>JAUMHM010000049.1:7637210-7658183 GCA_032362435.1 Melikaiella ostensackeni
CTCGAAGAGTCCCGATGACGTCATAAAATTATGAAAGACAACTGTGTGAATCGAATTTCGCGTAAACAACTTCAAGGTTATTTATAATTCCATAACGTCATTGGGACTCTTCGAGAACATTCGAGAAATCTAGCACGGACATGAACCACTAGAGCTGTAGAATGGTCTCGAAGTCGGTAAGGTAAGAATCCTGGTCCAGAACTCCCACTGCCTGTCTACTCGAGTATGTTTATTTGCATTTTTTTAAATGTTCATTTTAGTCAATTTAAATCTTTTTCTGTATGTTTTACGCCTGTTTCGGCAAACTAGGAAAATAGAGAGTCACACGTGCGTGTGAAATCCGTAATCCATCGCGATGGGATGCCATTCGTGCGAGTGTTTCGTATAAAAGGTTTTAAATCTCGAATGCCTGAATCCATTCCACTTCCGCTTCCGTTCGCACGTCATCGTCAACGTGGAGAGAATCCAAATCCAACTTACACCAGATCCGCTTAGACCGTCCAGAAATCAATATTCAGCAAAGTTTTCAAACGACAAGCAATTTTTTTTTCACCTCGCGATTCTCTGGCGACAACGGCTATGAAAATCGATTTCGTCTATATTAAAGCCGAAGGTGAACAACTTTCGCCAGAAAATTGCATTTTTCCTTTCACTGCACCATATTGCACAATTTTATTTTTATAACACCTCCATAATTTCAGCCCATTTTCATGTCTGTGGAGGAGGATCACAAACTCACTTCTCGAGAGTTGTGAGTAGACAGTACTTTCTACTCCCTAGGGAGTAGAAAAATGACATCAGCGAAAGAATATGGCTTATGATCACTGTGATGTGTGATATAGAAATAGAAAGATCTCCCCATAGGTACGCAATATACTATTTTTGTCGATCCTAAGAATACCTTCCATAATTTTGCCGTCGATAATTATAAAACGCGTAAAACCAAAAACAAATTAAAAATTAGTTTAAACTTGATGAGAAATAGGTCATTATTACTGATCTTCTAGTGTCCTTCGTATTTCATTAAATACTCGTTACTAATTTAATTAGGGGCACTAGAAGGAAAGAGGAACGAGATTAAAGCAAGCAACCGTTGCGATTACCTACAGCCTTTTCATCCTTCTCGATTTGTTAATCTTCTTTATTTTTTGGCTTGATAATGATGAGATAGTGGCCTGTTTAAATATTTATGTCGCCTGATAATTTGTTTCAATTTAATTAAATCGATGCGATTAAAACAAAGCAAATAAAAATAAAAATTGTCTTGAAAAATTACAGTCGATTTACTGCTAAAGATAAAATCAAATTAGCATTTATAATTGGAGCATTTTTGGTTGTTATTTTTTATAGAAAATCATTAAAAGAGCTGTTACAGCGCAAAAGGATGTCAAAAGCTGCAAACATTTGATCGTGAAATCTTGCACGTACGAAAAGTATCTGGAATTTATCTGGAATCTCTTCGATCCAAGAGACGAGGTTTCTTCGTATGAATGGCAGAATGGCATGTCCGAATCTTATAAAGGCGAAAGCTCATATCTTTACGCGTCCTTTTTGGAATTTCGTCCCTTGAAGTCTCACGCCAAGTTAGGGACGCGTTAGTGACGCGTAAATTTTCCGTTTTATCAGAAAATAGTTCCTGCAGTGTCTTTTGAACTCGATCGATTCGGAATATTATTTTTTATTTGCCTTTATTAAATTTCTGGTAAATTAAGTAAGGTAATTTTTATATTTTTAATATGATGTCCAATAAGCCGATAATATTGAAAACTCCTAATTGGCAATTAAATTACTCGTTGTTGCATATTTTATATGATTGAGTGTCACTTCTTACATTATCATCACTGGAAATAGTTGGAAAATATTATGGATAAATAAACGATACTGTAATGCAGAGAGCCAATCTTAGAATTTTCGTGTAAGTTGCAGCTATTTTGCTATTATTTTTTTTAATTACACTAATTTTAAAGATTTTAAAAGATCTCAAGGGATTTCAAAAATTTTCAAAAAATGTCAAGAGATTTTAAAGATTTTAACAGATTCCAAGGGATCTTAAGAAGTTTCAAGAAGTTTCATCAAATTTCAGAGTATTCTAAAGTTTTAAAAATTGTTGAAGAAATTTTGAGAGATATAGTATTACAAATTTCAAGATGATTCACGGGATTTCAAAGTATTTCAAGGGATCTGTAAGGATTTTACCAGACCTGCGCGATTTCATAGGATCTCCATGGACTTTAAAGTCTTAAAAAATTTCAATGGATTTCAAAGGATTTGGAACATTTTAGGTTCTCAGAGGATTTCAAAGATTTTAACATTTTTAAATAGATTTCAAAAGATATTAAAGATTTCAAGATTTTTTACGAGATTTTAAAAGATTTCTTGGGATTTCACAAGATTTTAGGGATTTTAAACATTTAGAAGGATCTCAAGAAATCTTACAATGAAAAAAAATAAATAAAAGATTCAATAATAATATAAGGAATTTCTATAAATTACAGGGGACTCAAACAAATTTAAAAGTTTTACAGGGATTTCGGAGGGTTTCAACACAATTCAAAGATTTTCAGTAGATTTCAGTGGATTCCAAGGAATTCTAAAGATTTCAAGGGAATTAAATGCTTTTGGGGTATTTTAAAAAATTCCGAGAAAATTAATGAGACTTCAGAAATTTTAAGAGTTTTTAAAAAATTTTTTGTATCCCAGAAATTTTTAAAGCATTTTATAAAGGTATCTAGACTATCAGTGATATTTAAAAGATTTCAAGGGATTCCAACGGATTTGTAGAAAACTTTAGGGAATAAAAGAAATGAAATGAAATTTCAAAGGACTTCTAGGGATTTCTACGGATTTCATGGATTGCAGATATTTCAAGGGATTTCATCAGATTCAAGGGCTTCATAGGATTTAAAAAAAATTATAAGATTTTCAAGGATTTGTACAGCTTTTAGGAAATTTTAAAGATTTCAAGGGATTTAAAAAGACTGACGAATTTTTAACTAATTTCAAATGATCTCAACACATTTCAAAAGAATTAAACAGATTTGAAAGTTTTCCAGGGATTTCAGAGGATTTTAAGAGATTTTAAAGATTTCAAGGGATTCAAAAAGACTGACAGATTTTTCAAGAATTTCAAAGGATCTCAACAGATTTCAAGAGATTTAAACGAATTTGAGAGTTTTCCAGGGATTTTAAGGGATTTCAAACATTTCATTATTCTTGAAGAAATTTTGAAATATATTCCAGATTTCAGTATGTTTTACGGTATTTTACTCGACTTTTGTGGGATTACTAGGGATTTCGCGAGATTTAAGGAATCTTATACATTTTAAGGGATTTCGAAGGATTTTAAAAGATTCCGAGGAATTCCCAAGTATTTTAATGATTTTAAGGGATTTAAAAAAATTTCACGTGATTTTCTGAGAATTTTGGAAAATTTTAAAGAATATTATAGGACCTATAAGGTTTTAGGATATCTTAAAAGATTCCAACGTATTTTTAAGATATATTAACGACTTTGATATGATTTCCGTGGATTTCGATGATATTAAAGGAATTTATAAATTCTCAAGGTAGTCTATTCATTTTTACAGGATGTCAGGAAATATCAGATTTCATGGAGTTTCGCGAATTTTTCAAGGAATTTATTGAATTTCAACGGATTGTAAAGATTTTAAGTGATTTTATCATATTTTGAGGGTTGTTAAGGAATTTCATCAGACTTTTCTGGTTCTGACAAAACCATGAATATTCCGAGAATTCTACACCGAAAAAAAGTTTATAGTTCAAACAGAAAACTACTGAAAAATCAAATCAACAAAACTAAAATGTATTTGAAAAACGTTATTTTTGTTTTTGAAACAACCAACTGTATCCCCGGCTCATGGATTTTTTAATTTTTGAATTAGCTATATTTCAGTTCGTCAGTTTCAAATGTCATACAAAATTGAAAGATCACATGGAATTCCGTAATCGTGGATCTCCATGTGAATTTACACACTTGATTGATAGATCGAGATTAGGTTACTGAGATAGAATCTTAAAAGTTCCACATGTCAGTTGAACTAACTATTTTTTACCTATCTTTAATTTTTGTATTCAATAGGAATTCTATTTTCATACTTTCGTTGAGAGGAAATTGATTTTTAATGAATGATGTATTTTTCCTTTCAGGAGTAGGAAGATAGAAACTATACTAATTTTAAAAGTTAGGATAACTACTTTAAGTACTCGGAACTACTAATTTAATAGTAAGACTTACTACTTGAAGTGGTCAGTACAACTACCTGAAAATGGTTATCTAACATCGGAAGTTGTTGCGACAAGAAGTAAAGTAGTAAGGACAATTACTACCATTCTTAGAAATAAAAGTAGTAACCACAACCACTTACGTAGCCCAACCAATAATTTCTTTCAGTGTAGAAAATATCATGCACCTGCTCACGATGGTAATTGGTTAACAAACAATGAAATAATAATAAATGACACGTAGTCGAAAACCGAAGTTATCTGCTATTGAAGATGACCCAATGCCAGATACGATTTATCAAAGAGGCCCTCTTCTTGGGAGGTTTAATCGTGACACTTACAAGATCGGCGACACGGCAAAGACGACAAGCCGTGACGTGTGGTGCAATTCGGACTCTCCTCAGCCACACGTCCCATAAATCTGCCGAAATTAATTAGGGTAGGTAAGCCGCAATTTAGCGTGGAGACGCGTCGTGGCAACCTCGAGGCGAAGTTGAGCTTTCTCGGCAAAGCTCACTTACTGCAGTATAATATCCCTTATTAGAACACCACGTAGGTAAGGAATGAGGAGAGAAGAGAAAAGCGGAGGAATGAGGATTGGGAGGTTTACTTGGCAAGTCAAACATCCTACAGCTTGCAATATCCTGCCAGGCAGCATCCTTCCTCACCTTATCCTAACTGCTTAGTAGGGTGTAAGATACCTAACGTTAACGTTAAGGGAAGGCTCAACTCAGCTCAGCCATCACCATGAGGGTGGGTGTCTGACCACATCAAATGGACTATGGGCTTCGGGCTATGCAAAGTATCTCTTCTTGTTCGCCGCATTGCTCGCCTCAAAGTCCAAAGCTTGCTCATGCTCACTCGCGAAAGATGAAAGATTCTCCGCCGCACTAACCTATCCTGCGATTAATATAACTTCCCTGACAATGAGAGAAAGTATCCGCTCAGTTACCACCGCCATAAATCTATGCAAATTGGCTGAAAACTTGCTATGTGTGACTGCTTATGCCAGCCAATTACCAGTGTTAAATGATTTCCATTAGAGAAAATTAGGTATTAAATCATTCCTCATTTGCTGCGATACACATAAATTAGAAGACAGGCCTCCTGTCATCGCCTTTTGCAAAAAGGACTCTGCTTATTTCGAGATGTCTAAATTAGATTAAGGGTTTGGGGACTGAGTCTTCTTTTTCGGTGCTGGGAATTTAGTAGATGTTATTAGATGCAGGCCTCGGAATCGTTTGAGAAATTCAAATTAGTGTCGAATTGTTGATAGTAGCATAAATTTTTAAAAATAGTAGCAAAATTGTGTCATGTAATTTTTGGAATACTAAATAGCGGGATTAATTATTCTTGTAGCACATAAAAAACAAAAGATAAAGTTTACATCGATTTCAGGTGAAAAATTTGCTGCAACAATAACGAACCTTGCCGGTTGAACTTAACCTGAAGCGAAGATAATTTCGTGATTTTAAACTTGCCTGGGTAATCTTCAGTCCGCTTTTGCCTCAATTTTTATTCGAAAAGTAGGGGAAATTAAGACGCCAGCGCTATCTACCCTCATTTGAGTTCATTAAACTGGAGCAAAATGGCGATTCCCAGCTGTCAGTTGCTTTTTGCTAAGTGGTCTAAAATAAGTTGTAGTGCATTTAAAATTATCTAATCTAGATCAGAAGAGATTTATAAGCAAGAACAATGTTTTGTTTGCGTTTTTTGTTACAGATTTTACGTTCCACTCCAATTTGCTAACTCCAGCATGACGTAGTTAGATGACGTCAAAATTATTCACCTATCCTCGGTTAAAATTTCGTCAAAATTCGTTTAATTTTTAACCCCTCAAAAATTTATCTGCAGCACACTTTAACTTTTGTTTTTTCTGTGAATCAGGTACCTACGTACCTGTATGCATACAATATAAATCTGCCATAAAATCGTTTGAAATCCTTTCGATTTTTTTACTATAAATACCCCTGAAATCTGTTGAGATCCTCTGAAATTCCTGAAAAACTCGTCAGTCCTTTTAACACCCTCGAAATCTTTAAAATGCCTTGAAATCCCCAGAAATCCCTTGAAATCGTATAATTTTTTTTTCAAATTCTATGAATCCCTTCAATCTGATGAAATCCTTTGAAATCTCTGAAATTTCCTGAAATTCTTTGAAAACCCTTGAAAATTTTCAAATTTTACTAAATTCGTTGGAATCGTATACTTTCTTTAAAATCCTATGAACCCATTGAATCTGATAAAATCCCTCGAAGTCTATGAAATTCCTGAAATCCGTAGAAATCCCTAGAAATCCTTTGAGATTTCATTCCATTTCATTTATTCCCTTAAGTTCTTTAGAGATCCGTTAAAATCCCTTGAAATCTTTTAAATATTATAAATACCCTGGATGCCTTTATAAAGTTCTCTAAAATTTCCTGAAATTCTTTCATAACCCTTTAAAATTTTGAAATTTCATTAAATCTCTTGAAAGTTTTTAAAATACCCTAAAAGCATTAAATTCCCTCAAAGTCGTCGAAATTCGTTGGAATCGTATAATGTATTTTGAAATACTATGAATCCCTGAAATCGGATGAAATCTCTTGAAATCTCTGAAATCCAAGAAATCCGATGAAATCCCTAGAAGTCCCTTGAAATTTCATTCCATACCATTTATTCCCTAAAGTTTTGTAAAAATCCGTCGGAATCCCTTGAAATCTTTTAAATGTTGTTGATACCCTAGATACTTTTATAAAATTCTCTGAAATTTCCTGAAATACTTTAAAAGTCCTTAAAAATTTTGAAATCTCATTAAATTTCTTGGAATTTTTTTAAATACCCTTAAAGTATTGAAATTCCTTCAAATCTTTGAAATTCGTTGTAATCGTATAATTTATTTCAAAATCCTATGAGTCCCTCAAATCTGATGAAATCCCTTGAAATCTCTGGAATTCATGAAATCCGTTGAAAGCCCTAGAAGACCCTTGAAATTTGATTCCACTTCATTTATTCCCTAAAGTTCTCTAGAAATCCGTTGAAATCCCTTGAAATATTTTGAATATCATTAATACCCTGGATACTTTTATGAAATTCTCTAAAATTTCCTGAAATTCTTTCAAAACCCTTAAAAAAATTTAAATTTCATTATGTCCCTTAAAAGTTTTTAATATACACTAAAAGCATTAAAATCCCTTGAAATCTTTGAAATACGTTTCAATCGTATAAAGTATTTTGAAATCCTATGAATCCCTCAAATCGGATGAAATCCCTTGAAATCTCTGAAATCTGATTAAATCCCTAGAAGTCCCTTAAAATTTCATTCCATTCCATTTATTCCCTAAAGTTTTCTAAAAATCCGTCGGAATCCCTTGTAATCTTTCAAATGTTGTTGATACCCTGGATACCTTTATAAAATTCTCTAAAATTTCCTGAAATTCTTTGAAAACCCTTAAAAATTTTGAAATCTCATTAAATTTTTTGGAATTTTTAAAAATACCCTTAAAGTATTGAAATCCCTTGAAATCTTTGAAATTCGTTGTAATTGTATAATTTCTTTTAAAATCCTATGAGTCCCTCAAATCTGACGAAATTCCTTGAAATCTTTGAAATTCCTAAAATCCGTTGAAAGCCCTAGAAGTCTCTTGAAATGTATATAATTTCTTCTGAAATCCTATGAATCCCTTAAATCTGTTGAAATCCCTTGAAATCTCTGAAATCTCTGAAACTCGTTAAAATTCTAGAAGTCCCTTGAAATTTCATTCCACTTCATTTATTTTTCAAAGTTCTCCAGAAATCCGTTGGAATGCCTTAAAATCTTTCAAATGTCATTGGTACCCTGGATAACTTTACGAAATTCTTTAAAATTTCTTGAAATTCTTTAAAAGCCCTTGAAAATTTTGAAATCTCATCATATTTCTGGGAACTTTTTTAAATACCCTAAAGGAATTAAAATTCCTTAAAATCTTCGGAATCCATTAGAACTGTATAATTTCTTTTGAAATCCTCTGAATCCCTCAAATCTGATAAAATCCGTTGAAATCTATGAAATCCCTGACATCCGTTAAAATCCCTAGGCGTCCCTTAAAATTTCATACCATTTCATTTATTTCCGAAAGTTGTCTAGAAATCCATTGAAATATTTTGAAATCTTTCAAATATAATTGATACCCGTGATACCTTTAAAAAATTCTTCAAAATTCCCTGAAATTCTTTGAAAACCCTTAGAAATATTGAAATCTCATTAAAATTCTTGGAATTTTTTAAAATACCCTAAAAGCATTGAAATACCTTAAAATCTTTGAATTTACATGAAATCGTATGATTCCTTTTGAAATCCTATGAATCTCTTAAATCTGATAAAATCCTCTGAAATCCCTGAAATCCTTTGAAATCCCTAAAATTCCCTCGAAATCCCATACCATTTCATTTATTTCCTAAAGTTGTCTAGAAATCCATTTATGTACCTTGAAATCTTCTAAATATAATTGGTACTTTTAATACCCTTATAAAATTCTTCACAATTTGCTGAAACTCTTTGAAAACCCTTTAAAAAATTTAAATCTCATTAAATTCCTTGAAATCTTTCAAAATACCCTAAAAGCATTGAAATGCCTTAAAATCTTCGAAATCCGTTGGAATTCACTGAAATCTATTAAAAGCCCTTCAATTCTTCTGAAATCTTCTGAAAATTCTAAATGTGTGTAACGTATGTATTTTTTGATATGCAAAAATTTTGAAAACAGTTCGAAAACAGTCAAAAAACAATTTGAGAATTTACAATATGAGACTGAAAACTGGATAAGGGTCAAAAATAAAATTATTTTTACACTACATGATAGAAAGTTCATTCAAAATTATGGAAGTATGTGGCCATTATTTACAATGTGAACCTTTTTTTCTAATTTTCTCTCTTTGAGAGTGGAAAGCCCAAATGCTCCTTATCCAGTTGTCATTCTCATAATTTGAAAATTCTTTTTTTATCGAGTGTAAGGAGAAATGATTTTTACACATTCCTATTATGAATCGATAAATATGTAGTTGAATTACTTAAAATCGTTAAAAAGAGAATTTCGAAAAATGGATCCTTATCCAATTGTCATTCTCATGTCTTCAGTTGTACCCAAAAATAATCCTGCTTTTTGAGACTTATTCCAATCAACATAGTAGTGAATCCATTATAGAAACCACAAATCGGAAGCACTGCCCAACAGAGTGTTTTGCCCATAGGCCGATTTCCAGAATGGAGAACCGGCTTAATTCGATTCGCGTTAATTGACGGTTCTAACGAAGAGCCGATCTAGATAGCCGCAATGCAGTGTGGATTCTCAATTTGTAAACGTACTATAGAGCCCGTAATATGACTGTTCGTGCAGGAATGGTTTGAATCGGATTTATAAATAGGCTAAAGGGCAACAGGCTCCAATTCACTTTTCATCTTTCGTAGAGTTTCAATCCACCATTCACAATCGAGCCAATCCCCATTCACCAGATAAATTAAAATTGCTCCTATGAATAAAAAACGCGCAACCAAGTAACGCAGGACAGAATAATATCACCGCCACGAATCTTCCTACGCCGCATTCTTTCATCGCTATAACTTTTCTCCTGTCAGACGCGACAGACGCAAGAAAATTAAGTGAAATCTGTCGAGGCAATTCATTTTAAAACACACTTTGTTCTCCTCTCAAAATTATTCCTCTGCTTCATTTTTACTTTTTCAACGAGAATATTTAACATTATTTTTAGTTAGGTTACCTTGTTAAAATTCTTTATTGAAACTTCTTAAATTTAGCTATGATTTCGTATTTTCGCACTATTTTGTATCTTCGAATATCATTTCTCAAAGCTTTCTCATATGTAGTTTTTTTTTCTTCTTTATTTATGATGTGTCTCCTTAGGTTTTTGCATAACTCACCTTTCCTTATATCCTTATGACATCCATTTTCTATCGCTTACTTTAACTTCTTACTGTACGATTTCAGCTACCCTTATGCTTTTATGTGACTTCCATTTCTTTTTTCTCTTCCTTTATTTCCCAATCGTGCTTCCCATTCTCTCTCCCCCACACTCCCTCATTCTTCTTCAACTCCCCTAGATTTGTGTACCTCATTTATCCATTCTTCTCCTAATCCTTCCTCCCCTAAAATTTTCTGAATATTCTCTTACCATCCTCCCCTCGCCTCCTTTCCTGTCATCTAACCATCCCATACATGCCCCCATATATCCTCTACTCATTCACATAATCTGCATGTTTTCTTCTCATCCTTCTCCCAATTACTTCATTTCCCATTCTCCATCTACCTATTCCTGTCCATGTCTTTTTCCCCCATCGTTTTTCCAGATATTTTTGCAATTCTTCTCTTTTCATCACCATATACCATTCACTATATATATTTCCAGAATTCGCTCTCTTTCTCTTTAATTCCTGCAACGTTCCAAAAAATGATCTTAACTTTATCCTCTTTTTCTTGGACTGCCCTCCTGTTTTTCCCCTCTTTTTATTCTTATTCCTACCACTTTCTTTTTTTCTACCCTCGTTCTCATCCTTTTTTCTCCTCTCTCTTACTTTTCAAAACGCATGCCTTTCTTCTCCAGTTCTTCTTTTTCTTTATTCCATCTTCACCATTCCTCTTCTATGCAGATTTTTTGGTATCCTATCCCAACTACCTTTCCATTGTCCCTCTCTTCTCTAGCTATTTCTGTTTCTGACGCTGAAGTTCCCTTTCCTTGTATGTCAGATCACGATCAATGTAGATTTTCTTCTCCTAATTTACTTTTTTTCTTCATTACTTCTTGTTTTTCTTCCTACGAGACCATTTCTATTATTAGGATTTCTTTATCCTTTATTCCTTGCCTTCTTATATTCTTTACTTTCCCATTCTCTTCTAGGTCTTTTTCAAACAACTCGATCACTTTTTCTCTTTCCTTTCCGTCCGGCACCCTCAACCCTATAATAGTCAGGTTGTTTCTCCTTTTCCCCTTTCCTTTCTTTCTATTTCTCTTTTCCCCGCTTACATTCTTTACAGTACCTTCTAGATTCTTTACCTTTGCCGATTCCATCTTTTTCTTCAGCAATTCTATCTTCACGCTTAACTCCTTATTTTGCGTTTTTATCTCCTTGTCTTCCTCCCTCCCATCTCCCCCTACTCTATCTTTGCTTTCCCTTCTCTCTCTTTCTGCTAATTCCTTGAACTTACTTTCAAGATATCCTTTCTCTTCTTTAACTCTTCCCTCATCACCCCCATACCCTGATTTGCGCCTTTTACCTGTTCATCCATCTCTACCATTCTCTTTTGCCCTCCAATTAACTCCCTTAGTTCCTCCGTTATTGCTCTCATTCCCTCAATCAACGTTTCTATCCTTAGTACTTCTGGTTCTTCTACGGGTTTTTGTTCCCCTTTCCCCATCACCTTTCTTTCTTGACTGATTACCTAAATCATCTTTTCCCCCCTTGTTAACGGGTGACCTCATCCTCTTGGTGTCCCTTTTTATACTCTTTGGGCTCAAGAACTCTTTTATTTTTGTGCATCTTCGCTCTCATCAGCCACTCTCCCTCACTATGCGTTCTCTCTTTTTTATCCACAACTTTGCCCGGAAACAATTTTTATCCGCTGACCTACCTCTCCTTTTCTTTTTTTCTCTTACTGTTTTCTCTGATTTTTTGGGTGTTACAGATTCCGCTTCAGAATCTGAACTCTGGGTGTCTTCACTTTGAAAGACTTCCCTCTGTCTAATTTTTTAACCCTTTTCCTTCTTATATTTTACCACCCCTTTTAAGTTTATCCCTAATGTATCTCCTTACTTCCATTTTTGCCTAAAAACCCTATCCCACACCCTCTTTCACCGCTCTTTGCCTCTTTTATGAAAAAATCCACCAATCACGAACCTTACCTCACTTTCCTATTTTGCGCAAGCACTTACCCTTACCTTGTTTCGGCTTAAACACTTTACTTCTTCTCTCATTTACACAACCACTTCGAAAAATTATCTTAATCCTCTAAGCCATGCACATGCCACCCATGTCATACCAATGCACACATACTATTTATTGTATATTGATTCCCCTATCCTTCCCCATCTATCTGTTACCTGCCTTTCTCTATCTCTTTTTCCAATTCCTCATAGTACATATTTCCTTCTTCTCCTATCCTTCGATCTCTAAAAAATTCTCTTCTTTCTTTTTCCCATCGCGTTAACTCTACAGCCTTCTTCCCTCTTTCTTCCATCTCTTTGTAACACTTTCTCGCTAACTCCCCTCCCTTAGTTTCTCTTTGAATTTCCACGCCTTCTTTCCCGCCCTTGTTCTCAATTTATCCCTTTGAGCCTCTTCTCTTACCATATAATTCGGAGTTCTCCAGTCTACCCCTAATGTCCATCTAATATATCGATATGTTACAGTCATTGTCGGAAGTCAGACAATGTCTAGTCAATGTCGACAGTGCCCAGCACCATCAGTCATTTTCGACAATGACCGGTCATTGTCGACAGCGTCTATCCCAGAAACTGAAATTCTGAAATTTTCAACGTTGACCGCTCAATGTTGACAGTGCCCGAAGACCAGCAGGCATTGTCACTTTGCTTCAATTCTTCAGAGTTGGGGGCAATCAGCCTGACGAAGAGAAACTATTTACATGGCCAAGGTCGGTTCTTTGAAAACTATTACCTTTCGAGATTAGCAATATTTAGCTCATTGAACTTTATAGTATTGGTATTAAATATGAGAAGAAATAATATTCCATTACAACTGATTGAAAATAGATGCTATTGGACAATCGTGTAAACAATTATTATTACAAAATTCAGAATTTAACTATTTTTCAATGTTTGACTCTTTTTCATTAAATGCGCTCTATTATTGTTTACGGAACCAGTTACAAATGTCTTATCAATGCAAACTGGCAACAATTCACAAATGTTCAAAAAATTGTTATAAAGAAATTCAACAATTGAATAATTTTCAATTAATGTGCTCAATTATATACGAAATCAACTAAGAAAGTCCTTTCGATGATTATTTGATATGATAATTTGCAAATTAACAACCAAATCAAAGATTGCCCTGATGGCCCCCTAGCTTTAAAGAATTGAAGCAAAGTGACATTAACCGTTCTTTTTTGGGCATGATCGACAATGACCGGTCAATGTTGCAAATTTCAGAATTTTTGTTTCTGAAGTAGACATTGCCCAGCCGTTGTCGACATTGACTAGACATTGTCGACAGTGACTGACTTCCGACATTGACTGTAACATATATATGTTTTAGTGAAACTTTTACAATTTATAATTCATTTTGTATTCTCGTACTTTTTTGTATTTTCCAATATCATTTCTCAAAGCTTTTTCATATGTATTTCAAAAGTCTTGCATAAATTGTTACTCTTATTCCTTTTTTCGCAATACCAGCGGGATTTCGATGAGAATGATGCAAATTGAAAAAGGGAAAATGTTGAAAATAAGAGGAAGTACAGGGGTGAAATCAAACGTGTCTCTCTGTATTCTCTTTCGATGTGCGCCTTCCGTCGCAAAACAGCTCCCAAGATATTTGCTGTGAAAACACATGAAGTACACAATATTTCCGAGGCAGGCTCTAAACTCAAACCTTTTGCTTATCTTTTCATTGCTGGTGCATATTCTGGTCGAATTGTGTGTCCTTTTGTAGGAAAAAAATGTTACAGTTCTTGAACATTATTATTGAATTCAAGTCTGTACCTACTTCTGTATTCTATTGAATTCTTTGGAATTCCCTTGAAATGCAATGCAATCCATTTTTTTTTGTATTTAAAATTTTTTATTTTAATTCACCTTGAAACTTTCAAATTCAGCTTGAATTATTATTAATTTTATCAAATTCTTATTTTCTAATTCTATTCACTCCCATTTATCTGAATTCATTGGAATTTTTTGTATTCTAAAAATTTTGTTCCATTCACTTGAATTATTTTTAACTCATTTTGTATTCGTATGAATTTGATCGAATTCTCTTGAATTTCCTTATATTCTTCTAAATTCACTCCAATTTTACTGAATTCAATGGAATATTTTGGATTTTTTGTCAATTAATTTGCAATTCATCCTAAATTCTGATTAATTTATCCTAAATTCTTTTGAATTACTTAGAATTATCTTGCAACTTTGTAATACTCTCTGAATTTTCTTGAATTCACTTGAATTCCTGTAAATCAACTTAATTCTACACATTTTAATTCACCGTAAAGTCTTTCAATCTCGCCTTGAATTCTCAGGCATTTCAACGAATTTTCTTCATTTTCCTGAAATTTCTCTAAATTTATTAATTCCATTCACCCCAATTATCTGAATTCAATAATTTTTTTCATTCAACAAAATTTGTTCCATTCACTTGAATTATTCTAAATTCACCCTGAATTCTGCTTCATTAATCTTGAATTCGTATGAATTTCCTCGAATTTTCTGGAATTTCTCTGAATTCTTCTGAATCCGCTCTAATTTTACTGATATCAATGTAATATTTTAGATTTTTTCGATTCATTTGGAATTCACCTAGAATTCTTATTAATTTATCTTGAACTTTTATAAAATTCTTTTGAATTTCCTTGAATTTTCATAAAATCACAACAAAATTAAAGTAATTTAACTACTTCTTTAATAGTTATAAATTGTTTTATGTTCACTGGAATTTTTATTCATTTCATCGATTTGTTCTCATTTCTCTTAAATTCTTCTAAATTTCCTCTTTCTATCCACTCCCATTTATCTGAATTCATCAATGGAATTTTTTTGAATTTTAAAAGATTTGTTCCATTCACTTGAATTATTCTAAATTCACTCTGAATTCTTTTAATTAATCTTGAATTCGTATGAATTTCATCGAATTCTCTGGAGTTCCCTTGAATTCTTCTAAATTTGCTCTAATTTTACTGAAATCAATGAACATTTTGGATTTTTTTAAATTAATTTTGAATCCGGCTAGAATTGTTATTAATTTATCCTGAATTATTTTAAACTGCTTCGAATTCCCATGAATTTATATAATTATTTGTTTTTTTTCAGTTCACTTGAATTCTGTCGAATTTGTCCTGAATACTGTTCACCCTCATTCTATTCAATTCGATAGAAATTTTGTTAATTTAAAATTTTTGTTCAGTCTACTCAAATTTTTATGAATTTTGTCAAAGTGTCTTTAATTTCCTTGAATTATTCTTTTGCTACAATTTTACTGAAATCAATTGAATTTTTTATTTTTTTCAATTGATTTGAATCCTTTTGAATTTAACTTGAATTTTTGTAAATTCAGTCCAAATTTAATGAATTCAAAGAATTTTTTTATTTCTTTTGAACTCTTTCAAGTTCACTTGAATTTTTATGAATTTCATCGAGTTCTTCTCACTTTCCTTAAATTCTCTAAATTCACTAATTTTATTAACTCTTATTTATTTGAATTCAATGGATTTTTTTGAATTTAAACAAATTTGTTCCATTCACTTGAGTTATTCTAAATTCACCGTGATTTTTTTTCAATTAATCTTGAATTCTTATGAATGTCATCGAACTCTCTGGAATTCCCTTGGATTCTGCTAAATTCGATTTAATTTTACTGAAATCAATGAAATATTTCGGATTTTTTTTCAATTCATATGGGATTCATGCAGAATTTTTATTAATTTATCCTGACTTCTTCCAAATTCTTTTAAATTTTCTCGAATTCACTGAATTTTTTAAATATTTAAAAATTTTTTTCAGTTCACTTGCATTTTTTGAAAAATCGCCTTAAATTTTTATCAATTTTATCGATATCTTCTCATTTTTATTAAATTCCTCTGAATTGACTTGAATTTCATTTACAGGGCTGCTACAGGTCAGAGCAACCCAATTTAATTCAATGGTTTTTTTTTAATTTTATTTTTTATTTCACTTCACTTAAATTTGGTTGAATTTGTCCTGAATTTCTGTTCACTTCCAATTTTTTTTTTCAACTCGATGGAAATTTTTTTAATTTTTTAAATTTTGCTCAGTTCACTCAAGTTCATATGAATTTCATCAAAATATCTCAAATTCTTCTAAATTCAGTTCAATTTTACTGAAATCAATGGAATTTCTGAATGTTTTTCAATTCATTTGAATTTTTCGAATTTAAATCGAATTGCTTTGAATTAATTCTGAATTCTTATGAATATATATTAAATTCTTTGAAATTCGCCTGGAATTCTGATAAATTTAATCGAATTCTTTTGAATTCAAAAGAACATTAAGTGACATTATTAATTCACATTGGTCACTTTTTGGGTTAGAAATTATTCACTTTTGGTCACTTTTCGGTTTGAATAGTTCACTTTTTTCACTTCTTTTCAAGTAAATTATGTTGTGGCAGCCTTGCTTATTTTCCGAAAATGAAAATAAGTTCAGTGTCCATAAAACGCTTCAAAAATTTTGAAAATGAACAAAATTTGCATAGTTCAAGTTCGCGAAGGAGACATGCACAGTAACTTTCTGACGCAAAATTTTTACGGGTTCTATGTCGTATGTAGGAAAGGTAAATTTTATGGCGCCATCTCTCACCTTGAGAAAAAATTGTGGTTAATATTTATTCAGAAAAAATGGTGTTCGCAAAATTTATGGTACTTCCAGCCGAAATATATACCACGATAGCACAAAACGACCGTAAACATTTGGAGAGGATGGAAGACATTTATGGGAGGTTTGTGCCATCGGGGTAGTAACTTTCGAGCATAAATTTCTAGCCGGGCCATATCTAACTATAAAAGTGGCTTATTAAGGGCCGATTGCGCCACCTCTAATTCAGGTTTAAGTGAAATGTAGGAGTCGTAATCAACCGATCAGGTTGCTTCTTCATTTAAAATTCACTTAAAGTCCTAGTATAAGAGGTGTAATTACTTCTGGTACATGTTTTGCTCAACATTTTTGTATTCGACTTTATATATTATCCATACCATTCTTTCCATTTATGTCTTCTCCAAGTTTTATATGCTTATTATTATTTAATTTGTTCGCGAGTCTATACTTTCAAGTTAATGCTCTTGATTTTATTGGTAATTTCAGATATTTAATATTCATGTATGCTAATTTAATTAGCGAGGCATTTGCAAAGAAAAATGCCTGGGTTTTTGGGTTCACTATCTTAAGAGGTTAATTTAGTTTTAAGCGGGTATGTTTTCCTTTTAACTTTAATTAGCAGTACATTTTTATATTGGTCTGTACGTTTTACCAATTGAAATTATTTTATCTGTTTCAGGTAAGCATTTGCAATTTTTCTGGATTTCTGATAGTGTGGTAGAGCGTGAGTTTCTTCATATTATATTAAAACTATGACATCCTCAAATACTCTGAAAATAATCTTTTAATATTCAAGACAGGGCCTAAAATTTTTCAAATTTCAGACGACACACCTCTTGTATGTAAAATCTCCCCCTCACCTCCCGTCACCAATTTCAAGAAGAAACCGGAAATTTTTTTAGCTGTATCGATAACAGGCTTCACAGGCCAAAATTCTCTAAAAACAGGGAAAATAGGCAGATTTTCCACGAAAATAGGCAAATAAATTCTTTTAAATAAAATTAATGTGTTTACTATAATAAATTCAATTTTAACTGCTTAAAATTCCGAACACTTCAAGTAAAATATTTCATTTTCAACAAAATAGATCATTTGTAACCAAACAGTTGAATTTTTTGCCAAAAAGACGAATTTTCAATAAAATACTTAAATTTGTAACCAAGGAGATGAATTTTCAATTAAAATTATGAATCTTCAACCAAAAAAATTATTTTTAACGAAAGGGATGAATTTTCAACTAAAATTCTAAATCTTGATCCAAAAAATGAATTTTTATTAAAGTAGCTCAGCTGTTAACCAAGTAGTTGAATTTTGAACCAAAAAAGATGAATTCTCAACGAATAGTTGATATTTGTACCAAAAAATATTTTTATATTGAATTAAAACAGTTAGTTGAAAAAAGAAGACGAATTTTCAAGAATATAGTTGAATCTTGAACCGAAACAGATTAATTTTCAGTCAAACAGTTGCATTTTCATCAAGAAGATGAAATTTCTATCAAAAGAAATGCATTTTCGAACCAAAACGACGATTTTGTATACGAAAAATATGAATTTTCAACAGAAAAGGTAATTCTCAACAAAATCTTTGAAATTTCCACCAAAAAGTTAAATTTTCTACTAAAAAAATATGAATTTTCAACAAAATACTTATATTTTTAACAAAATATAATATTTATACAAAATACTAGAATTTTCTACCAAATTGTTGAATTTTCTACCAGTTAGTCGAATTTTGAACCAAAAAAAAATGAATTCTCAATGAATAGTTGATATTTGTACCAAAAAATATTTTAGTTTTAAATTGAAACAGTTGAGTTAAAAAAAAGACGAATTTTGAAGTAAATATTTGAATCCTGAACCAGAACAGATTAATTTTCATTCAAACAGTTGCATTTTTATCAAGAAGATGAAATTTCTATCAAAAGAGATGCATTTTCAAACCAAAAAGACGAATTTGTAACCCAAAAATATGAATTTTAAGCAAAAAAGTTAATTCTCAACCAAATAGTTTAATTTTCTGTTAAAAATATACAAATTTTCAACAAAATACTTAAATTTTGAACCAGATAGTTGCATTTTCAACCAAAAAGTTGAATTTTTTACCAAATAGTTGTATTTTCAACCGAATAGTTGAATCCTCGACCAAAAAAAATTATTTTAAACCAAATAGTTGCATTTTTAAGTAAAAAAGAATTAATTTTTGCCGAAAGAGATGAACTCTCAAACCAAAAAGACGAATTTTTAAGAAGTATTGAATTTTCAGCCAAGAAAGATTTTTCAGTCAAGAAAGAAAAAAATGTCAACCGAATTTGTAACCCAAAAATATGAAATTTTAACAAAAAAGTTAATTCTCAACCAAATAGTTGAAATTTCAACCAAATAGTTTAATTTTCTACTAAAAAAATACGATTTTTCAACAAAATACTTATATTGTTAACCGAATAGTTGAATTTTCAATTGAAAAGTTGAATTTTCTACCAAATATTTGAATTTTCAACCAAATATGTAGTTGAATCATCGACCAAAAAAATTGTATTTTCAACCAAATAGTTGCATTTTTAACTAAAAAATAATTAATTTTTACCAAAACTGATGAACTTTCGAACCAAAAAGACGAATTTTTAAGAAGTTCTGAATTTTCAGCCTAGAAATATTTTTAAGTCAAGAAAGAAAAAAATGTTGACCGAATTGTTGAATTTTCAAGCCAAAAAGACGAATTTTCTACAAAACAGTTGTATCTTCTTTCCGGAAAGATGAATTTTCAACCAAAAAGAATGACTTTTCAATAAACTTGTTGAATTTACAAACCAAAAAGACGAATTTCTAAGATGTTTTGAATTTTCAGCCAAGAAAGATTTTGAAGTCAAGAAAGAAAAAAATGTCAACCGAACTGTTGAATTTTCAAGCCAAAAAGATGAATTTTCTACAAAAAGTTGTATTTCCATTTCGGAAAGATGACTTTTCAACCAAAAGTGATAAGTTTTTAATAAAATCGTTGAATTTTCAATCAAAAAATAAAATTTTTAATCAAAAAGATGCGTTCTCAGCCAAAAATATGATGGTACACTTTTCAACCAAGAAGAATTAGAGAATAACTTTCATCGAAGAAAAGCCAGATTTTCTTATTGGGTTCCAGTTAATCAATTCGCATTAAAGTGGAAAAAAGGGAAAAAGAGGGAAATAGTGAAAAAGTTTCGAAGCCTGAGATGAATAAATAACAACTTTGATCATTCATGGACTAAAGAATAATAGTTTAAATGAACATTGAAGTTCATTTTTAATGCTTTTAAAATACCAGATCAAAAAACGAGTAATCTTGGCTAAAAAATAAAGTTATTTTCCACTGCACACTTCTTGATTCTGGACTACACACTTTCAAATCTAGATTGCACTGTTAAAAAAATCTGACTGAATTTTAATGCATATGTATTGGAAGTTTTTTCCAGTCATTTACATCAAATTTCGTTGTACATTGTACATTAAAATTCCAATACAATAATTTAAGAATGTGTTTGTTCAAGCTTCCACTTTGATCATTTATTGTATTTTAAAAATTGGTGTAATTCACCTTGGACTCCCCTTTGGTCAAGTTCTTTGACTTTGTAGATGAATAATTTGTTTCAAAATCCTGATAGAATCCGAAAATTATATAAATGGTAGGTGGCTTAAATCAGGTCGTGATTTTGGATTCTGTCTGGATTGTTCTGTGGAATTTATAGACCAAAATGTCTGTTGATGATACTATGATAAGAACTATACAATTTATTGTATGAAAATAAATTAAAAATACTAATTCAACATATCAAAAATAGGATGAGAAGGATTTTCATAAAAGAATTTTCAGTTACAAGTGCATGAAAATCACTTTCAGTTACCAGTACCTGAAATTTAAGTTAAATTTGTAATTTCTAAGTGCACTGGAACCCCACTATAAATGCCCCAATTATAAACGACAAGGGGACCAAGGGGGCGAGAGAGAGCCGCTGCGAGGTCAGCGGCAGTGTCTCCACAACAACGCAGGACTGTATGAAAAAAGCAGGCAGAGTAAAATGGCCACCCTGATATATGTACGTACATACTTAAAAATCAGTACTTTGATAAAGTTTTATTTTCGAGCACAAACATTTTCACTTTCATTATGATATTACAAAACCAAAATGGCAAAAATACAAAAAAAAATTTTTTAAGACAAAACTCC
>JAUMHM010000049.1:7658283-7682290 GCA_032362435.1 Melikaiella ostensackeni
ACATTTTCACTTTCATTATGATATTACAAAACCAAAATGGCAAAAATACAAAAAAAAATTTTTTAAGACAAAACTCCAACAGAAATGGTTCATACGCCCCTGATTGTTTATGGTTTGAAGAGCTCCGAGATATAACGAAGGCCATTGAGGGTACCCCGACACGGTCTCTATAGTGGAGTTCCAGTGTGCTTGAATTTTCAAAGCTTTTCTAACAGTGCACGCAACATTTTATGCCCTGATTCAAGAAGCTTGGAAAATAATGATAAGAATCAGATTAGATTGAGAATAACAATTTCCGCAGACGTGACACCTCGTAAGTTTATTGAAATTTCTTCTCGGTCGTCGGAAAAGTCCACACATAAAGTTGGCTCGTAATATGGCAACTTTCGGAAGTGCACTCCTGCACTTGGAGCATGTAGCTTGTACCTTTCCGCTGTGGTTTAAGGTTTAAAGCGACGAAGAAGGGAAATGGAAAATACTTGAGCGACGTATATGAGGACATTGAAGTTGGACGCATTTATCGAGCCGATAAATCGAGATTGCAGTGGAGCGAGCTCGATTCCAAGCGACGAAGGCGCGGGATGCCGGTACAAGCTTCGTCGGTCACGCGAGCCGGAGACGAAATGACCCCTCGTCACCATATACGGCCGGCAAAGAAACCACCCACGTCTCCCGCGGCTTTTTGCCTCTTCACGACCTTCTTCTCTCCTTCTTTTTTCTTTTTTGCTTTTTCCACCCTGCCCACCACATCTCAGCCCTCCTCCTACTCCCCTTGGCCCTCAACTTCTTTTCAGGTTCGTCTTTCACTTTTCTAGGAGCCAACCGGTAAACCGAACTTCTAGTCTTCCATGGTCTCCTATTCTTTCAACACTCAACATTCTGAACTTTTCATCCTCCTCCAATCTCCTTGAATTTCATTTCTCTTCTTGGAAAAATAAGAAAATATGGAGACGAAATCCATTACTGAGTGTCAACCTGGTGCAAGTGTGTCCTCAGCATCTGTGATGGGAAATTCTTACCTGGGGCTGAAAATCATACATTTCGCTTTCAGAAGAATCGAGATAGGGTAATGACATCAATACGAGGTCCATTTGATAAGTTTGGTAAAAAAGCAAGTAAAATTTTTTTTCTGAAAAGATTGCCTTTATTTCTCAATATAGACTCCTTCGAGGACTGCACACTTAGTCCAGCGAGATTCCAGTTTTTTCATCCCTTCAGAAAATTAAGATTTCTCGAGGTCTACAAAATACGCATTTTCGGCATCGATCACTTCTTCATTCGACGAGAATCTCCTCCCACCGAACCAGGTCTTCAAGTTGGGGAACAGAAAGAAGTCTCTCGGGTGTATGGTCGTGGATCCAGGTTTCGTCCACAGTCACATCAAAAATTCCTGCGGATTCCGATTAAACTTCGTCAAACACTGCGCTGGAACGTCTTTTCGGTTGCGCTTTCGATCGGGAGTCCCCTTTTCTACCTTATCCCCTGGTTTTCCCCTTTTCCTCTTAAATTTGAAAAATCCTCTAAAACCTAAAATCAAGACTGAAAATCAAGAATTTTGATCCAATTTTCCGCTTTTTCAAAGTTTCGATTCATTTCTTAAGAATCATGAACAGGAATTCAAGACATTAGAAAACAAGACGCATTTTCAACAAAAAAGATGAATTCACAAGTAAACAGTTACATTTTTAACAATGAAAGATAAATTTTCAAACAAAAAAAGATGAACTTTCAAACAAAAAAAGACGAACTGTCAGCAAAAGAGTTGAGTTTTTCATCAAGAAAGATTTTTTATTTAAGTTAGAAAAAAAAAGTTTCCATCAAATTGTTGAATTTCCAATCAAGCAGTTGAGTTTTTAGCAAAAAAAAAAAAAGAATTCTAAGTGAAAAGTATAATAGTTGATATTTCAAGTAATGAATATTCTAATTTTCAATATAACAGTGGAATTTTAAGCCAAATCGATAAATTTTTAACCAAATAGTTGGATTTTCAACCAAAAAGATGAAATTTCAACTAAAAATATGAATTTTCCACCCATAAGATGAATTCTCAACCAAAAAGATTAATTTTCTACCGAAAAAGAGTTTTCAATAAAAAAGATGAATTTTCAAACAAATAGTTGAATTTTCAACTAAAAATGATCATTGTTCAACTGAAAATGGAATAGTCAAAATTTTCAATTGAAAAATTAATTTTTAACAAAAAAATATGAACTTCTCAACAAAAAAGTTACATTTTCAAGTAGAAAGATAAATTATCAACAAAAAAATGAATTTTCAACAAAGTGGTTGAACTTTTAACTAAATACATAAGTCTTCGGCCAAAACGGATTAATTTTCAACCAAACAGTTGTATTTTCTAGCCATAAAGACAAATTTTATACAAAACCGTCGAATTTTTATCACAAAAATATGAATTTTCACAAAAAAAGTTAATTTTTAACCAAATGGTAGAATTTTCTACCAAAATTGTTGAATTTTCAATCCAAAAAGACAAATTTTCAATGAAAAAGGATGATTTTTTAAGGAAATTGTTGAATTTTCAGGAAAATAATTAAATTTGTAACCAAAAAAGATGAATTTTTGACCACGCGTTTGCATTTTTTACCAATAAAGATAAATTTTCAACCAAGAAAGATTTTTTAGTCAAGAAAGCAAAAAAAAATGTCAACCAAATTGTTACTAATGCCCAAATTGCGTATAAGTTGGGAAATTCCTCTTCTGCTTAATTAAGGATTCAGTTACAAATTTAAGGAGTTCTAAGATATGATACTTTGAGAGTTCTTAGTTTTAATATAATTTTCCTGTATATATGCGTATTGCGTAGTGTATCCTTTTATACGCTCCGGGAAAACTCGTACCTTTTCGTTCTTTTTCACAACTGAGCTAAATCTGAAATGATGAGGATTCCCACGTCAAAATGAGGAATTTGGTCGTCCATACCTTCATCTTCAGAATTCCCATTCACGTCCGTCTTGAAGGAAAAAATTTGAGTCTTAACATATGTAAAAAATTATTTCTGAAATGATATACATATTAAATAGTAAATTGTTTCTACTTACTTTTTACTTCTCAGAATGTCCGGTTGACACAAAATTACACAAGCCAAGCACAAAATGGCGGGTGCGACTGCTGACATCTGACTGACTATAGAACCGTAGGGGGAAGATGAGCTTGCGCAGTGTGTTTGGATTGGACCAGCCAATAGAACTTCGGCGGGAACTTTTAAACACTAAAATATTACATCTCTTTTGACGGTGTTGACTAACTTATAATGTTCGTTTTTTAGTATTTCAATGTGCCTTCCATACATTTCCATTTATGTTTGAGGTTATTAATTTTAATGTGAAATTATATATTACATGCTTTTACATTTGGAGCATTTACAAGACCTGAATCCTGCTTGGTTTAATTTTCATCCTTGAAACTCTCCTTTTTTTGGAAATTCTGAAATTTCGTCGGTGTCGACGTCCTGAATATGTTCTGAAATAAACAATAATTAAGTATGGAAATATTATATTTTTATATATTAGAATAATTATATGTAATAATGATTGAATTTCCATACTTAATTTTACTGATTATTATTATTAGTATTATTTTGATTTAAAATAACTCACCATCGTCATCAGCTTTTGAGTTTTCTTCAAATGTTTCTGTAATTCCTGCTTCAATCGCTCGATATTTTTTAACCTGCAGACCTAACTTATCATTTATACGACTTTCTTATCGAAGTTATCCCGATCCATATTTATTTCTGATGTAATCTAGTTTAATGATTGAAATATAATAAAAATATTTAATGACTAATAATTAAAAAATTCGGAATAATTGAAAAAATTTCAGTATTTGAATGAGATTACATTCAGTCTCTTATATAATTAAAATAATTTGATAATTAATTTTACTTTTTCTTAACTAGGCTGCCCACTTAAACCCTAATTGGCGCCTGATCATAACTTGGGCTATGTTAGGCCGATTTCCACACGGGCTGAATCGCTGTTATCCCGTTTTGTCATATTTTACATTTATCCGAATTATCTTTTGACATAATTTTTATTCTTCCGAATAGCCACAAAATCTAAAATTTATTTGCATGAAAATTGTGAAGTGGAACAAGTGACAAATGTCTATTCGTGTGAATGAATTTTATGTTAATAATAATTTCAATATATGCAAAATATGTAAAATGTCAGTTTGGACAAATGAAGCGCAGGTAGAATTTGGGATATACTCATGTGTCTCGTCATATACCCCTGAGGTGTGGATGAGAACAAATTAAATTGTCCAATTGAAAAAGTTGTTTTCGCAAAATAAAGTGTAGTAGAGTGAATGTTGAATTTTGTTATTGAAAACGTTTCCTGATCGATGGTCATTGAAATGACAATATGTCCATGAATACGCGTGGCCTGCATTTGAATTTGATATTGTTGAAACTAATCCTCGCTGTTTCGGATCAGATCACTCCCGCAATTGTTCGGCACCATTGGTTAGCGTGTCCTGTTGAATAATCCAACATCACATAGAGCAGTGTGACCTGTGGCATTTCACCATAAATTAACGAGCGACTATTTGAAGGCAAATATGTTCCGGGACCGCTACCACGTGTAAATAACTTAAATTGTTCGCGCTGCGAAGGTTCGTGTTGGAAAACTCCCAAGTTATGAAAGTAAACCCGCTGATTGCATTAATTACCTCTTCTTCGTCCTGCATATTTATACGTCGGCCTTTTAAGAGGGCGATGTCATTAGTCAAGCCGTTTGCTCGCGGCGGTGTAATATCATCGCGTCCACGCCTCGCGACGCGACGTCTCGCACAACGAGTTAAGCGTTTCCGCTCTTCCTAGCCGGAAGTTCTGATGTCGGATTAATATTTAAATCTTGTAAAACAAGATTAATTTTTTGAATCCACATTAAACCCCGGGATATCAAACCGTTGCATATCACAGGCCTCGAACTCACCACACTATTGACACTATTTAACGCTTTTTTTGAGCGATGACACTATTCTGCTACTATTTTCAAGAAAATGGCACTAAAAACATTATTTTGTCACAATTGTTAGCTTATGCCATTATTTCTTCACTGTCCCCTGAGAAGAGAGGAAATGAATACTGTGGAAGAAGGAAGAAACAACAAGGATGAACAGGGAATAAACAAAAAGGATGAAAAAGGGACAAACAAGGATGAACAAGGAACAAAAAACAAGGATGAACAGGAAATAAACAACAAAAATGAATAAGGAATAAACAACGAGGATAAACAAAGAACAAACAACAAGGATGAACAAGGATGTACAAGGAATAAACAGCAAGGCTGAACAAGGAATGAAAAACAAGGATGAGCAAGGAATAGATAACAAGGATAAACAAAGTACAAACAACAAGGATGAAAAAGGAACAAACAATAAGGATGAACAAGGAATAGACAGCGAGGATGAACAAAGAACAAACAACAAGGATGAAAAAGGAACAAACATAAGGATGAACAAGGAATAGACAACGAGGATAAACAAAGAACAAACAACAAGAACGAAGAAGGAACAAAAAGCAAGGATGAACTTGGAACAAACAAAAAGGATTACCATAAAGAAATCTTTTAAGTATATCAAATAGTCAAGCCAGCTACAAAAAGAAGCAAATCCGGTAAAGACTGCATTTCGAAAAAGTCTATATATATATATATATATATATATGTGTGTGTGTAATAAAAAACAATTTTCAATCGAGTAATTGAACTTTCAACTAAAAAAGATAACTTTTCAACCAACAATAGAATAGTTAAATTTTCAGTTAAAACACTTAACTTTAAACGCAAGGGGAAATCGAATGTTCAAAAGGATACTCAAATGTTCAATTGAAAAGATGAATTTTCAATCAGAAAGGATGAATTCTTAACAAAAAATGTAATAGATGATATTTCAACGAAAAAATATTTCAAATCTAAATGAAAAATAGTTTAAGAAAATTATTGAATCCTCAACAAAAACAGATTAATTTTCAACCAAACCGTTGCATTTTTAAACAAAAAGGATGGAAATTCTATCAAAAGAGATAAATTTTCAGACCAAAAAGATGAATTTTCAACAAAGAGTTGATTTTTCAACCAGGAAAGATTTTCCAGTCACGAAAGGAAAAAAATGTCTAGCGAAATAGTTGAATTTTCAACCATAAGATGAATTTTCAACAAAATACATGAATTTTTAATAAATAGTAAAATTTTCAGTCAAAAAATGAATGTGAAAGCAATAAAAAAAAAGAATTAAAAAAAAAGATGAATATTTAGGATAAAATGTTATAGGTTATATTTCAACAACAAAAAATTCAATTTTAAATCATAAACACTAGGATTCAACTAATTGAGACGAATGTTTAACAAATTGTTGAATTTTTAAGCCGAAAAAGCGAATTTTCTACAAAATAGTTGAGTCTTCAATTCGCAAATATGAATTTCCGACAAAAAAGTTCTTTTGCAATGAAATAGATAAATTTTCAACCCAAAAAGAGGAATTTTCAACAAAAGGGTAAACTTTTCAATCAAAAGTAATTAAGTTTCAACTAAAAAATATAAATTTTCAACCAAAAATGGAATCTTTAAATTTTCAGTTAAAAAAATGAATTTTCAACCAAAAGAAAAACGAATTTTTCTACCAAAAAAAATGAATTCATAGCAAAAAATCTAATAGGTTATATTACAAACAAAAAAGATTTTATTTTAAAATCAAAAACAGTTGGATTCGGCCAAAAAATACGAATTTTTAACAAAATGTTGAATTTTCAAACAAGAAAGATTTTTCAGTCAAGAAAGAATAAAATTTCCAATCAAATTGTTGAATTTTCAAGCCAAAAAGAAACGAATTTTCTACAATGCATTTGAATTTTCATTCTACAAATGTAAATTTTCGTCAAAGAAGTTCATTTTTAACTACAAAGATACATTTCGAACCTAGAAGATTAAGTTCCCACCAAAAAGACGAATTTTCAACAAAATATAATATGAATCTTCAACCAAAAAAAAAAAAGAATGAATAATTTTGAACGAATTACTCAATCAAGTAGTTGCATTTCCAAAGCAAAAATATTTTTATTTTAAATAAAAAATATTTGGATTCGACCAAAAAAGACAAACTGTCAAAAAAATAGTTGAATTCTCAAGCAAACCGGATGAATTTTCACCCAAAAAGATTCATTTTCAAGCAAGAAGAATAATTTTTACCAAGAAATACGAATTTTCAATAAAATACATGGATTTTCAACCACACAATGGAATTTTCAACTGAAAAGATACGTTTTCAGCCAAAAATAAAATACTTAAATTTTCAGTTGAAAACATTCATTTTTAACAACAACAAAAAACGAATTTTCAACAAAAATTAATAATTTTCAATTAAATAGTTTAATTTTCAGTTAAAGAGATCAATTTTTAACAAAAATAAAGCGACTTTCGAACTAAAAATGATGAATGCTCAACGAAAAATTTAATAGTTGACTTTTCAATCAAAAAGAATTATAAAATAAACTTTCAACCAAAAATAGTTGGATTCCCTTATTGGGTTCTATTAATTCAGTCCGAATTTAAGTGAAAAAACGAGAAAAATATGAATGTTTAACAAAATACATGCATTTTCATCTAAAAAAGAGACATTTTTAATCAAAAATGGAATAGTTAAATTAACAATTGAAAAATGAATTTCCAACAAAAAGAAGTATGAATTTTCAACCAAAGAGATGAATTTTTAACTAAAAACATGATTTCTTAATGAAAAATATAATAGTTGCTATTTCAAACAAAAAATAACTTAATTTTAAATAAAAAACAGTTGAGTTCAACCAAATAGGATGAATTTTCAACCTGGTATTAAAGTTTTTAACAAAAAAAAAAAATAAATTGTCCACCAGGAATATTGGCTGTAATTGGCTATAAATCTCTATGACTCTGGAGATTATTTTCTTAACCTCTAAAAAGTGTTTCTTTAGATTTACGTAGTTGAAGTATTGGTCGAAACTTAATGATTTTTCGTTATAAAAAATATAAGAAATTTCTTGGAACGCTCAGGTTTGCATGTGCATGTAAACGGTTATGACTTGGTGATGACATAACAACTGAAAATAAAACTCAAAATGAAAATTCATTACAGGCAATTGATCTTAAGAATCGGATCAATATGATGCGCAATTCGCTGATCAATTAAAGAATCCAAAATCTGTATAAAAGCGTTACATATCATTTCCATTCATTTTCGGGATCAAATTGATCAACTGGCATTTACCACCCGTGGAGAAAATGCCTCATTTAGCCTTGCTTTGAATGGGGCTCTGACAAGGGCCTGGCTAGAGATTCTAGTATCAAAAGAATATGTATAATGGGGTGGTAATAGGGCAACGATTTATGAGTAATCTCTCATTAATTAGAAATGATATGTTGGTATTTAGATTATAAAGAATGCGATGACATCGCGATATTTTTGATAGTATAATAATAATATAAAATAAAAAATATAAATATAATAAGAAAATGAAGACATGAAGTCTCCGTGGCGTACGTAATGGTTAGAGTGTTGAGTTTGTATTCCGCTCTTCCCAAGCGTCTTGCGTTCGAGCCCTGGTCCTGGTCCTCGTACCGAAGGTATCAAATTTTCATTTAGTGCAGAGTATGTCTTAGATACTCGTATGTCTTGGTATACGTTAATTTAAATAATTTTTTTTTTTGTTTGAAAAGAATTATTCCCTTAATGTACGCACTTTATACCTAAGAGTACTTATTTGTAGAATATCTAATAGTAAAATAAACATTCAATTTAATTATCTAGAATGGTTCTTTTTTTATGGGGCATTGACCATTTTTTCCTACACAGGGCACAGATCTGCAAAAGCGTTACACCTTCGTCAGGCTCTAGTCAGTTTTCCTGTTCAGGTTACACTAGAAGTGGGATAAACTGACAAGAATCTTTTTAGGCCCACATCAAGATTTCTGCAAAGGTATTTCTAAAATTTTCCACCAAGAAAATTTCAGTCAGAAAGTTTTCAAACTAGAGAAATTCTAAAGACTCTAGAAAGCCCAGGAGGAATGATAAATTCGCATTTGGCAAGATTGCACTGGGTGAATTCCACGTGGGTTCATCGGTGCAGTTTCTTTAATTCAAGAATGGAAATATTACGGATCGGCGGTAAAGCTTCTACCGGGTGGAAGTGATTTATACACCAAGCGGTTTGTCGAACGATTCGTCGAGCGGAAGTGCTCTGAAATTTATAGACGGGGACCTTCCAACTAGATTTTATCGTTTGTCAATACAGTTCCAACGAAAGTAAGTCCTGCGCCTTTATAAAAAGGAAAACTTTTATAAAGCTCGAGTTTTCTTTGAACCTGGCCAGCTCCATTGTTAAAAATGTAGCAAAAGGCGCGATCACTGACCAAGAGCGAATTTTACCCTTGGTCAGAAAATTGAATTACGATATCAAGAACAGGAGTTTTTGAAACGTGTTTGTTTTACAAAACATATAGCAAACGTAGGGCTCGACGTAGGGTCAATAAAATGTACTTTTTTCAATAATCCATTAATCTCTTTTATTTGTTTGATTATTTCATGGCTTTTGTAACTGACATGGGTCATTATACTCAAAAGAACCTTTCCGACATCCCGGTCATTTTTTTCGGCACTATGTGTAGACAGAACATGAAGAATGAAGGAAGTAGATCATAGTGCCAGGTTCAGAATTTGTAAGTTGATTCAGAACCCATCTCTTCAGATTATTTCATTTTTCAACATAGGAAAAGGTAATAATCCAAATAATAACACATTTATAAAAATTGCTTACTTCATCAAATTTTTATACTATAATTAAATGAAAGTAGATATCTTTACGTGAATTGAGTTAATGATTAATGCCTCAATTAAAAAAATCTGAATGGTATTTATAGGCAACTCTGCAGATTTGAGCAAATCTTTGCCTAATGTCTCTCTTTTAAAATTTCTTAAAGATCGAAAAGAAATCTAATTTCTTATGAAAGTTTTGATGTACTAGAATAGAACACAAAAAAAATACACATGAAGAATAGACTTCCAAAACTACCCACCTTTACGTCAATGTTCAATGTTTCTATTCTCTTATTATTATCAAAAATCTTTATTTGGAACAACCCATGTATTTTACTTTTAGTTTTTAATTTTTAACCTGTCCCTCAATCACAGCCATCCCATCACCCATATTTATATCAATTTCGCTGAACTCCATAGTACCAAAAAGAAAAAATCAGAATAGACAAAAATTAGCTGTCTGCGTTGAAAATTCTAAATTTATAATCCATTATTTTTCACAATTCACTACAACATTAATTGTAACGTACAATTCCATTTTGTCAAAACACAAAATAGATCGTCAGGAATTAATACCCAAAGATAAATTACGAAAGTTTTATTTTCATCTACCTATCAGTTCTAACAGAAGATTACGTTTTATATTTCGCAAACCAGAAATCTACCGCACCAACTCAATTGACTAATCAAATCCTAGAGATGTTTCTACGTCATTAAGACAAGATGGAAATTTTTAATGAAGAAATTGAATACATTTTTTCTGCGAAAAAAGTACCGCCTTTCATTCCGCTGGGATCCGAACTCAGAACCTTCTTTAGCAACAAAAATTTTAATTTATATAATTATGGAATGTTCAGGAAAACTAATCGAAGTCTTGAACTTGGAGTTGGGGACACTGCACTTCATTAATCCACGACATATTTAAATGAAATAATTCTTGATAAAAATCACTTTTATTCTAGATTTTTTTCTTGATTCTTATAGTTTAGGACACCATTTACTTAAAAAAATATATATATATATATAATTCAAGCATTAAGGCTATGAAGTTAGCGAGAGACATGAATTCCAAAGTTAATTTGAAGTGACCCATATATCCAAATTTGATTTTCACACAATTTCATTCATATCTTTTGAGTGACTATTGTTATACTATTTATTGAAACTCGTAGGGTTATTCATGACCGAAATAATATTTCCAAGACAAGGAATGTTTTAGAAAATTTTGAATTTGAGGGTGAGAGAAAATTTTTAATTTTCCTATATTGGGCTATAAATCTCTACGGCCAACAGAAAATTTTTTAGAAGACGTTAAATTTTCAACAAAATAGTTCATTTCTAACGAAGGAGATGAATTTTCAACCAAAAAAAAAATGAATTTCTAACAGGAGAGTTTAACTCTCAACCAAGTAGTTGAATTTTCAACTAAAAAGATTAATTTTCAACCAAGAAGATTAATTTTTCACTAAAAACGACGAATCTTCTACAAACTACATGTATTTTTTTAACTAAAAAAAAAGAAATTTTCAACCAAATAGTTGAATCTTCAACTAAACAATATAAATTTTAATCCAAAAATGTAATAGTTTCAGTTTAAAAAATTGATGTTTAATTAAAAAAAAAGAGATTTCAACAAAACAGTTAAATTCTCAACGAAAGAGACGAATTTTCAACTAAAATGATGAATCTATAATCAAAAAAATTAATTTTTAACAAAGTAGTTCAACTTTCAACCAAAGAAGATAAATTCTCAATGAAAAATCTAATAGTTGATATTTCAGCCAAAAAATATTTTAAATTTCTATAAAAAATAATTGTATTTAACCAAAAAACAAATTTTCGAGGAGGGAATTCAGTTTTTAGTCAAGAGGGGAAAAAAATTAAACAGATTGTTGAAATTCCAAGCCAAAAAGGCGAATTTTCTATAAAACAGTTGAGTTTTCAACCCGCAAATATAAATTTTCAGCAAAAAAGTTAATTTTTAACGAAAAGATTTGAATTTTTAACCCCAAAGGACGAATTTTCAACCGAGTAGAATGAATTTCTATGAAAGTTGTTGAATTTTGAACAAAATAATTAAATTTTCAACAAAATAGTATAATTTTAAACCAAAAAAGATAAACTCTCAATGAGTAATAGTTGGATTTCCAACCAATAAGATGAATTTTCAACGAAAAACGTGATAGATAATATTTTAACAGACAAAATAAATGAATTTTCAACCAAAAAGATGAATTTTCAACTAAAATGAAGAATTTTTAACTAAGTATTTCAACTTTCTACCAAATAATTAAATTTTCGACGAAAAACATAATAGTTGATATTTCAACCAAATTTGAATATAAATTTCAAATCAAGAACAGTTAAATTCATCTGAAAACAAATTTTCAACAAAGTATTCACAGTCAAAAGAAAAAAAATCATCCATTTTGTTGAATTTTCAAGCCAGGAAGGGGAATTTTCTACAAAACAGTTGAATTTTCAACCTGCAAATATGAATTTTAAACAGAGAAGTTTATTTTCAACCAAATAATTGAACTTTATACTAAAATAGTAAAACTTTTAACCGAGAAGGACGAATTTTCAACAAAGCAGTTAAATTTTCAACCGAATAGAATGATCTTCTCTAAAAATGGTTAAATTTTGAATAACATAAAAAAAATTTTAACAAAAAAATTGATTTTCTACCAAAAAAATTATTATACTGTTCTGAAATAATTGTTTTTTCTGAAAGTGTTTCTATAGATTTAAAAAAATTCTGAATTCCAGGGTGGCAGAAAAATTTCATTTTTCATATATTGAGCTTTAAATCTATACAGCTATCTGCCACCACAATTCGAATAGTGAAAATGAAAAAATTGTTGTAGAAGCAATAAAATTGACTGATTGTCATAAAAAAGACTTGTGAAATACAATCCGAAAGTAACTAAAAAAGTAAATATTTTTATAGTCATTGCGTACGGGAGTAAGTGCCAAAACCCGACTTTTACAGGAGGAACAAGAAACTGTTTAACTTTAACGCACTTAATTTTAAAGAAAAATATAAGAAATTAGTTTCAAGGTACGCATTGTCAGGCTTTATTAAATCGGGAAAAGAGCGCTTTGAAAACAGCAACCATCTCCGAGAACACCCTTGTCAAAGGAATGGCGCGTCTCAAGTAACGCCGGTTTGAATCAGAAAGAGTTGCATAAGTTTTTCATTCTTTGATTAAAAAAAAAAGGAAATCACTTTCGAACTATTACTTAGCTCTATGAAATCGTGAAAGGAGCGCTTGATAAAGAGAAACCATATGTGAGAAACCCCTTATCAAAGAATAGCGTGTCTCGGAAAACACCGGACGTGACACAGAAAAAGCTGCATAACTGTTTTTAGCTTTTAATTTGAAAAAAAGACAAGAAAGTACTTTTGAGCTATTACTCAGCTCTAACAAACCGTTAAACGAATATCCTGAAAACAGTAACCACTTCCAAAAAATACCCTTGCCAAAGTTACGGCGCGTCCCCATAAACAAACATATTGACACACGAAGAACTTCATCACTTCTTTCTCTTTAAATTAAAAAACAAAAAAAAAAGAAAGTTCTTTCGAGCTATTACTTAGCTCTATTGAATCGTGGAAAGAATAGGTCAAATAAGTAATTTCTTAAAAGAAAAAAATTACCAAAACATGGATTTTGACCCACTTCAAAATCGAACAGGACCATAATCTCCTACATTGTCATGAATTAGGTTAAAACAATTATTCTGAGCTAATAAAAAGAATTTCGGAAATTCGGCACTTACGTCTTTATGCACTAGCACCCTTCAACTATTTAGTTGAAAGAAACTAATTACGTCCCATCACTGGTTTGTTGTTACAGCGACTGTTTAGACTTCTTTAGTGGGATGCTGTACTTCTACCTACGCTTTAAATCCAGCGAACCGCCGATGTTTTAAGCCTTGCAGGCAGCGGTTCGCAGACTGAAAAGGGGTCTAAATTACACGTCGTCGCTGGAGACATAATTCTCGAAGCGACACGACGGTGAACCAGTCTTACAGTCAGAGAATTCCCGTCGGATTCTTTAAAAGTTCCGGCTGGCATTATCGTATTTCACCTCCAGCGAAAGCCTCGGCCTAATTACACTAAGCAGGTTTGGATTGACCGAAACTGAATGCGTTCAGATTAATGTCCACTTTATGAGTCTCTAAATTTAGAGACATACATATGTGGATTATCAAGAAAAATTGGCGGACTTAAAAACAGTATAACCAACATTCCGATTTCTTCTGGTTTCTTTAAATGTCTCGACATTTCATTGACTTAGCCACTACTATTTTCAGAGATATTGACCGACCTGAATACTCTATATGAAAACAAATTTAATTAGAAAAGAAATTTAATTCTCTTCTTCACTTCCTTTTTTCATCCATTAGCTTAAATGGCAAAATAATTCCATTAGAGTATTATTCGCCACTTACCCCGAAAAATTAATTCAACAGATAGACGTGTGACCTAAATGTGAATTAAATTCGAGCATTTGGAAAAATGCAAGCTAGCTGCGGTTGCATAAAAGCTAAACCGGGACAAAAGTCTATTAAAATAATGTATGTGAAAATAAGAGTTTTTCTCATAGCAGAAGAACCTTTCAAACGATATTTAACGAAGATTACAGAGCCCATTCATTTTCGCAGGGGGATCATTTATTTTCGAGCGTGCTCAACCGTTCATATATACTTAGCTCGTGGATTGCTGGTGTACAATTGTGAGCTGATATAACTCAATTTGGGTTAAGCCGTTTACATGAAATGCATTTTAAATATACATATTATCGAACGCGATTTGTGCAATGCGTACGAATGATTCCCCAACTCCCGCTGATTCCGTTACAAAATTCACTAGCGTCGCCGTTTTGTTTGATGCATGCCAAACATTATTAAAATTAGTTCTTGCAAATGAAATTAAACGTCAAGACATTCACTCTGGATACATAAAAGCTTTCACGTTTAATGGTTTCAATTACCAAAAGTGGTTTCATTAATGCTATATTTCTCTCCTGAATTATAGCTACATGTACCTGTTTAATAATCCTGATAACAGTCTCTTGTAGGCTGTAGATTAGTGATCATTTCGATGCTTTCTGAATGCATAAATTTAAGTGAAATATAAATCACATGATTTATATTTATAACGAGAAGATTATTCCCTCGAGACAAATGTGCTCCAGTTAAAACATATAAATTGTCGCGTAGGTCTGCTTTTAAATGAATCACTTCTTCCAATAATCCTATAAAAAAGTCACTATCTATTAACCCATTCGAAGTCGAGTTCCATAAGTGGAACATCGCTTTATTATCGATGAAGTAAGGCTGAGGCAACTTCATTTTAGCGATTTCATGGTTATTTATCATCGTGATGGATGGAACAAGACGTAATCGTGTATGCCGTAAAGCGAATATTGAACCTTCCAAGGTTATTGTCAGTGGTATCATAGAAAAAAAAACCAACAATTCAGAAATTATCACATTATAAGCTGCAACCATAACTAAAAGCTTATGTTGTCTCATTGTGAGTGGGTAATTTGCATTAAAGTCTACGTATTTTATAAACACCTAACAATCTTCATAGAAGAAGAATCTGATTTTTGCTGATCTACTCCTAACTAGTTTGTTTATGATTTTATTGCGAGTTTAATTCCGGTTGGACTGGAGTCATGGCACGTATCGACTTTAATTTTAGTATCTACGTGTACTGAAACTTGTAATTGTATAATAACGCGTCTCAATGAGCGCACAAGGGGAGATACGCGCATTTCTTCTTATTAACTGGGATAGGTAAATGTATTTATGCCGGCGTAAGCGCCTACACCCACGCCTACTCGATTCGCCTACGTTTTCTTCTTGCTGGATGCACAAGCTGGAGATTCTTGATTCGCAATTACCCCTCGGGAACATTGCGGAACTGACAGTGATGTTCTTGCATTCGAATAAAAGGCCAAATGTGCACACCATGTTTAAAATGTCTTTCTCACGACTTCCTACGTCCTCTTTGCAAGATTCTACTTTCGACATTAACGGCTCGCATTACATATTACAGTGCTGAAAAAATCATCAAAAACATCATTTAAACTTGGAATTGGCATTACGATCATAATAAAAAGGTTGCAAAACAAATATTAAGTTTTCTGGAATTTGCATCATTTGTTGTTTACGCTGACATAGTATGTTTATTTACTTCAGAGATCAAAAATATTATCAGTGGTGACATAAATTTGGAAAAATAGTAGCGAAACTGTGGCATAAAAATTTTAAAATAAAAAAGTCAGATGTATATAAATCATTCTTCCTCCTCTGAAGTCTAATTTGCTGAAATTTGGTGATGTTTAAATTATGCTATGTAAATTCTGCTTGATGAATAGAGATCGGCCAACATTTACCTTGCGAAATTAGCGTTTCCGCGTATAGTGCCTATACGCCTTAGTATCATGATAATGGATTTGAAATTCCTAAGAGACAAGCTCGTTACTCAGGACAGAAATATCGTCGCCCGCGTTTCGGTCGAGCAACGTTGGTAATTTTCGCGAGAGTATATCATAATATAATGTGAGCACCTATAAATGCAGTAGCGGGTAAATGTGGTAGCTGGTGCACGGACCGTCGATCCTCGAGGGCAATCGCGGGTAGAAAGTATAAAATTACACGGCCTCTTGCCTCCGTTACAAACGAGTTGTCAGTCTTTACATTCTCTGCCCTCTGGGGCCTCACGGTCCCCGTATTCCTCGATGACAGGGAAATCTCCACTAAGTCTACAAAGTATACAACCTTTCTTCGATCGAATTTGCAAAAAACTCGAAAAATAGGGTAAAGACATCAATAGTGAGCCACTTAAGGTTGCATAGACAAGTATTAAATATGTATGTAAAAGAGAGATCAGTATAAATGTCATCAGTGAGCCACGCGTAGCGTCAATAGTGAACAGGCTGGTTCAGCATTGAATAATCTTTAAAAATCGACTTTTTCGAGTGTTGTCTCCAATATTTGGTGACACAATGGAGAATTTACATCCTCACTTTGTACGAAAACGTACCTTTCCGCATACACACGGAAATAATGGTTATTTTTCTTTGGGTCTGCTAGTTAGTTATTTTTTACGATGAATGTCAGTTTATAAAATATGGGTAATACATGTACACAGAAGCTATTTTTGAGTCATTTTTTATTAGTTCGAAAAGGTTTGATGCAAATCGATGGAGAATTGGTTTCAGTACCGCGAATCTTGATTAGGGAAAGTTGAATTTGGAGAATATTCATGCGCCTCACTTTCGAGCTGAGTTTATACTAACAGTAAGCAAAAATGCTACAATTTTATAAGATTGTATGGAGAATAGCATCACTAGCTTGGGCATTGTTTCTGATTTTTTATCGTATGAAAGCCTTAAAAGACGTGGCGGTTCTGTTGCGAATCCGATCGCGACATGGTTCGATCGTAATGCGATTAGATTCGCGTCCGAGCGACATATGGTTGAGAATGCTCGCTTGTGTTTGTACAAACGACGTGATGGACGATTGTACAAAGCCGAGTGCGCACATACGTGCCGTTCTCTCGACAGGACATCTTTGTATACACGAGCGCCGATATCGATTCGTTTGTGTTAGTTAACGATTGTAGTACCTACATATATACGTAATAGTAATGTCGCACGCAAATTTCTCGGAAGGACAGACGATAGAATACCTAAAGGTCCGTGCGCGAATCGATACTAGCACTTACAATAACACGCCACATCCATCTAGAGAAGTGCACATCGTTGCATTGCGCTATGTGCAAGTCCGATTTACTTTTACTTGCGATTTTCAGATAAAAGATAGTGCAACCTGGACTTTCTTTAAATGCTTCTATTTCTCCTAAAAGGTTTCGCTAAACAGTTATTGATGCACGGAGAAAAAATGCTAATCTTACTGAATAGTGACAGCATGGATTATTCTGTACTGTTTACAAAAAATTCTGTAAGATTCACGGAACTTTCTGTATGATTTGCCAAAAATTTCTGCAAGATTTACAGAAAATGACTATAAATCTGTAAGACACACTGAAAGAAATAATTGGAGGGTACACGCATAATTCTGTTCATTCCAACCCTATTGTATTGCTCACTTAGCTACAACTATACGGAAAGTGGGCATACTATTATGGTTGTGTATTATAGCTCTTAGACCAAACATATTTATCCATTAAGTATCCTAAATAGTATGCCTGAGTTATAGGATTGTATGGCTGAGTTTTTCATATCAGAGTCTGTATGATCCGGCTATACTTGAATGGTTGTCATAATACAATGTAGAACCCTGTAGCATCAAATGATTCGTTATCAGTAAAAGTTTTTCTAGTCAAATCTTGAAGAATATAAATGTACGATTGAAGGAAGTATAAATACACATACTACAAATTATTTCATAGTTTGTTAATTAACGAATGTAAAACGGAACGCATGGCTGTTTCATGGGAAAATTGAATTCCCAAATCAAACATTACTGCCTTAAAAATACCTGTACCATTATGGTTACATGTTATAGCCAGACCAAGAATATTTATCCGTAAAGTATCCTAAATCGTATGCCTAACTTATAGAATTGTGTGGCTGAATCTTTTATATCAGAGTCTGCATGATCCGGCTGTACTTGAATGGTTCATAATACAATGTAGAACCTGTAGCATCAAATGATTCGTCATCAATAAAAGTTTTTCTAGTGATACCTTGAAGAAAATATATATATACAATTAAAGGAAATATAAATTCGGATAGTACAAATCATTCCCTAGTTTGTTACTTAACGAATGCAAAACGGAGCACATGGCTGATCCTTGGGAAAATTGAATTCTCATATCAAACATACTACCTTAACCATACTGGTATTCGTGCACTTTCTATCTTTATGGTTCGAAATAAAAATACGTCTGCTTTAGAGGGAAATATTTGTTCATTAACTCAGATAGAAATTCTCAGCCATAATCATATGGCATATGATCCTTAAGTATTTTTTTCAGTGTACATAAGAATTCTCTTAAAATTACAAAAAAATTCTGTAAGCTCCACATGAAGAGTTATGCTGTCACTATTTTAACATAGGACCTCTGTAACATTAATAGATTTTTTTTCTGCGTGCATGCTTTTAAATTCTGATGCTCTCAATGCTCATGCGCATTAAAAATTGAAATCTGGTTTAAATTTTTCTGCATGGATTTAGGTCAGATTTTTGTTTTGCTTTTAAATTACATCTTCATGCTTCGCTTGGCTCATGCAAACTTTACACAATGTCCCCTTCGGCACTGAAGTGTGTGATGCTTTTTCGAAAAATTGGAACGCAGGTGCACCCTTTCAGAAACAACCTCGTGAAAAATATCGCAGAGAAGAATGAGCGAAAGTCGTTTGATTGATGCCCGTTCGTTTCCTGAATTTGAATCCGACTGGACAGAATACTCATGTCAATATTTGCTCACTCGAGCGAAATTATTCGTCACGGATGTAACCTGCGCATTTTCGAATGACCGATGGTACAATCATATGAAAAAAAAATTTATAGGACGAGAGATGCGTGTCTAAAAAAATTTATAGATATAGGTCTGTGATGGGAGTGAAAGGAGAATACTAATATTAAACCAGTTTTTTGTATTTGTATCCAACTACAGAATTTATTACACCCATCAGTAATCAGCAATTTTTTTCTCTTGACTTTCATCCCTGCATCTATTTTTTACCTTCCATCCTCTTTTGCTTTTTTCCTTTCTCAAGCCTTGTTTCTTTGTCAGTTCTTTTTTTTCTTGTCGCTGGTTGACGAGATACCAGATTCAAATACAGGAGCTGAAATGTTGAACGATAAGACTAAGCCTACAGGATTGCAATTTATTGTCTTGAGTCTCTGGGCGCCAAAAGGTTCTGCGAAGAGCTCAAGAGAAGACTAGAAGGGACTAGAAAGAGCTTCATATCTTCCCCTCAGTTTAAAGTATTTAATTTATTTAAAAATTAAAAAATTTTAGTCCCTTAAATGAAATTTTTTATACGGGAAGTAATTGAAAAAGGCACTGCACGAAGAAGCGAAAAAGAGCGAAGCATTGAATGTCCGTCACAGACTCGAAAATTTGAGAAAATATAGCTGTCCTTAAACGGGTTAAGTATCGTAAGGACTGGAATCGTAAATTGAAGTTATCTCGAAGGGGTCGTTCTTTTCTAACGGCCCCTCTTCGGATCTAAGTAAGTAAATGCTGAATGAATAAGTAAAGTAAAGACGTAACCCTACATCCTGGCAACACGAGGGGCAACTCTGTACGTGCGACTATCGTAGAAATCGATACTCGATAATAGCTTTGGAATTTCTGCCAAGCATCCGCCACCTCCTGATTCAATTTTCTCTCAAGAGGAATATTTGACCATGTGAAATATCGATCGAACGTAGGGAATTTCATATCACGACAAACACGATTCCGCTATTCAATTTAAAAGCTTTTAAACATTTTCGTTCACGGCAGATCTTGGACTCACGCCACTATTGACAAGTTTTGTCACTTTTTTTTTTACCATGCAACTATTTTACTACTATATTGAGAAATATGACATCATTATGCATATTAAGGCAGCTCGAGAAAGCTTATTCCAACTTGCATCCGCGGTATGGACAACCCATACCTTGCAGCGATTTTAAAGATTTTGAGTAATTAGAGGTGAGCTTTTTGAATTAGCTAACGGTATAGATAATTATTACGTATGTACTATTTTCTTAAATTGCTTGCTAATGCAACTATATTTTCACTTTTCCTTTAAACGTGTTTTCAAACTTCTTCGCTAATTGGCTAAAATAACATATTCGCCATCTCAAAAATCGAAATTTCAAAAGATTTTAAGAGATTTGAAAGATTTGAAAACAAGGGATTTATAGAGATTCTACCAGACCTACGTAATTTCATAGGATCTCCAAAGACTGTGAAGATTTAAAAAACTTCAATGAATTTCAAAAGATTTCTAGGGATTTCACAAGACTGAAGGGTATTTAAAAATTTCACAAGATTTTAAAGAATATAGTTTATTTTGAAAGATTCCGAGGATAATATGAAATTTCAAAGAATTTCGTAAGATTTCAGAATACTTAAAATATTTCGATGATTTAAATGAATTTTTGCGGTACTTACAAAATTTGAAGGGATTTCAAGGATTTATACAATTATTGAGGTATTCACGGGATTTCAAAAGAAATTTGAAGATTTCATAAGATTATAAGCACTTTCTATAAATTTCAAGGGATTTTAAAAAATTTGAGAGTTTTTTAGGGTTATCAGAGAATTTCAACAGAATTCAAGAGTTTTGAATATATTTTAGTGGATTTCAGTGGATTTTAAAGGGTTCTTAGATTGTATTGGATTTTGACGAATTTCAGAGGATTTCAAAGATTTCATAATTTTTGAAGGAATTTTGAAATCCATTACAGAATTCAAGATGTTTTACGGGATTTTATTTGACTTTTGTACTTTACAATTTTTGTGCTTTTTACTATATTAAAGGTTTTTCATAAATTTTAATGTATTTCAAAGGATTTTGAAGGGTTTAGGGTACTATAAAAGACTTCAAGTAATTTAATAAGATTTCAACATTTTTAAGGGTTTTCAGAGAAATTTTGTAAGATTTCACAAAATTTCAAAGGATTTTAAAAAGGTATCCAGGATATCAATGATATTTGAAAGATTTCATGGAATTCTAACGGATTTCTAGATGACTTCAGGGAATAAATGAAATGAAATGAAATTTCAAAGGACTTATGGGGATTTCAAGGATTTCAAGAATTTGAGAGATTTGAGGGATTCATAGGATTTTGAAAGATATTATAAGATTCCAAGGGTTTTATATGGGTTTCTAGGGATTTAAAATAATTTACGAGTTTTCCAGGAATTTTTTTCGAGACCTCAATAGATTTCAGGGGTTCTTAAAGGATTTTAAAGCTTTTAGACTACTTAAAAAAATTCGCAAGGATTTCACGCGATTTTATGTGAGATATACATTACCGACGCAAATTATCTGTACGCCCAAGTTGAAGGCAAAATGTCAATTTTATTTAAAAAATATTACAAAAGAAACATCAAATTTCGATGTTTTCGAAAAATTAGAATAACTCTGGAAATAATAACATTTTTAGAGCGCTTGTGCTGATTTTACAGGTAAGTCTCTATAGTATTTTTCTGCACTGTTGAAATATTTTTAGAATTTTTTTGCCTAAATTCTGCTCTAAGGTCAAACATGGTGCAAAAAAATCACAAAATTTCAAAAAAGTGTTAATATGTACTTACAAAGTTCTTCTGAAAATCATTATTCATCATGTTTGAATTATTTTAGTAATATTTATAAAAATATTATCTTTTTTATTTATTTTTTCAATCACGTGGTGAATACAATCATTATTTGAAATTTTGCTGCTTTCTTGCACCAAGTTTGACCCTAAGGTAAAATCTAGGAAAGAAATTCTAAAGAGTATATAAATACTTTAGCAAAATGTTAATTATTTCCAGAGTTATTCAGAATTTTTAAGGAAATAGAAATTTGAGGTTTTTTTGCAATATCTTTTTATAAAACTAACATTTTATTTTCAACTTGGGCTTATTAACGTAGAATCTTTTTACCTTTCGTGCTATTATGAGAAAAAAAAATTAAATGGTATATTATAAAAAAAGACACTTTAGCAGCAGCTCAAAAAATAGATATTTAGATCATTTTCGCTGGTACCGTAGAATCACCTAACTTCAGACATTGGCCCAAGCTTCGAACACCAAATTTTTTCACTTCTATGTATCCGAATAGTATTAGGCGATAAAAACTTCGAATCCAAAATTAAAAATGCCGTAAGAAACCAAATTTGTTTTCCAAAAATTAAGTATAAATCCAAGAAAAATAGGTGTTCGAAATTTGAGCCAGTGTTCGAAGTTGGATGATTCTAAGGTAGTGTAAATTGTATACCAGATTTCGGAAATAATCCTCAGTTGAGTATTATTTTTCCTCCTCAATTGAATATCTGAAACATTGCATGACACTGTTTTGCTACAATTTTCAAAATTTATGCTACCACTGACAGTATTTTGAATTAATCAAATGAGTCCGAGGTCTCATAAAGGAAAGTGGAAGAATGATCGTACCTCAGGGTCAGATGGAAGTAAGAAAGGGATATTAACAATTCTGAACAACAGAAATCTCTGAATTATTTAACTCGGCCAAGCATCGATCATTGTAGTCACTAGTCACGCGATAGTTGCCGTTGAAGGGTTTGTAATGCAGAAGCCATCTGCTGCGACCTCGAGTGGAATCGTTAGCCTCTATCATCCTATCAACGATCTATCTTCCTATATTCTCAGGTATTTTATTGGCTCTAGCATCAATATTCAAATTTAATAATTGAAAGGGTGTTTCCTGACAATAAAGCTTCGTGATAGGAGTAAAGAGTGAAAGAAATTTGTTGAAATGGTTTGGTCATGTTGAGAGAATAAATGAAGAACGTTTAACGAAGCAAGTGTATTTAGGTAAATTGAATGGTCGTGTACCCAGGGGTAGACTAAGGAAAGGATGTTGGGAATGTGTGAATGAGACTCTAAAACGGAGAGATATAAAGAGTCATAGATACACATGAGCTTGCATGTAAAGATGTATGGATGTAAAGGAAGTAAAAATCTATGCAGGGATAGGGATGTATGGAGGACAATTCTTTATAAGAAGAAGAGTGACGCCTGAATTGAAAGATTTTGGATAATCATGGTTCCTCGTGAAGAGCTTAGCTTAGTGCACGTGGGTGGGGTAAAGTTTGCGTGTTCTTTTGGGAACAGTGATGTACGCAGACTTTGTGAAGCTCTTCACCTGGGTTGATTGCTAGAGAGATTGATCAACGACCCGTGTTGGGGCGGTATTGTGGGACGAGTGTGTCGTTTGAATAAGTATACACGCGACTTCTAAATTCATCTTAAATCTATCCCTTCCCTTACCAATTGTATTCCTTGATCCCTGATTGTATAATGAGGAAAGAACCAAACGAGTTACACTTACTCCGAAAAGCACTTGGCTTAATGGTGTAATAATAATAATAATAATAATATATATATATATATATAATAATTCCTCAGCTGGTACCTCTGGAAATTTTTCCATGTACTTTTACCGAGGTTCTGGTGGTTCGGATTCCACCTTAAGCTGTAGGT
>JAUMHM010000049.1:7682969-7697064 GCA_032362435.1 Melikaiella ostensackeni
CCGCCCCCCCCCCCCCCCCCCCACAGCAGACAAAAGGTGTGTGGTCCGAAATTTCAAACATTTTAGGCTCTGTTTCAGCCTCATAAATTCCATTCGAGCACGTCACTCTGAATTTTAAATACCAGCCATTAAATTTTGGAACGTGTATAAAGGGAATAGCATACAGTCAGAGAAAGAGAAGCGTGACAAAATGTGCTTGAGAAGCGTCGATGCGAAAAATCGAAACAATCGCTGGTTGAAAGCGTATTACGAGGTCTGGAGTGTTCTACGTTGTATGTAATAATCGAGAATAGCAGTTACTATTCGGCTCATAGGGAGGCAGGGCACTAGATAATCCTGTGGATTATTTCACCCGAGTCCTCATAAATTCCACGGACCTACGCTCTTACGCGTGACTCACGGAGTTGGATTACTACGTAAAGCCATGATGCCAGAGGGAGACGTAAGTCGTAACCGTATATACACTGTTGAAAAATTATGTTCGAACTTCACATTAAATTAATTAGAAGTTTATTTCTGAGACGTAAGGTAACGTTCCAATACATGATATTGTAGTTTTCAAATGCTTGTACTGTAATATTGCCAGACATGTGCTGTAATATTGTCATACATGTAATTTTATGTTACGGAAGAAAGTTTTTAAAAAAAAATCGAAATTCGCAGGCACGGAGAATCGAACTCTAACCGCCAAGCTCTAAGTCGAGTGCGTTATGCACTAGACTAGCAAAGTACAGTTCTCATCTTACTTAAATGGAGGGTCACTCATCCGCGAGACGGGCTAATGTGAGTGTCAGGCAAAATTACAATACTGGTATTGTAGCCTGAAATTGCAGTACTTGTATGGTAACCGGCGCGCATTCATCGAAATTACAATACACATATTGCAATTTCACCTTCCAATACCAGTATTGTAATTTTGCCCTACACTCGTATTGTTAAAGTGTTGTAAAATCCCAAACATTTTTAACAGTGTAGAATCTGCCAACGCAGAAGGAAAGTTTCGAGTAAAAACTCATTTGAATGCAGTGAAATGAGACGTGGCGAGCGAAAGCCTCGAATCGTTTCCACCTCGACAATGATCGATGTTTCTACTGAAAACAGCCTACCTTTCTATGCGTTCCGTTTTTTTTACAAAAAGTGCCCAGCAGAAAGTGGCCCATTACGTACCCTTTTCGCCGCGATCAGTCAGAAAAGATAAAGTTAGTTTTTGCATTTGTGAAAGGTTTTTTATGAATACCGACATATAATTCGTGTCCATGCTAAATCTTGATATGGTTCACCAGGCACGCCTAGCTTGAACCAATTTTGACTGAAAAGTGCTTGCTCATACCAGTTTTTTTATGAATATGTTTTGAGAATGCGTTCCGAGTACTTCAATCCGTAAAATCTGAATTTTTATGATTTCTTTTTGTGAGGTTATTACGGATATTTTCGTGGAAATCATTGGAAATTGAATGCTTATGGCATAAACCCTCTAGATTAGCATCCAAAAAAAGTCTCTAATAGTTAAACATCATGTAACATTCAGAAGACTTTTAAATACTTTTTAAAAATTGGCCTAAAAACAGATTTAATTTTAGTTTCCATGAAAAATTGTGTTTATGCATTTTTCAGCAAAAGTTCAAAATAATGAATGTCCTATCTTTAACATTTCGCGAAATATAGCCTCGAAAAGCGTGCCCTTTAATAAGAATTGATAAAATTTTGGCTAAAGGGTAGCTGTAGTTTTGCTAAAATATGTATATACTTTTATTTTTATAAGCACAATTTTTCTCGTGGAATGAAACAGACACAAGTTATTTCCGAAAAACTAAATGTCTAATAACATTTAATAAAAAGGGTGATTTTCAGGTAGATATTTTCCGAGAACTTAAATTAACTTATTTTTTAGGCTAATTAGGCACTGAGAAGAAGGTATTTAAAAAAAACTGATCTGTTGCACCTGCTTCAGAAGATTTTAAAGCTTTCTGAATGTTACATGAGATTTAACTATTAGAGGCTTTTTTCGATGCCAAACTAAAGGATTTATGCCAATAAACTTTCAATTTCCAATGATTTCCACGGAAATATACTTAATAAGCCCACAAAAAAAATTAAAAATTAAAATTTCTTAAAAAAGCCAAAACATTTTTTTCATTTGTGGAGTAAAATACTCGGGAGGCATCGCCAAAACATATTAAAAATCCAAAGATTACAAGATTTTGTAAAATTGGCACTCATAACTACTATTACTTCCTTTTTTGACATCAATAATCGTTGCTATTAGACAATTGACATATTTCTCATTATTTTTTAAGTAGTTTACAATTGTTAAAACAATTTCAATTTGTGTAAATAATGATTTTTCCCCACTAACTCATAAAAAGGTAGATTTTTCTGTGATTAATGAGAAAGTTAGTCATTGTGAAGAGCACTAATTTTTGTTAAAGACATTTTTTCATTGTTTGAACAATTTATTATTATTGGAAATCACTTTTTTTCTGTGATAAGTGGGACTCTGCGTCATTCTTAATAGCAATAATTTTTCTTTTAAATATTTTGCAATTGTGCAAAGTACAAACTATCCGTGACTTATTGAGAAGAAAGTTACTTAAACAAGTATAACTAGTTTAAATAATTGTGGAAGCATTTGTATGACGTAAATCTGCAATATTGAGCGAAATAGTGAGCCACTTCTAATTTTTCACGGAAAAGAAGTAGAAAACTTTAGACTTTTTGAAATTTCATTAACTATTCACGTTTTTGTACTTTGTACCTTGTACAATTGCAAAATGTCTCAAAGAAAAATTATTGTTGTTAAAAATGACTAATAGTCTCATTTATCACAGAAAAAAAAATAAATTTATAAGACTCATGGAAAAACATGGGTGTGAAAAATAAAAATTGTTTAAACAATTGAAAATTTGTTGAAAAGGGAGCTTGTAACATCTGAATAGCGTAAAAATTCAGTAACAACTGACATAGTTAACCAAAATATGAAAAACCAAATTGAAAAAAAAGAGTTTTCTACCCCTTTTTCATGAAAAGTTACAAGGAAATAATAATAAATCGTTTAAATAATTTAAAAACATTTTAAGCGTAAACGAGGGGTTTTTAGATGACTGAATTTGAGTATTGAGCATGAGTTTGAGAGTACAAGTAGCGTTAAAACTGATAAATAAACTCCATCAAGTAAAACTTGAAAATTATTAAACTATGTCAATTGTCTAATCACAACCATTAATGGAAAAAAAGGGAAGAAATAGTGCTCATCAGTGCCAATTTGATGAAATATTGTCATTTTGGTTTCTTGGGGAACTTTTGGGGCACCGCTGATAAAGATCGGTATGTTTTCTTAGGACCTCGTACCGTAAGTCGTATTTTTTTGAAACAAAAATTTTCCCATGTTAATCTTATGGGAATTTCAGGACCAAGGCGGCACGTGTTAATATTAACCGATTTAGATGAAACTTGGGAAGTATTTTTTTCCAACAATGGAAAAGATTAAGGGGGTTGCTCTGTACTAAAAAAAAAATCTTCAGGTATAAATTTGAACAACCTTTATGGTTCACAGTAGTGTTGTGTGCTTTAACCAATGAATCGATCAATAAATGAATAAGGATCAAAAACAGTTAAAAAAACACAGTGAAAAATTTAGTTAATAGAAGAAATATAGCTAAAACGATAAAAAATTAATAATCAGTCAAACTATTAATATTGATAACCTAAAATACCTCGCTGACGGTTTCGTCACAGCACATTTTGTTTTTATAAATACAAAAAATAATTTAGCGCGCGCTCCTCTCGTAATTCAGCTTATGAGTCATTATTGTACAATGATCTATTATATTTCAAATTTTTATTTATAACAATTATTCTACTATACATATAATTATTTTACAATAAATCAAGTCGATGAGTAGCACTCGCGCTTCTGTTTGCCATTTCTATTCACATTGGGCCACTATACCATTATCACCTTTATATCATTTTACCCCATCTTTATCATATACTATTTTGCCACACCTTCATCCATTATCACCTACCATATACCTATTATATATCCCATTTTCTATTATCTCTGTTACAATGCACAAACACCCCTTTCCTTTTGAATCCCAGTCTTACTATAACTATCTACGTTTGTCTTCAAAATTATCAAAGTCTATTCCTTTCTATCGTCCACATATCCATGTCAATCCTCATCTATTATTTTCAAGTCTATCATCCTTATATGTGCGTTTATGTTTTTCTGTCCTTTACCTATCAGTGATATTTTTTGTGTCTCTGATTCTATGTACAACATACCCTATTATTTTTAATTCTAATATTTCTGAACGAATATATTCTCCGCTTAACCAGCTCTATCCTTTTATATCATCCACCTCGCAGCATTATTCCGTTTCTTTCTCTTTTGTTACTTACAGTCGCCCCCAAATGTTTCAATGCCTATATTTATTTTCTTATTCACTGTCTACAATCATCCCTATCTTATTGAATCTGCATATTTTTCTTACTTCTATCCTGTGTCTATGTTTTTCTACCCTTTTCTAATCTAAAATTCAGCTAATTTTTTCAATCCCCAGTCTTTTGTCCATGACTATCCTTTACCTTAGGCATCGCCAACGAGGGGAAATCGGAATATTTTTCCTCACGGAACAGATGTGACGTTTCCAGCACTATGACTCCTCACTCAACACGGAAAAGTTCTGTCTCATTCTTACAGCTGAGTGAGGAGTCGTAGTAGTGGAAACATCCCATCTGTTCCATCAGGAGAAATGTTTCGATTTCCCCTCGTGGGCAAGGCCTGTTTTATCTATTCACATTCACTCTTTTTTTTATCATTTTTTGAGTCTAAATTCACCCATAATTTTTCAATCACCATCACCGTTTTTGTTTGTAATTCATTTATTGATCGGTTAAGTGGTTGAAGCACACATCACTATTTCACAGACAGAATTTCTAAAATTCCACTGAAATAAATTTTAGATAACAAAATAAAGATTCCGGAAGGATGCAATGAGAAACGATCCACTTTCTGCAAATGACCTGCAGTTCTACTAATTGTAAACATAAAATTTACAATTTCAATTACCTTACGAGTAGGTGATAACTGTTCATGCTTATTCATGGCCGCGATTCGTTTCAATTCCAGAATCCGGCACGTGCCGCCAGCGCACGCTCTTTGCTATTCTTTGCCCTTATCGCTCGAACTTAATCCTTATCGGATAAATCTCAAGTCGTCTAGGAATCGGGTGGACATAGCAAGATCCATTAAATAGGGCAGGGTTAGGGAGTGAGAGTGAGAGAGGAAAATCTGTCGGGTTATCTTGCAAGGTTAATGAAAACTCGGCTCGACTCGGCGTCTTTCTGGGTGGCAGCCCTCCCACAAGGGTGGCCTTCCAGTCTCTCGAAGCGCGCCAGGGTGATGGACGAGCGACGCTGGGGAACCTCCGCAGGAGTAGATCGCTATGGGACTGCAGTTATGCAGACTATCTATGCGTCACTCAGGCATTATGTGCGAGGACGGAGTATGGGAACGTGGCCCCTGGGACCATGCCCGGTGAAGGGAGACGACGACTAGGGTATCTCTCTTCTGTTGAGTCTGCCTGGCTCCGCGAAATTATATCACAATTCACAATACTACACCCTATCACGTTTCCAAGCTTCGGGCGCTTTTCTAATAGCCGCGCGACAGTGGATCGCTCGCTGCATCTCATTAAAATCCAAAGGGATTCTGGGCGATCCAATCGCCCTCACGTTTACGAGGACGAAGATGAAACATGTTGAGAATCCGCACCCGTTTGATGTATGAGAGCAATTCAATACTCATATGATAGATTTCAGAAAGAAAAGTCGATGTCAGTTACCATTTTCTGTCCTTTTATTCTACCTTTGTGTCTCGTCTGCATGAATAAGGGGCTCTTTGAAATTGCATTTAAAAAAGCATGTATTGTGGTAATTAAAGTGTTCTACTACGTATTATTCTTGAATATGTATTTATTTTTGAACCTTTCTTGTTTTAGAATATGCGAGATATGCATTTTAAAAAAAAGTTACATTTGCAATTGAGTTTGAGTTTAAAATAATACAATACGTAGAGTTGTAATATTCGAAAGTCGAATTCTCTGTTTAAACTTGAATTTAATGCAAGCTATTTCAAACTTAGCACACTGTAAAAATAATACTAATATTGAAACAGCTACTAAGTATAATAACTAAGCATTTCGAAATTATTACTTGTTAAACTATTTTAGTTATTTTTGAATATATCATACGGTTCGGTTGAAATGAGTTCAGCCCAAAGGTGCGAACACCAACAAATTTTTTGTAGATTTTGTATCCAGAATGTCTTACACTTATTTTTCGATAAAAAAATGTTCGCGCGTGCCACTTTTGAAAAAACTAATTTTTAATACAACAGACCAATTTAGAGTAGATAAAATATGATTTAAATCAGGTGTCGCAAATGAGGAGGAATCGTAACAATTTTCCTCACGGAACAGATGTGACTTCCACCACTACTACTCCTCACTCAGCTGTAAGAGTGAGAGAGAATTTTTCTGTGCTGAATGAGGAGTCGTAGTGGTGGAAACGTCACATCTGTTCCGTGAGGAAAATTTTCCGATTTCTCCTCGTTGGCGAGGCCTGATTTAAATAACCTGAGGATAGAATTCCTTTTTGAAAAATCTTGTTTTTTATTTCTATTTATGATTAAGAAAAGGTTTTCATCTAAATGCATAATTATTTCGTATTTTAAAAGTCCGATCAGTTATTGATTAATTGTATGACTAGAGATGTGAAAAAAAATCAGAAATTATTACACATTTTACTGAAAACCTTTTTTCAATCAAAGACAGATATACACATAAACAAACAGGTTTCTGAAGAAAAAAACCTATTCTAGGGTTTTTTAAATCAAACTTTATCAGATGTAGTTTTTTCTTTTGCATAAAACACTGAAAACCCCCACTTTTACCCCTCATAGTCAAAAATCAAGTTTTTCGAAAAAACGAAGTGAAAATAAAAAATATTATGATGGAATTTTCATATCAATTATTTGAGGAAAAGTTTAACTTTCTTGACATTTTAATATCTCGCTTCGCCTTCAAGGAAAACTGGAAATTTCGATTTTTTTTAAATTAAAAATTAATTTCTTCAAAAACCGCACAGGCAAAAATTCTTTTTTTTTTATCGAAAAATATATGTGACATTCCAGATATAAAATTAAGAAAAACATTCTTGGTACGCGCTTTTGAGTTGAAGAAATTTCAACCGAAGCGTAATTAAAATACAAGAGTTATGAAATGTAAAAAATTATATTTTTTGATATCATGAAAGCTTACTTCAAACTTTTTATTATATTTATATCAATTTTTATGATAAACGGTATATTTTGGCGATATAGTCCTTCGTAAAACTAAATTCGAAGGTACTGGTTTCATTATACGAAAGTATAATTAAACAAAAATATTTTAGTTACTTACGCTCACATGATGTTTTTAATAATAATTAAATTGGTATTCTTCTCGTCAACTTACCTGAAACAGAAAAAGATGTGAAGAATATTAATATTTTTAAAATTCATTTAGTAATACAATTTTTAACTAATCTCCTCTGGTCATCATTTTCATGTAACTTCAATTCTATTTTCACGAATGACTACATCATTTTTATTTTTTCGAATTACCATTTGCCCAAAATTGAATTTTTCCGAATCCCTATTTAGCATAATTTTTATTCTTCCAAATTACAATTAGCTCTAACTTTAATTTTTTACATTGCCCTTTGTCATCAATTTCGTTGGTCACAATTAAAATTCGTCATGTTTGGCGTTTATCCGAATTATCACTAAACATCATTCTCATTCTTCCGAATATCCACGTAACCACATAAACACATAATAAATTTTAATCCATTTACACAAATCGTTATTTGTAATATGGCAATTCCGATAAATAAATGTTTTGACCAAAAAATAATAATTCATAAAAATAAAAATGAGGATAAATAAATAGTATCTAGAATAGAAATTACGAAATATGTAAAAAAATAGAGCAAATTGTCATTTGAAACTAAACAAATTACATACGTAAAATGGTCCTTCGTAAAAAAAAATTCTGTGAGACAATAATTATGAGAAACAGAAATTATAACAAATGGTAATTCGGACAAACGAAAATGACATATATACCAATTCTAAAAAATATAAATAAGGACAAATGGTGAGTCGAAAAAATAAAAATGTCAAATGCTCATTCCTGAAAATAGAAATTAGATGCTATGACAATTCTGGCAAATAGAAATAATGACGAAAAACGGTAATTCCACAAAATATAAATTAGGACAGATGGTCACTCTTAAAAATAGAAAATTATGCGATATGAAAATTATGACAAATGGAAATGATGGAAAATCGTGGGCTGAGAATTAGAGTATTCCATCTCCGTTTTGGTTAACTTCACATGAGAGGCAAATGAAAACTGATATTTTTGTATATCTCCTGAATAATGATAATCTTTTATATGTACACAAATTTTAAATACTTAAAAATCATTCTTGCAAGTTAAAACAAACAATCTCATGTTCTTTTAACTTCTTGGAGATATTATAAATGAAAAGATTGGTTAAATGCAGATAGAACAAGGAAAACAAGTCATTCGAATTTCATGTCTGTTCTATTTACACTCAAAAATAAAACTATTTTATTTGAAAAATCTTGAATTAAAAAAATTTAACTATTATATTATAGGTATCTTTGATTAAAAAAATATGAAAATATATAGAAGTACAAAGAATATTTCCTTACTTACTATATGATTCAATATAGTTTATTTATTAATTAAAGCGTGCTCTACAACAGTTCATTATGCGTCACTTGTCATATGGGTTATCTAATATGTGAATATAGGTACAAAATGATCTTCAAGGTAAATGGCGTATAATGCACTGTTGTAGAGCACGCTTCAATTATAATAATTATTCCATTAAAATTTATTTCATTCAATCAAATTTAAATTATTCATAAAATTATATTAGAGATAGAACACTCTATCGCTAAAAAATTCTTAATTTTTGTTAAGAATTCGCACAATGAATTATCGGCTTTTTTAAACGTTAGAAAAAGCCAGGTGGAAAAATTATGTATAATATATCGATAGTTTATGTACAGCATAAAAATTATGTATAAACCATCGAAAAATATATGATTTCTCAATAAGATACCACAGAATCACCTAACTTCGGACACCCACTTTTTTTTGCTTTTATATAACCAAATAGGATAAAAGCAAAAGCACTTTGAAGCCCACAGTCAGAAATGACGAAAGAAGCCAATTTCGTTTTCAAAGAATAAGTACAAATCCAAAAAGACTAGGTTTTAGGTGATTCTACGGTACATAAAATATCGATGGATTATACATATACTTTTACCACCTGATAAATTTCAACTTTTTGCATGTACTATAAAAACAGGGAAATTTGACTGAGATACAAAAAAGTGTAATTAACTCAATTTCGTCAAGAAGTGCAGATAGAACAGTCTAATTCTCAAATTATGACTAAAATATATTTATTTGTTTCACAGAATACCCGCTCTCACCTAATAAGAGCAATGCTCTGATTTAAATAGAAAGCAGATCCAGAGAGAGTTCGATTGGACATTTGGCCTTTGGAATCGAAATGGAAGCAAAAAGCGTTGTCCGGGACATGTTCGATGACAGTTCGAACGAATCGCGTGGTAGCGCCAAGATCATGCCACGAAGTGGAAACTAATAGGACAGTGCTATCTGGTACAACGCGCTTGCACGTGTGTGATCCAGGAACAGGCTTCCCGTGTTGCTGCGTTAATAATCGTGGGGGAGAGTCGCATTGCTTCATATGCAAATCAGACAATCAGATGTGATACCCTGGCTGCTCTGGCCATCGGTAGTTTAATTAGATTGTTCTGACATGGCACCCGTGGCCCCGACACTCCGACAGCGAAACGCTCCCTGACAAACGCGAAGTGACACATCGCGCTAGACGCGACTATCCGAGGCCTGGGGCAGCTTTTTGGAATAGAAATTTCGCCACAGCACCATACCTTCCCTCTAAAATGCAAGCCTGATGATTGGACAAATTCCACCACGACGCCATCACTCCAGGGCGTCCACATTGTTTCGCGACAAATTAGTTTGTCGAAATAATTATTGCTGGGACCCTATTCTCCCGAAGGGTTTACGAGCAATGAAATTGCAATATTGCAGAGAAAATTAAACATACTTCGAAAGTGAATTCTACTTCGTAAATAAATTTGGATGTTTTGAGTTACCGCATTCTTAGAGATCTACATTTATTCATTAGAATTAGAAACCTTTTAGCTTGTTTGAAAGACCAAACCCAGAATTTGAAGCTTTAAGAGAGCCAATTACACCTGACGTATATATCTAGACTTGATCTTGTCCGTTCACTTTATTCAATTTGGAATCACTTAAATAAAAATTTGGTCATTGCACGAAAGAGTTTGATTGTCCCACGCAATCCATTACTTAAACATACAGATAAACATCAATCACTGAGGTAGGAAAGGAAACTTCCTGCTTATGTCAATCCTATTAAAAACGATGCTTTCAGCAATTCATATAATGTTTTCTAAATGGGGCACACGTCTTTACTATTGATCTATTACAATTTATGCTGGATGATTTAGCTCAAATGTCCGTAGAATTATGTAAACGGTAGAAAAAGGCTCATACATATGAATGTACCGTTCACAGAACTATTTCAGGAAAAATGATGATATATCCAACTAATGATGTTGATGATAGATATGGTATGTTCACCGTAGAACGCCGATCCTCAAAAGTACGACGAATTCGGTATAAATTTGAGTTGTAAAATTGTTGAGACGATGATTTTCTGTGTTCGGCCTTGTTAAAATTTGTTTCAAATTTCTTAAACTTTAAGACAGAACTACTTTAACCGAACAATTTCTCATCCAGCTAAGACAGCTGCACCTTTTTTTTATCATTCCACACCATTACTCGCATTAACTCTGCCTTATGATACTCTTTACCGTAACACAGAAATGTAGTCGTAACCCGGAGATATGGATCGTAATACCGGTTGCGGTCTACGATGCAGTGGACGTAACTTAGTCACCGCAAGTCCGTGTTTCTCTGTAATCCATATTTCTATGTTATATGTCTGCGCTTCTAATTCATGCGGCATTGCAAACCGCGCTTACGCTGGTCTGTCCTGTCTTCCTAATATAATCAATAGCGGAAACGGGATACGTGCAAGGAAGTGATAAATTAAAGATGGAATTGATTCAACTTTAGGATATCGAGCCTTTCCTACACTGTAAAAAATAATTGTAATTATTCCATACGGCAATTTGGCTTTTCTTGATAGTACTGAATATCCCATACAAGAATGGAGATTTTTCGTTGGTCACTTGAAAATTTCCTATGCGCTTCGAGCATTCCATACACTGATATGGTCAAACTTTAAGTCAAACATGAAACGTTGATGCCCAGCTCAAGTAAGCGTACCCAAGTGAAGCGCGCATACGCTGAAACAATAGTGATTGAAGGAAAACCAAGAGAGTGAAGCACAACCTAATCATGGCGTCAAGAGTCTGATTCATAATATATGCAGTACATTTGTCAAATGTTTTGAAGTTGTAACAGAGAAAAAAACGAGTGAGTTATTTTGAGTGTAATAAAATTCAGTGCGATTAGCCTTTTTGGCGAAGAGAAGAAGGAAGCAACAGAAAAAGCAAAATTCTGGAAAGAATTCTTCCCGTGATAAGTTAATTTTATATGTAACTGTGAAGTAAACAACAAGAATAAACCTTTGCTGCAGCGTAAAAGTTACATTTACGTAACCTTTTTGTCCATTTGTACATTTGTGTGCCACGATTAAGTGAGGCAGATTTCTTAATAGTTTACTTGATTTTTGACTTTCTGTATGCATTAATTTTTCATAGACATAGAGGAAACCTCACAAGTGGAAAATATTTCTCTCAGTCTTCCAGATGTCGATGAAATACGTTCATCTCACTTCAGCAATCTTATTACTTTATCAACTCATTTGAAAGTACATTCGGTTTCACAATTCGTTACTAACAATTTTGTCATCTTTTTCTAGATTGGAAATATCACTTGGCTGTATCTTAGACTATCTTAGACTGCTTTACGAAAATTCTACTCAATTAAAATATATTAGGACTTTAAGATTATCAAGGAGCAAAATCTGAACATCATGTCTCAATTATGTATTCAACTTTTTATGGAGAAAACACATCTAAGACTGGTGTGATGATAATTGACATTCTTTTTTACTTTTGATTTCACTCATTGAAGAATAATGCCACATAAATAACGTTGTTAAAGTTCTTTGACAGAACCTTATGTAGGTTTGTATTTTACAGAATACATCGTCAATGGAGGAAGGGCTGCTTGCGAGAAACCGAAATAGACCCGATCTAATTATCTCACATAGTTTTTTAAAATTTCTTTTTATTCATACCTGTATAGCTTTTCTCCGGTAGGATTTTTCAAGGAATAAACCCTAACGCTGGGCACAAGAGACGAAAGAAGAAGAAGAAATTGCATACGGTCAATCCTCAAGTACAAAAATTGATGAACCGTGTAGGAAAAGACGCCGATTTTGATGCTATGTTTTCCATATCCAATCATGGGAAACATGCCAACCAAGTATGGAAAAAATACAACCAATGTGTAGGGACATTTCAGTCTTAGTATGGGTTAATTACTTCCAATACATGTATGAAAAATTTACCCCAGGTTTTTCTTACAGTGTTCCTTTACTTCAAATGCAAATGTTTGACAAGATTTGAGGAAATGAAAGCACTTAGAGTTTTCAGGCACTCTGTTACACCGACATGTATATTAAATTTTCTACATCAATGTATGTTTCAATTTAGTAGCAGTAATGCATATTTGCTTCACACACTTGTATATTAAACCTCGTACTTATTTTTCTAACAGTGTTAGTTTCCAGTTTGAATAATTAGATACAAAGATTTTCAATCTATGCCAAATGAAATTCACCTGAAAACAGTTTCAAAACAAAATAAAACGAAACGCAAATCCATCTCTAATAACGACACAACCCATGTGCAGAAAAACAAAGAGAAAACATCATGAAAATAAAAATAAGAGCACAAAATGAATACAAATGATGTTATGTTGTCTATTCGATTCGTCACTCTTGGCGAGTCCGGATGGTTTATCGAATTCATTGTCACGTCGCGACGTGTCTTTCAGTTTCCACTGGTCCACGTGGTCCTTTCTTCAGGGCGAGACGCCTCCTCCAATTGTTCATGGGACGTCATCCGCCACTGTAGACGAAAATACTAAAATAGTCGATACGCGTGAGTTGCATGGGGAAAGGCTGAATCTGCCATCAGCTTCCCTCGGGAGTCCCTCTACTCGCGAAACAACATTGACGCGAGAACGACGCGTGTTTTGCAAGAAGGCGCGGAAGGACGTTGAATTACTTACGCTCGCTGTCGCTTCTTCTCCACCCCTTTTACCTCCCTCAAAATTCAGCAGTAAGGCGGTAAAGGACAAGTATTGCGAATGAGTCCCTTTCATCTTAAGCTTCGTCGAATGCAAATTGCCCTTGTCGTAAAACGCCTCCAGAGTCGAGATGGGATACGTTGACGATGATAGACACAGACGACGTATCGTCAAAGAAAGAAAAAGAAAAAAAAATATGAAAAAATGGCAATTTCCTCCTCGTCTTGAACTACTCGCTCTTGTAATGCCATAGCGCAAAAACATCGATCGTCGATAAAAGAAATATTCATTGTTCCTATCCCCTCGCTATTTTCCACCCCTTCACATTTTCCATTTTCCTCCCTTTACGATGAGGCTTCGATTACTCTTCCACGCTGCATGATCTGCTGTCTATAGAAAATTGTAGCACACATTTTTATTCTTCTGTATTTTTTTTATTATAGGTATAGAAACTCATGCGTGGAGGAACATCTGCCTGATGAGTTAAAGATATTAAAAATTTAATTATTGATTACGAAGCTTGAAATGTGTTGCAGAGATGTTGTAGTAGGTACACACTTAGGTGTATGATGTAGTTTGCAGTTTTT
>JAUMHM010000049.1:7697164-7721052 GCA_032362435.1 Melikaiella ostensackeni
AAGTCCTAAAATTTCAACTAAAAATATTGCATTTTCAACAAATTAGTTGATTTTTTAAAGTAAATAGTTAAATTTTAAACCAAAGAGATGAATTTTCAACAAAAAAAAATGAATTTTCAACAAAGTAAACTCGAATCTGAGCCTCGGTTTACTGTGTCGCTAGAATTCTGCCGGCTTGCACTCGAGGACCAGGGACTCCGGGGGACAGGGGAAGACGCGCGGCGACCTTGACGCAATCGTAGAAATTCTCGGAAGAGTCTCACGGTCAAAATAAGCAATACCCGAGACCCGGACTGATTCGAGAGTTGAGTGCAGTCCAACTTTTAACAAAGTAGTTCAATTTTTTATCAAAGAGTTGCGTTCAACCAAAAATGAAGAATTTTCAACAAAATAGTTTAATCCTCAACCAAACAGATTATTTGGCTACCAAACAGTTGCAATTTCAACCAAACATGATGAAATCTCAACCAAAAAAGATTAATTTTCCAACCAAAAAGACGCATTTTCATTAAAAAATTGAAGTTTCAACTAAGAAAGATTTTTCGCTGAAGAAGAAAACAAATTTCAACCCAATTGTTGAAGTTTTAAGCCAAAAAGAACAATGTTCTACAAGGCAGTTGAATTTTCAACCCGAAAATATGAATTTTCATCAAAGTAATTGATTTTTCAGCCAAATAGTTGAATTCTCCACCGAAGTAGTTGAATTTTTAATAGAAGAGTTGAATTTTCAACCAAAAATTATTTCTCAGTCAGGAAGAAAAAAAATTTCAACCAAATTGTGGAATTTTCAAGCCAACTCAAAACAATACCGAATGTGAGTATCGACGTTTCTCTGTGAAGCAGATTTTGTACGAAAATAGGTGAATAAGTTCTTTCAAAGCAAATTATTGTATGCACTATATTGAATGCAATTTTAATCGCTTTAAATTTCTAAAATTTCAATTAAAACTATTGCATTTTTAACAAATTAGTTGATTACATGACCAGATAGTTAAATTTTAAAGCAGAGATATGAATTTTCAACCAAAAAAGAAATGAATTTTGCACAAAGTAGTCCAACTTTTAACCAAGTAGTCAAATTTTCAATCAAACAGTTGCGTTCAGCCAAAAATGAAGAATTTTCAGCAAAATAGTTTAATCCCCAACCAAGCAGATTAATTGGCTACAAAACAGTTGCAATTTCACCAAAGAAATGAAATTCCACCCAAAAAAGATGAATTTTCAAACCAAAAAGATGAATTTTCACCAGAAAAGTCGAATTTTCAACCAAGAAAGATTTTTTTCTAAAGAAGAAAAAATATTTCAACCCAATTGTTGAAGTTTTAAAGCAAAAAGAAGAATGTACTACAAAACAGTTGAATTTTCAACCCTGAAATATGAATTTGCAACAAAGCAATTGAATTTTCAACCAAATAGTTAAATTCACTACACAAGTAGTTGAATTTTCAACAAAATAGTTGAATTTTCAACCCAAAAAGACGAATTCTGAAAAGAGTTCAATTTTCAACCCAAAAAAACGAATTCTCTACAAAATTGTTGAATTTTCAACAAAGTAATAGATCTTACAACCAAATAGTTGAATTCTCTACCAAACTAGTTGAATTTTCAATAAAAGAGTTGAATTTTCAACCAGATATTACTTTCCAGTCAGGAAGAAAAAAAAATTTCAACCAAATTGTGGAATTTTTAAGCCAAAAAGACGAATTTTTTACAAAACAGTTGTATTTTCACCCTAAAAATATTCATTTGCAACAACACAGATTATTTTCAACTATGAAAATCGAATTTTCAAAAAAAAAGTTAAATTTACAACCACAGAGATGAATTTTTATCCAAAAAAATGAATTTTTACAAAGTAGTTCAACTTCCGATCAAGTAGTTGAATTTTCAACCAAAACACTTAAATTTAACCAAAAGGAAGAAATATCAATAAAATAGTTGAATCGCCAATAAAAAAAATTGATTATCAACCACACAGTTGCAATTTCAACCAAAAAAAAAAGAAATTTCTATCAAAATTTATATCCAAACTCAAAAGACGAATTTTCAACAAGAGTTGAATTGTCAACCAAGAAAGATTTTCCAGTCAAGAAAGAGAAAAAATGTCTACCGAAATAGTTGAATTTTCAACCAAAAAGATGAATTTTCAAAAAATAGTTTAATTTCTGTTAAAAATATGAATGAATAACCAGTAAAAAACGTATGAAAAAATAGTTCAATTTTCCACCACGTGATTCAATTTTCAAACAAAAAAGATGAATATTCTGAATAAAATGTAATAGGTTATATTTCAACCAAGAAAGAATTTAATTTTAAATCAAAAGCACTAGGATTCGAGTGAAAAAGACGAATTCTTAACAAATTGTGGAATTTTCAAGCAAAAAAAGCGATTTTTCTACAAAACAGTTGAATTTTCAATTCGCAAAATGAATTTTTGACAAAAAAGTTCCTTTGCAACAAAATAGATGAATTTTCAATCCAAAAAGACGAATTCTCTACAAAACAGTTGTATTTTCAACAAATTAATAGATCTTACAACCAAATAGTTGAATTCTCTACCAAAATAGTTAAATTTTCAATACAGAAGTTGAATTTTCAACCAAATATTACTTTTCAGTCAAGAAGAAAAAAAAATTGCAATCAAATTGTGGAATTTTTAAGCCAAAAAGACGAATTTTCTACAAAACTGTTGAATTTTCGCCCTAAAAATATTCACTTGCAACAACATAGATTATTTTCAACTATGAAAATCGAATTTTCAAAAAAAAAGTTAAATTTACAACTATAGAGATGAATTTTCATCCAAAAAAATGAATTTTTACAAAGTAGTTCAGCTTCCGATCAAGTAGTTGAATTTTCAACCAAAACACTTTAATTCGACAAAAAGGAAGAAATTTCAATAAAATAGTTGAATTGTTAATAAGAAAAATTAATTATCAACCACACAGTTGCAATTTCAACCGAAAAAGAAGAAATTCCTACCAAGAGAGATGAATTTTCAAACCAAAAAAGACGAATTATCAACAAAATACATGAATTTTCAACCAAGAAAGAATTTCCAGTCAAGTAAAAAAGAAATGTCTACCAAAATAGATGAATTTTCAACAAAAAAGAATGAATATTCAGGATAAAATGTAATAGGTTATATTTCAACCAAAAGTGAATTTTCAACAAAAAAGTAGACTTTTCTTCCAAAAATAAATAATTTTGAATCAAAAATAGTTAGATTTTTAACCAAACAGATGAATTTTCAACCAGTAAGATTAAGTTTCTACCAAAAAAGACGAATCATCAACAAAATACATGAATTTTCAACCAAATAGTTAAATTTTGAACTAAAAAATATAAATTTTGAACCGAAAATTAAACGGTTAAATTTTCAGTAGAAAGAATGAATTTTCAACCAAAAGAAAAGCGAATTTTTCGACCAAAAAATATGAATTCTTAGCAAAAAATGTAATAGGTTGCATTTCAAACAAAAAAGATTTCAATTTGAAATCAAAAACAGTTGGATTCGGCCAAAAAAATACGAATTTTTAACAGAGAGTTGAATTTTTAACCAAGAAAGATTTTTCAGTCAGAAAGAAAAAAAATTTCAACCAAATTGTTGCCTTTTCATGTTGTATTTTCTTATTGGCTTCTAATAATTCAGTTCGCATTTAAGCAGAAATTTTAGACCCTGGCTGAAAGTGGATTATGCATTCCTCAGAAAGTTATAATTCATTAAATATATCCACAAAGAGTTGAATGAAATAGATGTTGAGTAAGTTTATTGATTTCCTTCTGTGCTGGAGAATAAATGATCCCTCTCAATTTCTGACATTTCATGGTGCATTTTCTTTGAAGATGTGTGTAAAAGGGGTCGTACAGTACACGCAATGGGATCTGCTGAGGATTATAGATTTATTATATAGGCTGATCTGAGGGAACAACTTGAGAACCGAACGGCTGCCCTTATAGGAAGGGAATAAGTGATTTATCGTACGATTAGGAAACCCTCATTTGTGACAGCGAGCCCTAAAAATATCAAACGATCACGGAGAGAACCATTGATTATTGCTTATGGAAAAATGCATATGGTTCAATCTTTCATCTTGTTTGTTCCTTTACCTAATCTTTGTCGAGGCATTGTAGAGATTCAATTTTATGTTATCTTAGATTTTTCGCTGAAAAATGTTTGTCTTTGTGATTGATTAGAGATCTTGTTTTACGCGGACTTTGATATGATCACTCTTTTTCCTCTTGAATCGGGAATGTGGGCGTCATTATTACCGACGTTCGATGCACCAATCATATTCGTCAAGTTCGTAATGGAAAACCGTCACTGTCCATGTCTGCCTCGCGTATCACGTTAAAGCCATAATACGATCGCGGAAAAAGACCGCGGCCATTTTACACGCTCGTCAATTAACTGCGCGACACGATAGACTGATGGGTTCGATTCCTCCGATCCGAAATTTAATGTAAAGCCAATTGTTTATGATGACATTCATTGCGAATTAGCTCTAACGATATGAAAAACAAAAAATTTTCCCTTCATACTCTTAAATTCAATTTTAAATTCTGTTCCACCTGAACCGAGCGAAGGTTCCGAAAAATCGGATCAATAAATAAAAATCTCTTTGATCTCGGTTGACAAAGCTTTGTTGAAAGGGCGCAAAAGGAGACAGAAGGGCGAAAATTGTGTTATGTTGTTGTATAGTTGGAATGCGGTTCACTTCTCTTTCTAACGGAAATTGTTGGTCGCCGTCTATTGGATTAACGGCATCCAAAGCGATCATTGGTTGGGTGTCGAGATTAAATTACGGACGACAAGCGGATACGATGCGTCGCCAACGTTTGCGGAAAGCTTAATGCGAATCGTACTCGACTAGTCGTTTTGCGCGAATGAAATGTACACGACTCGACAACGATATCACTTTCGGTTAGGGGTTTCCGATCTATGATCAGCTGACTCCGCGGAAGCCAGTTTCCGGTTTCAATCGTGCTCGTCGGCTCTGAAGTCTACTTGAATCCATATCGACGTCCAGCGTACAATCAGTTTATCATCAAACGGTTCCCTACGAGAAAACCCGGGAAATCGTTTCAAACAAAGCTCCGGGGTTTAAATCACAAATTGAAAACCGTTTTGTAACAAAAAGAGTTTATTCCAACAATGTACCTACTGCCTTTTCTTTTTAGAAAATTCCTGTTACCTACATTCACCATCGATATTTCACTAGATATCATCAGTTTCGGATTGATTTCGCTTTTTTTATCCAGATTCTCGGATATAATATTTTAGCGGATTTTGCAGCTTTGATGAAGCACATTCAGGGATGATCATCAATACGAAAGAAGTGAGTCGAATTGTAAAGGAAAGAAGTGCATCGAGAAGAGACAAATGCGAGAAGGGGATTACCTTTCTGAAAAACGCGACAGGCACCGAAGTACAGGGAAATCCCGAATGTAAATCCTGAAATCCCCAGTCACCTCTGGATGCACAGCATCTTTATGCGAAAGGTGAGGAAAAATAAGAGCGAACACGACAAACCGTTCTTTCCTCGAGTTACGCCAAGTTCCATGTTGAAAAGAGAGAGGAGAGAAGTCGAAATAAAAAGAAGTGAAATAAAAAAAGAAAAGGAAAAAAATGAAAACGCAGCACGTTGGCCCGGATGAGAGTGGTTTCTTAGCATTCGCGATTGCGTTAGTCGAATTCCGGTTCGTCCTTTTTTCATCCTCTTTTCGTCCTTCCAAGAGGGGAAGGACTTTGGAGCGAAGTGCAGGTTCAGGACCGCGGGGCTCAACAAGACGATACAATTCTCTATAGTCTATAGTCTATACCATGCATCGAGATGTAATGCGAAACTAAAACAGAATTATCCGGTCCCTCCCTTTCAGGGGTTGGATGTCGGACACCGAAAAAGGGGCTCCACTGCTACGTCGCTGGGGCGCCACTGATAAAGAAGGGTGCATTATAACGAATAGTGCCGACAGTAGGAATAATGACACTTGAAACTTTTGGCTATTAAAGGAGAAAGATGCCTTTTAAGCGCGTTCTTCAAACTGTACTTTTCCTCATTTTTGTTTTCCTGAAATATCCTAAACACATGACGTTTCGGTGAAGTGGGGATTATGACACATACCATTTGGGGAACTCCATGCCGGCTTCGCAAAAGACAAACATTAATCCCGCTAATTTTATTTAAACTTACACATATAAAAAGAAAAATATCTGAGACGTTTAAAATAATAGTCCTGGGTCATTCCGACCCAGGGTGTAGTCGAAATGTGGCTATTCGAAAGAATGAAAAAGATGTCAAATGGTAATAAGAAAAAGTAGAATTTAAAAAATATTCATGCGCCTCGATCTTACTATTCTATACTTCTATACAGCGCAACGTAAATCGTTCGCTATAATTAACATACAGAATACTGACAAAAGCAATTAGCTTCTTGCAAGAGAGATAAAACTAGCAGTAAAGATGTGGAGCTGAAAGGGTAGAATAGTAGGAAAGGGGAGAGATATAATCTTGGTGTTATTTTCACGCGGAAAAATCAGTCCCTCGTTTGATTATGCAAATTTGCGAATTACCCGCCCCGGGGTCTCGGTAGCGAGGCGCAACGTTCGCCGCCGGCGCAGCGGCCTTTAAATATACGAGACATACTCAGAAACGCCAAGAAAATCGGGTTCATTAATCTTCGGATACGCTCTTATCACCTCAGCTCAATGAATTAACGACCAGCCGGTCGACACTCTGCGGTCCCTGCAACATTTCACCTTCCTCGTGCTTTGCAGCCTCGAGAAACGTGTAAATAATGACGCGATCGGGTAATAAGACACCGGTCAGCTTCTGCAAAGCGTAATTCTCAACGTACACGCACGCTTAGCACAAACCTGTATCCGAGTCAACAGAAAATGTTTGATCAGGGACTCCATTTTAATTTTGCAGTTTAAACTAACTTTTACAATTAAAAATGAAAATAATTTGATGGCGTTAGTCAACAAACATAATTAGACGACGGAATGAGAAAAGTGCGGGGGCTGTTAGTTGTGAGCGACCTGGAAAACGAGTTTGCGAAGTAGTTAAACAAACAATGAGTATACGAGGTGACCCTCGTCTCAGTGCCAATTAATTAACGATTTTAAAAACGCACGAAAGTGCACTGAGACTGGAGCAAGGCTCTACTTTGGCCTCCACCGTCCTTGTTGACTTCCTTCAGTAATGTGAGGCCTGGAAGTAATTTTTGTTTTAACCGCAATGAGCTCCCATCGTCATGAAGCTCTCTATGTATATTATAAACTTGCAGTCCTGAAACTCCGAATTATGTTAATGACATCCAGCGAGCATCACAATGACCAGAGTTAATGAGTTTCGAAGGTCTGCTGTTTTCCTTCTGTTCAATATGTTTCGGATAATGAAAGAGCCAATCGATCCCACCGGAATACTTAATTGATTCAAAATTGGTTCATTACAAGATCCAAATCGAGCCTTTAATTGGGTTTTTGTTTTTCGTATAAACTGTTGACATCCTTGAGTTGATAGTGATTGACATTATCAAATTGATTGGGAACATTCAAGCTATGGAGTCTAATTAATATTATAAACTCCGTAACGTAATAATAATTCGTTTTATGTAGTTATCAGGGGCGACGATCTGAGGCAAAACAGCATCGTTAGCCGTAACCAAGGGTGAGAAATTACTCCTTGCTTCGAGAGAGGTTAAACGTAGAGGAAGCAAACTCGTGCTTGAAGGCATGTTCATGCAATTCCTTTGATAGCAGCATCTGCAGTCACTGCTTTGCCTTAAACGGTACACGTCTCTAATTAATGAATAGCAATAGACGTTACACAATATGACATGCAGCACAGTCTACGCACAAATAATTACGAGCTCTTTAGCAAAAATATTTTCCAAGACAGTAGCTCTCTTAGATTAATTTACTCTGCAAAGGCTTCATTCGGAAAGTGAACTCTCCTAAAATAGGGTACTGAAGTTAAATTCCAAATATTTGAAACAAGATTGGGAAAAGATGATATTATCATATTTTTGAAGTAGTCTCTGCGAGGTAGTGAAATTCGTCGAGGCGAAGGTAATCGAATAGTTTGGCGATCACTGGCTACGGGATGACGCCGGCTTCGACGTATCGTCGTATCCGAGAGTCCAATCAAGGTGGCATTGAATGCGCTTGTTACGCTCGCCTGGTACGTCCCCGCCTGTTCAGATAAGTGCATTATCGTAGCGCACATACAAACACGGATATCGACCCAGGTCACACCCACATAAGAGTAGTTGGACATATTTCGAAATGTCGTGTCGAAATGAACCTGCTCCTGGGGGGACGCAAACTCAGCCCATCTCGGATGTCCACGTCCTCCCATCTGGAACCCTAACGAGCTCTGCGCCTTCAGCAGTGCGAGATTGTGATCGACTTGTAATTTGGACTTGTACAACTAGATGCTCCAGACGTTTGACATGCCTCAACCTTTGTACCGAGTGTTGATCCATTACATGACAATCTTCTCTTTAAATTACAAAACCGCGTTTGTACCAAGTTTTTATGCTCAAGAAGTACATCTACCTGTGCCACTTCACTGACCAGAGCATCAGGCATGAGCTAACTCCTTTTAAAAGCAAAGTCAGCGGATCTGCGATAAAATCACCGTGGCATAAAGCTGGGGTGAAAACGGTTGAAAGAGGGAGTCAAGAGATGAAAAAGGAGAGAGGAAATGATACAGAGAGTATGTAGAGGAGAGATGCTAATCTGAAACGGTAGCTCGCACTGCCGCGAGTGGAGCAACCGGCTTGCGCACCAACTGTGCTCACTTACAGTCCGTCGTTGAGATCCAGGGGAATGATTGGACCCCATTCATGGAGTACAAACGCGTGCATCCTACACACTCGCACACCAAGTATCCAACTCTACTTCCCTTCCTGCCTGCTATGCGCTGCGTCTTGTGTCCGAGACCCAAGGATTGAAGTCAGGTGCTTCGAGCTTCGCTGTACTCTGTAATAGAAGATAGAACTTGACGCTGACGCGCTAAGAAAAATTACAGTTCCCTTGCCAAGCCAGCAAAATCGTTTTATTTGAAACCTTCCTTGGATTTACGACTTTTTCGCGCAGACACGAAAGGGCTGATTTCTTCACTATCCCATCAAAATTTATTGTTTGCTTCCTGCTATCCCTAATGCGCGTGATTCTGCTTTTATTGCTGCACTCAACATTTTCGGATGGGATTCTTCTTAGATTTTTAAACATTTCGAGCCAATTTCTTTTCTTTGTCTGACGTGTAAAGCGATTTAGATCTGAAATTCCGAGTCTCCTCGTTTCGAGATGCGAATCTCGCAAGGAACGACAACATTGTGGTGAAAGTAGAATTTTGTGGCTGCATACTTGGGAGGCTTGATCGGCCATCTCGAGGTTTTCCACGGGATGGAATCCTGTTGTAGGCAATTCGCTTGCTTCTCACTTTGTTCTTTGATCCTGAAAGCGCGCTGTCTGAGATCTAATCGTAAGCTTTAACTACACTTGGTATATCGTATCGTTTTGCGCACCGCTGTACCGTAATAAAACGGTTACGTTTGCATGCAAGCCACGCCACGATTGCAAATGATCCAAGAGTCATAATAGAGGGTAAGTTAAACGCGGCGATAGTCGATATCACAGCCAGGACGAGAGTTACACTCAGACTGAGACCTCATGCCTACCATAATGGCGTGATGTAAATATACCTATTCCGATTACAACCAACGACATAAAGCACTATGGCATTATGTGACGCACCGCGAAAACGATGGCAACTTTGCTAATTTCTTGCGTGATCCGCTGCAATCCTTCATGGTACGCTTTAACTGACAAAGTTCCTTTAAGTGCTGCTCATGATATTGCTTTGATAACGCACATTACTAAAAACAGTTGCGTCCAATATATTATACGCGCTTTCAGCCCTAAAATATTACGGGAAAATTAATAGTTAATTCTTCACCTTAATTCTCTCGCTCAGACACTTGTTTTTCCAATAAGAATTAAGACACATAGGCCTACTTATAGCAAGGAAAAAGATCATTGCAACCCAGGAGAAAAAGACTACTGCCGTCCTTGTCGCCTCGAAATTTGTCTCCTTCTCTCAAAAGGATAGAAGGAGAGAAAAAGAGTTTTGGTCAAGACTGACAGGATGTGCACGGTCTATCCTTCGGGGACGCATGGAGTCTTGCACAGACCTTCGGTGTTTCTTTCTATAAAAAGGCCCTGCGATACCATGAAGGATGAGTTCTTTCCCAGACCTCGTACTGAAAAACTCAGCACACAACCACCACCCACTTTCCACCCTTCCGCGTACTGGAAGTCTCAGTATATAGCGACCACCCACTTTCAACCTTCCCGCGTACTGGAACTTCTAGAACGCCACCCACATTCCGTGTACTGGAAATCTCAGTACGCAGAAACCACCCACTTTTTCCCATCTCTTTGTGTGTTGCAACTCCCAGAACGCAACTCACTTTCCATCTTCCCGTGTACTGGAAATCTCAGTTAAAAACCACCACCCACTTTTCACCTCGCCGCGCACAGGAACACTTAGTACGTAGTAACCACCCATTTTCCGCCTCACTGCGTACTGGAATTCTGCAGAACACGGTAACCACCCAACTTCCACCTCATCACCTACTGATACCTGACATAAATCCCCCCCCCCCATCTTCTTCTTTCGCACACGCACAGTTCTCTTAATCTACGTCGCCTCACTCCCACCATGAATGCTCTCGAGTGTTGGGAAAGACTGATGAAAAACTAAAACTGTGAACGCATAAACCTATCGCCACCCGCCAGCCAGAGAAACCTCCGTCGAAGGATGAGAGACCTGGAAACCTTCCTCGAGAAGAAGAAGACGCCTGTAAAGAATAATTAAGAAACTCTCCTTCCCTCTGGATCCACCCTCTCCCTCTCACAAATGGCACTACGACCTCTTCCACCCAAATCAACCAATAATTAGATTAATTTAGATATACCTTGTTATATCAAATAATTCAAAACCCTCAGTTAGCAAATGGTAATTTAGAATAAGCATTAGGAAAAAGTAGAATTTAATATTTGTGTGCCTCCTACAATTGTTTTGTAGGGAATATTTAGTTATGAGAATCTGGCATGTATCTGCAATTCTGCATGAAGATAGAAGATAGTCGGGGAAACTTGGGGACTCTCGAAGACTTGAAATTCAGCTGTTAATTCCGGGGGGTTCCAGAGCCCGGGGGCACGCTGTCCTCTCGCTCAGCGAACATTACAAATATACATAAACGGGGTTAAAGTGAGACTGTGTGGGTTTAGGTTTCAGGCGTAGGCGTCAATGTTGGTGTGAGTGAACACGCAGATTCGCGAATCCATTAGCTGGGGTGCACTTGTTCGTCTCCCTTCAGGCAAGCAATGTTGGTATGCCGAGCACCTATTCAGTTTTCATATATGTAGTATGTACCCATTTCAAGCTCAAGTCCTACAATCCCTCAGTAAACGCACCCAGAAAACACGAAAAATTAGACTCTGACCCCTTCTAGTAATCTTATGTTTTCAGATTTTAAATCACAACTATAGTAAAAGAGAAAGAAAGTATATAAAATGATGAATTATAGTCTTATTAATGTCGTCCTTAAAAATTGCTAATTGGTTCAGGTAATTCGTGATTAATTTAAATGCCACTTTACTTCACCGGATTCCATATCCTTCTTTTTACTTTCCGGTGCCATTAAAATAATGAAGCACTCGGCCTCGTAATTTATAATTCAATCCCACTTGTATCAGTCTTTTTTCAGTGAGCTTAAACATTTTCTAATTAAAAATCAACTTTTGGTTCAATAGGGTGTATTAATCTCCAGAAAATGAAGGCTGACGTTATTGGCTTAAAGAAACTAATTTTTTCTAGAAAACAAATTTACGAACTCTCAGAGAGTAGTGTTCTTCCGGTATAACTTTGATAAGACATTATTAAAGCTTGCAACGCCTCCCCTTAAGTGATTAAATCTTGACTTAGTACCCATTTAACGGTTATGATGGATAGCTTTCAAGTTTAGGCTTGGCTTACATTTTAATCAAACTTCCTCCTCTGCAAAACCATGAGGCGTAATTGAACGAAATTAAATTGTGGTACACAATTGATATTATCCCGAATATGCTTCTTGGTCGTGGAAGAATTTGACAACAAAGTCACTTAAGATGAACTTATTACTTGTATATTTGATTTAAAACTTCAAGTCTTCTCGAACTCAGACTCTAAATTAAGCATTAGCTGAGTGGAAAGCTAGCTCAAGTCCAAACTTTAGAATAGTTTAAATTTAATCCGCTTTAGAAGTGTTTCACCTTATTCTGTTATTGCAGAGCAAAAAGGTACACATCTGAGAAAATGATTTACATGCTAAAACGAGATGAGATCTTGCTTCTCGAGTTTTCTATGAATGTAGATTTGTATCTTGGAAAAGTTCTTGAGGAAATGCAATATATGTCGCTCTTACCTTATCTATTCTAAGGGTGGCAAATAAATGCAAATAGAAAGAAGGTTGGTTTGAGAGGAGCTTTTCGTGACTTTGAGTCGACTGCCCTGTTTTCGGTGATAGCAGGTAATGAATTTTCAAGTGCGGTACACTGTGTCACTCATATCTCCCTCGAGACACTTGAGCGTTTCTGCAATGACCCATCTACGCTCTCAATGATATATCGTGTAAGAAGTGCGCTTTAGTGCGCAGCCTCGTTGAAACGACAAGTACACTAGTTGACGTTAATGCCTTCCCTAGTTAGGGAGTTTGAAAGCTCTGTTAGAACTCAAGGAGTTTCGATTTTTTGCTGACAGGCAGATTAACTTGTAGGATCCGATGGAAAAGTTACCTCCGACAATTTTTTGCTGTCTCTTACAGAAAACTCTAATTGAAAATTTTTGTCCAACTGTGCACAAAAAAAGAAACTCTTCTTTCATAAATAAAACTTGGCTAATCAATTTTCTTGCAAAACTTCTTACCCGTAAATTACACTTCTAAAGAGTTTTTATAAATAAAATACTGAGGCGATAAATAAAATGTACAACTGAAATATTGTTTTGCGATGAATAACTTTAGGTATGAAATAACGTACACGTATGAAATGAAAGAGGATTTTTTTTCGAGGAATAAATTATATTGGATGGGAAGTTTATCTCCTTGACCAGGAGGCTATCTTTCACTTTGGGAATCTGGAAATTAAGTTGGTTAACATGATGGGATGAAAATATCGTGCATTGTATTCTTTGCATGTATTCACGTCTGGGACCATGATTAAGTATCTTTATACACGTATAATCGATCCTGCCCACAGTCTCATATCGCACGTGCCCGCGCGTGCATGGCTTCATTGGTATGCCCGCTCGCAAAATCTAACGACGGTTGACGAAATACTCGTCTATATGATAATGAGACGGTGTCTCGGAATTAATGTACGCTCGTGTCACACCCGTCACGAAATCATTGATTACTTTTGAATTCCATTCAGAACGCGAACGCGAAATCCCCAATTGCAACAAACTCTGTTCATGCCATTCCCCGATGTTCATTAAGTCTAAAAGAATTACAGATTTCGTTATTAAGATCGAAATGAAATTTACTTTCTTTTAGCGTTGGGCCTTTCGCTCGTCTCATAACGCTGGGTATTTGAGAAGCCTTGAGAAGCTGAGAATTATTGAGAACCTAAGCGGATCCAGACTATCGCTCAAGAGATTTTCTCGTCACCAAGAACGTCTCAGCTTCTCGAGAACCTGAGAACTTCTCAGGAATTCTCAGGTTATAGAGAATTTGTAGGTTCTTGAGAGGTCACAGCTTCTCGAGAACCTGAGAAGCGAAAGGACCAACGCAAGTTTATTTATGATCCAATTACATATCGTCGACTTTCCGGACATAACCAGTCCCAAACGTTTTGGACCGTCAAGCCGCAAAAGTTATTTATCATAGTTTAAACACTAGATCGGTTCTAAATCAACTTATAATTACCCATCCAGTCTGCCTTTTTACATTTGATACAGAGAATGCAGATGTAATAAATTTTCTCAAATGTATAAGATTCGTAGAAGCACTTGTTCCGGGAGTCTGGGGAATAGTAGAAGAAACGGTAATGTGAACGATAAGGAGCTCGGCAGGTTGGTTCTTTGAGTTTTACGATCCATGTTTCGTCTTTCTTGATCAAGATCAGAGTAACTTTACTCTCTGAGCCTTTCCGTGATCGTCGGGGCGTGTCCTTCTTGCAAGTCGGGAAGATACGCATCCTACAATTATTCAATGAATACATGAATACACGACCTCACCTTTAGGATACATAATGCAGTGCAACAATCGAGGCACAATAGTGCTACTATGACTTATAAAGAGAGCAATAATTTTCACGATAAACGAGCCGTATAATTCTGAGATGATTCTCGCATCATAATGAAACTTGGGCCAGCAGAAAATTGAATTTGATGATACACTTGTCGTTTTCTTGTCAGTATTCTTGCTTCTGAGATATCTCTCTCCTCCCTTTCAGCATATTGTTATGGAGATGCTTTTTAATTCAGTGCATTCTCTTCGAGAAATATCTTAATGTTTTTGAATATGGAATACAAATATATACAACAAGGTGTGTACCTGACTGGGGAATCGGAATAATCGGGAAAGTGTTAAGTTTTATTACTAAACGCAAAATACACTCACTTCCGGTTCGTTCCGGAGCACGAAAATGGTGCCAAAAGATAGAGCAAAGGTCCCACATGAAGACCCAAAATAGCCATTTTGATCCTATTTCACAAAAACGCTAATAACTCCTAAAAAGACCGGAAAAATTTTCCACCAGAGGAAAACCGGGAAATGAGCGGGAACTTGATTCAATGACCGGAGTTCTTCATTCGATTGTAGTAAAATGAATATTAAAAGTGTTTTGATATTTTATTACTATCAGTTTGTTCAATCACGAAACCAATAATAAGAAGGACATTATTGTCGATGATGAGGATAACATAATTATAAGTGATACTGGTTGCAATTTTTTTTATCTTTTGAAATCTTTAAAGTCTTTGAAATCTTTAAATACGGTGTACACGCAAACTCGTAAATTAGTATTTATCTGAAATTGAAATTATATATATTTTCAAATCAAAAAGAGAAAGATTTACTTTTTGAAATGAAAATATAAAAACTGTACACTTCCGACTGAAATTTTGGATACCTTGATATTTCAAAAAACTTTATTTTCTGAAAACGTATACAAATTTGCTTTGAATGACCCCTATTTGAATTATTTTCGATCAATCTGTAAGAAAATATCTGCCAACAATGTTTTTCGTCAACTTTTTATTTACAAATATCTTCAAAATTATTTTAAAAATTTTAAGTTTCTAGGGCTTATTTTAAATGGTCAATTGTGCATTTTTTACTGAAAAATAAAATTTAATAAATTTATGTTCTACAAATTTTCCAACATCTATTATCAAATCACTTAACCTTTGAATTTTAAAAACAATTTTGCGTATTAAAACCCTTCACTAAAGTTTTTAGAGTATTTTTCGTTAAGTTTAACCCTTTGCCAAATCTGTAAAAGTGCATCAACGAATGCGTAGATGATTTCAGTGAAAAGTGCAGAATTCACGCTTCAAAATGAGCCCTAGAAACTTGAACAATGTTTAATAATTTCGGAGATATTAGTAATTGAAAAAGTTGGCGAGAAACTCTGTTTTTTATAGATGTTTCTCTATATATAATGATCGAAAACATTTCGAATTAGGGTTATCCAATGCAGATTTGTATAAGCTTTAAGACAATATTATTTTTAAAAATTAAGAAATTGTATTAAAGATATTACATCCATTTAAAAATCTTGAAAAATAGCGATGTAGCCAAACTTTCAGTCGGGAGTGTAATTATGATTTGGAATAGTGGATTTTCAGAAAAAAAAAGATAATTCAGATCTGGAACCAGGAGTTTATCAAAAGAATTATTATTTTTACTAGAAAGAGAAAATTTTCGAGAACAATTATAATTTTTTAGTTGGAACGGGAAATTTTCCGAAGCAATTATATGTCATTCTGAATTGGATCAAAGAATTTTCGACAAAAAAATATATAATTTAGGCCGGGAACAAAGAATTTTCCAAAAGAATTATAATTCTGACTTGGAACAGTAATTTTTTGAGAAGAATTACAATTTTGACTTGGAACGGGAAATGGTCGAAAAGAATTATGATTCTGATTTGAAACAGGGGATTTTTGGAAGAACTGAAGACATGAGAATGACAACTGAATAAGGACAGTTTTTATTTTTTCGAGTTACCATTTGTCCTTATTTTTATTTTTCAGAATTGCTATATATGTCATTTTCGTTTTTCCGAATCACCATTTTCAATAATTTCGTCTTCTCATAATTATCAAGTCACATAATTTCTGTTTTTAAGATGGACCATTTGGCATCATTCTTTTATTTTTGAATTACCATTTGTCCTAATTTTTTTACATATTTCGGAATTCTTATTTGACATACTACTTTATTTATCCTTATCTATTTATTTATCCTAATTTTAATTTTTCCTAATTCTTGTTATATTTGACAAAATATTTATTTATCGGAATTGCCATATTGCAAATAACGATTTGTTTAGAATTGAATTGCATTGTATTTATGTGGTTACGTGGATATTGGGGAGAATGAAAGTGAAGTTCAGTAATAATTTGGAAAAACTAAAAAGATGACAAATTTCAATTTGGACCAACGAACTTTATTACAAATAGAAATTTGGAAAAATTAAAATTACGGCAAATGGTAATTTTTTTAGTTGAAAAAAAAACTTTTAAAAAGTTTTTATGATGTTAAATAGTAATTCTGAAGAATTGAAAGTAGGCAAATGGTAATTCGAAAAAATAAAAGTGATGTCAAATAGATAGTCATTCGTTAAAATAGTAATTAAGGTTACATGACAATGATGACCAAAGGAAATTAGTTAAAAATTGTATTATTAAATGAATTAGAAAAAATATTAATATTTATGACTTTTTTCTGTTTCAGGTAAGTTACCAATGAAGATTACCAATTTCATTATTATTAGAAACATCATGTAAGCGTAAGTTACTAAATTGTTTTTTGTTTAATTATACTTTCGTATAATTAAACCAGTATCTTCGAATTTAGTTTCACGAAAGACTGAATCGCAAAAATATACCAATTATCTTAAAAATAGTTATAAATATAATAAAAAATTTGGAGTAGGCTTTCACCATACATTTAAGTTTAGACAGAGAATATGACTTTCGAAAATTATATTAGTGCATATTATATTATTTTGAACTCTAACTCATGTCAGTTTCAAATTTAACTTTTTCTTTTAAATGCGTCTCTGCTATTTTAAAACAAAAATAAATACAATTATTATTACAAAATTACAATATTTATCATTTTATATTAGGAATATGTAAAAATCATTCCTCCTTTCACTGCGAAAAATGAGTTTTAAAAATATGAAAATGACAACAGGATAAGGGTCATTTGGTTTTTCTGCCCACAAAGACAGAAAGTTTTGTTTACAAAGGTTTTAATTAGATGGAAAAACGGATGAGGACCATTTTTTGCCATACTTCCACACAGAAAAAATGTTTTCTTAATGTTTTCACATCCTCAATGTAGAGTAATTGGAGAGCAAATGCTTTTATAATTCTGTCTGAATTTTTCATAAAAAAATCTATCACAGAAAACTTTTTTTGGCGGCCGAATCCATTTTAGATTAGGCAGGCAGTGCGACTTTAAGTCTCAGAAACATTCGCCTCTTAAATATGTTGTTTTTCAAAGGAAGTAAGACGACACGTATTTTACCGTTTCGAGCATGAAATCATTTTCGCGAAGTTATGAGTATTTAAAATTTTAGGGTAGTTTTTCAAAAAAACGCCAATTTATTCTTCAAAGCTCTATAACTTTTGACAGATTTGACGAAATGCTAAGAAAAAACTTTGCTCATTTTAAAAAGTTCGACAAAAAATACCTGTTACTCTTTTATGATATTTTACATCATTTTACATCAATTTTCCGAAAAAAAATATTCTCGTGTCCACAAAAATGATTTGGCCTGCATAAAACTTACAAAATCCCTTCCTTATGTACGCACGCATTTTTTAAAAATATTGGATAAAATGAAGAAAGTGGAGTTTTCCATAAAATCAACTCTCCATGTTTTCAAAATTCAGCAGGAAGACAACGTCGAATTCAATAGAAAACCCCACTTTCTTTATTTTATTCAATATTTTTGGAAAATTCGTGCTTATATAAAGAAGATATTCTGTAACTTTTATGTAGGCCAAACCATTTTTGCGGCTACGAGATTTTTTTTTCGAAAAATTGAATTTTTTTATTTTTCTTGCTAATGATGCAAAATATCATAAAAAAGTACGAGGTATTTCTTGTAGAACTTTTTACAATGAGCAATGTTTTTTAGCATTTTGTCGAATCGGTCGTTGTTTGTAAGAAAAATGCGAATATTCAAATTCTCGAAGAAAAAAAATTCATGTCGCCACAAAATTGGTGTGGCCCGGATAAAACTCACATGATGTGTTCCTTATAGAGGTACCAGTTCATGAAAAAAATTTTAGCAAAAAAAAGGTGGGGTTTTTGAGAGAATCGACTTCTATCATTGTCAGAAAAACCGCCGCCATTGAGTTGAATTTTAGCATTTTGTTAATCTTCCGGTGAATTTCGAAAAATGACAAAAAATCTAAGCAGAGTCAGGAAAGAAAACTCAAATATCTCAATTAGGTTAAAAGGTATAAAGGTTTAAAGCAAAAGTTTGTGTTTTTTTTTTAACAACCCTAAAATTTCAAGTACTCACAACTTCGCGAAAATTATTTTTTTCTCAAAACAGTAAAATGCGTATGGTCTCATTTCCTTCAAAAGATGACATATTCCTATGATGTAAACAGTCAGGGTCGCATGAACCATTTCCATTAGCAATACATTATAATATGTATTTTGTAAAAATGTAGATTTTTATTATGATAAAGGATGTACCTTTTGTTAATTGAAGTGTATCCACAAGAAATGAAACAGATTTACTTGTCTGTACCGTTGCTATAACAAAATTAAAAAATGTCGCTAGCTAAAGATTTTCTTCAGAAAACCCGATAAATTCTTGGTACCCTAAAAATAAAAGTGAATTTAATATCTTACAACTAAATTTGGCATTATTTTGCATAAGGTGTATATATTTTTACACGTAAAAATTATAGTAGAATTAAACTAATATCAGTAAAATACGATAGATGTTTGCATTTTCTTAAAATTTAACGAAAAATAGAAGGGGTGCCTATAACGGGGCAGTGTCAACCACTAGTGCTCTTACCCTACTCTGATATTAGAATCTCAAAACAAAACAAAAATTGTTCCTAACGTTTTGGAAAAAATTTGTATTTGTCAAAATTAGCCAAATTTGTTACAATGTAGAATGTAGATTAATTAGATCTATGGCGATGTTGAGACTTGAATAATGTAGATTGGTTGAGAGGAGCGAAGCATTGGATTCCTTCCTGTAAACGTGAGTTATATTGCTTTGTACATTCACGCATTATGGTTCACTTAGTTTCCCAACATGAAGGACCTTCGACGTCTCGTCTGGCCTGTAATTAATAATTATATTTCGCAAGCTTCGATTAAACTTATAATTACGCTGCGAACAATCAACAACTACGGTGTAGTTTGAATTGTTCTCTTTCTTTCCCAACCCACCTACTCACCCCCTTTTCCCTCGTAAAGCTTCGCTCGTTGCCTCGTTGAATTCGCGATTTCCACCCCTTCAGTTTTCATCTTTCGCCCCTAGACTTTGCTTATCTCGAGACATCCTTCCAAACGTCCAGACAACTGGACGAAATGCATCGATGCTTGATGCAGTTTTAGAGAAACTTTCTCAAGTGTCTTCAAGCTTCAAAAAGTTCAAATTGAAGTCTCGTAAAAAGCTTGTTATAAAGTCTTTTTATTTCTACTGTAATGAGGAAACTGTACTTCAAAAGTGAAACTTTGGAAGGAGAAAACACGCGACAATTACGTGTTTTGGGTAGTAACTTAGTTCCTATTTTTCAGTAACTTGTAACTTTAATTTTAGTTACTTTGAATTTTCTTTGTATTTTTTGTACACCTCTTTTCGAGAGACGTTTGTGGGTCATGTGATAAAAAGAAATTCAAAAATCGCGCGCAGGCGGAGGACAAAAGAATATCGCTTTGCGTACTAGTGTTTATGTTGTTTATGGCACCTACTAATTGTATGCAAGACCAAAAGTAAGCAGGCTTGGACGAATTTCTTATTCATTCTGATTTTTAAATAAAGAAATTAAAGAAGTGAATTTGAAGTAAATTTTGAGGTAACTTGAAGTTATTTTTTCTAGTAACTGTAACTGTAACGAGGTACAAGTAACGTGACTGTAACTAGTTACTTCAAAGAAAGTAACTTACCCAACACTGGTGACGTTTGTTAACCTTCAGATTATGGAAAATTATAATTCAGATCTGGAACAATGAATTTTACAAAAGATTTATAATTCTGAGTTATACCTAGATTTAAAAAGGAAGTACAATGAAGTATATTTCTCACTTGGACTAGAGAATTTTCGAAAAAAATTTCTAATTCAGATCTGGAACAAAGAATTTCACAAAAGAATTATAATTCTGACTGTGAACAGTGAATTTTCCAAAAGAATTACAATTTTCATTTGGAACAGGGAATTTTGAAAAGAATGATAATTTTGAGTTGGTTCAGGGAATTTTCCAAAAGAATTATAATTCTGACTTGCAACAGTAAATTTTTTAAAAGAATTAGAATTTCATCTTGGAACGGGGGATTTAAAAAAATATGGTTCTGATTTGGAACAAGGAATGTTTGGAGAGAGTTATAATTTTGAGCTGGTTCAGGGAATTTTCAAGAAAAATTGTAATTCCGAGTTGTACCTTAATTTAAGAAAGCAGTGTAATGAAGAATAATGAATTTTCTGAAAGAATTATGATTCTGACTTGAAACAGTGAACTATCCAAGAGAATTACAATTTTGATTTGCAACGTGGAATTTTCAAAACAAATTACAATTCTGATTTGGAACAGGCAATTTTTGAAGAGAATGATAATTTAGAGTTGGTTCAGGGAATTTTTTAAGAGAATTATAAATCTGATTTGGAACGATGAATTTTCCAAAATAATCACGAATTTGATTTGGAGCGGGATATTTTGAAAAGAATGATAATTTTGAGTTGGTTCAGGGAATTTTTCAAAAGAATTATAATTCTGACTTGAAACAGTAAATTTTTCAAAAGAATTAGAATTTTGTCTTGATACGGGGAATTTTCCAAAAGAATTACAATTTTTATTTGGAACAGGGAAGTTTGAAAAGAATGATAATTTTGAGTTGGTTCAGGGAATTTTCCAAAAGAATTATAATTCTGACTTAAAACGGTGAACTATCCAAGATAATTACAATTTCGATTTGAAGTGGGAAATTTTCAAAATGAATTACAATTCTGATTTCGAACAGGGAATTTTTTAAAAGAATTTTAATTTCGAGTTGGTTCAAGAAACTTTCGAGAAGAATTATGATTCTGACTTGGAACAGTGAATTTTCCAAAAGAATTACAATTTTGATTTGGAACAGGGAATTTTGAAAAGAATGATACTTTTGAGTTGGTTCAGGAAATTTTCGAGGAAAATGATAATTTTGACTTGGAATAGTGAATTTTTTAAAAGAATTACAATTTTGATTTGAAACAGGGAATTTTGAAAAGAATGATAATTTTGAGTTGGTTCAGGGAATTTTCCGAAAGAATTATAATTCTGACTTGAAACAGTTAACTATCCAAGAGAATTGCAATTTCGTGTTGGTTCAGAGATTTTTCCAGAATAATTATAATTCTAATTTGGAACAGTTGATTTTGAAAAAGAATTATGATTCTGACTTGGAACAGGGAATTTTTAAGAGAATGATAATTTTGAGCGGTTTCAGAGATTTTTTCAAAATATTTATAATTCTGAGTTATACCAGGAATTAAAAAAGAAGTATAATGAAGTAAAATTCTGACTTAGACTAGAGAATTTTCGAACAAAATTTCCAATTCAGATCTGGAACAAAGAATTTTACAAAAGAATTTTAATTCTGACTTACAAGAGAAAATTTTCGAGAAGAATCATAATTCTGACTTTAAACAGTGAATTTTCCAAAAGAATTACAATTTTGATTTGCAACGGGGAATTTTCGAAACGAATTATGATTCTCATTTGGAACAGGGAATTTTTGAAAAGAATGATAATTTTGAGTTGGTTCAGGAAATTTTCCAAAAGAATTATAATTCTGACTTGAAACAGTGAATTTTCCAAAAGAATTACAATTTTGATTTGCAACAGGGAATTTTAAAAAAGAATGATAATTTTTAGTTGGTTCAGGGAATTTTTCAAAAGAGTTATAAATCTGACTTGGAACAGTGTATTTTCCATAATAATTACAATTTTGATTTGGAACAGGGAATTATGAAAAGAATGATAATTTTGAGTTGGTTCAGAGAATTTTCTAAAAGAATTATAATTCTGACTTGAAACAGTGAACTATCCAATAGATTTGCAATTCTGATTTGGAACAGGGAATTTTTGAAAAGAATGATAATTTGGAGTTTCTCAATTGTCTACAAGGTTCAAGATGTTCAAATAGAAGACTCATGAAAAGCTTGTTATAAAGTCGTTTTATTTCTACTGTAAGGAGGAAACTGTATTTGAAAAATTTCACTTTTGAAAGAGAAAACACGTGTAAATTACATGTGTTGCGTTTTGTGCTGGAATAGGTGACATTTGTTAATCTTGATAAATCAGATTATGGACTTTATATCCGATTTACTGCAACACTAGCCACTGTTTCGAGTTTAATCGGTTTAAGTGATTTCAAAGGTGAACTGCCTGCCTGCTCAGTTAACTGGGTAGTCCATTGCAATCGTGTGGGTGGACTTGGAACTTGGTCACTTGGGAATCCCCCATTCTGAGCCACTACCCTCTACCTAATACCTTTATCCATCTGTTCCAACCTCATCAGTGCAAATGTTCATGATGCTTCACAACAGATTCCGGATCATCGACAAAATCTCCTAAAAATACACAAAAAAAAAAAGAAAATTTTTTTCTGAGTAATTTTCATGTGGGTAATGTTGAATTTTTTTGCATCAAAACAAGAGAACATGCAATAAAGTTGACACTGTAACCATTACCATACCCAATGTGGTGGGTGAATCTTACCTATTGAAGGTCATTTTTGGTGCAGGTAAAGATTACAATTCATTTTTTGTGTGTCATTCATATAAAGAAACAAAATTATTTTTCATGAAGATCGAAATGAAATTTACTTTCTTATGAAAATTTGTTGTGTACTAAAGAAAAAAAAACCAAAAAGTTCACAAGTCAAAAACAGGCTTCGAAACTGTCCACTTTAAGGCTCATTAGAGACAAATGTACTATAAATGTAAAACAAAAAAAAAAAAGAAAAAAGAGGGAGAAAAAGAAAGAGTCTACCAAACCAACCTCAACATATTTAATTCCTTGATTGAAATTGATTTTCACATAGACAAAATTCTAAATCAAGACTAAAATAAATTATGTCATTCTTCAATTAAAATTGATTCGCACACATGCAGAATTCTGACCAAAACTACAGTCAATGTATCCAGTTTATGACTCCATCCCTGTTATATCTCGAAAGTTCTCTTTTTAAAATAATAACTTTGTTACCTTCTCTCTTTTTGAATAGCATCTCCATGAATTCTCTCTTTTTTTTATTTCTCTCATGATACAAAATTTTAACTTTTTTTAAAGATCGAAATAAAATCTATTTTCTTATGAAAATTTTTTGTGTACTGAAAAAGAACACCCAAAAAGTTCACAAT
>JAUMHM010000049.1:7722964-7792684 GCA_032362435.1 Melikaiella ostensackeni
CAGTATATTTTAATCAAACATTCAACTAGGTAGATATTCTTTACTTACACAAAGTATGGAATTCCTCACCAGAGTCTGACAGGGAGTCATGAGCCCATCAGTTTTTTCTGAACTAGAAATACGGTACAGTTCTTTCACTTTTTTTCGTTTTTTCGCTAAAACTCCAAATAATTAATAGAATCCCATAAGAAAACCCAACTATTTTTGGTTAAAAGTTAATTTTTTTTTGGTTGAAAAGTCTACTATTATAATTTGGTTCAGAATTCATCTCGTTTGGTTAAAAATTCTACTGTTTGGTTGATACATTTATTATTTTGTGGAAAATGCAACTGTTTTGTTAAAGTCATCTTTTTTGGTCAAATATTCAACTATTTTAGTTGAAAGTTGAGCTACTTTTTAAACATTCTTTTTTTTTCATTGAAGATTCATCACCTTTGTTAAAAATTTAACAATTGTGTTCAAAATTTGTTTCATTTTTAGTTGAAAATTAATTTTTTGATCGAAAATTCAACTATTTTATTTTTGGTTGGAAATTTTCTTTTTCAATTTGAAATTCTATCCGGTCGAAAGATTGTCTCTTTTAGTTGAAAATTCCACTATTTGGTTGAAAATTCCACTATTTGGTTGAAAATTCCACTATTTGGTTGAAAATTCATGTATTTCGTTGATTCATCATTTTAGTTGAAACTTCATCTCTTTGGTTGAAAATTTAACTGTTTTGTTAAAAATTTATTTCTTTTGGTAGAAGTTTCATCTCTTTTGTTGAAAATTTACCTATTGTGTTGAAAATTCGTGTCATATTTGTTGAAAATTCATCTTTTTTGTTAAAAATTCAACTATCTGGTCGAGAATTGATCTTTTTTAGTTCAAATTCAACTATCTGATTGAAAATTTAACATTTTAACATGAAAATTTAACTATTCAATTAAAAATTAATGTATTTTGTTAAAAATCGTCTTTCTTGGTAGAAATTTAATCTTTTTGGTTGAAAATTTATCATTTTTGGTTAGAAATGCAACTGCTTGATTGAAAATTAATCGGTTATTGTTGAAGATTTAACTATTTTATTCAAAAGTTGTCTTTTTTGGTTGAATTCAACTGTGTTTAATTTTAAATTAAAATCTTGTTTGGTTGGAATATTAACTATTACATGTTTCGATGAGATGCTTGAGGATTGGAGTATTTTGTTAAAAATTCATCTTTTTTTTCGTTGAGTTAAACTCGTTGAATATTCGTTTTTTTTTGTTGAAAAGCAATTTTGTAAACCCAAAATTTAACTGTTCCATTTTCGCTTAAAAATTTATCTTTTTCAATTGATAATTCAACTATTTGCTCGAAAATTCACGTATTTTTTGTTCAATTCGTTTTTTGGTAGAAAATTAATCTCCTTGGTTGAAAATTCATCTTTATGAAAAAGTTCTAAAAAATTTTCTTTTTGGCTTGAAAAATCAACTATTTGGTTGAAAATGCATCTTTGTAGGTTATATATTCATCTTCCTTGGTTGAAAATTAACTTTTTTGTTGAAATTTTAACTTCCTTCGAAAAATTTCGCCTTTTCGGTTTGAAAATTTAACTTTTTGGTTCTTAACCCAATTGTTTGATTAAAAGTAAATTTTTTTGCTGGAAATTCGTCTTTTTGAGTTTATGATTCAGTCAGATCACTTCGAGTCGATTAAGGTGCTTCAAAGGACTTGGCGGTTTTTACCTGGAAAATTACGTTTACAAGAAGGAATTGTTTGATGAAACATTTTTACCGCATATGTACTTTAGAGGCACATACAATTTCCTATACAGAGAGCTTCTTCCGGAAAATGTTGTTGTTGTGGTTTTTTTTAAAATTAAAAATAAAGCATTTTTTTGAGCCTGAAAGCGGCAATAAGAGGCAAGCCGTTCCGGGGTCAATGCAGCGCTGCAAGGATCCCGGAATGGCCCCAGAATGTAATTCTAGTATTTATGGAGAAAACTAAGGTAATTCAATTTTGAGGCTAGAGCGTGGTTCCAACGCCCTTAAGACCACTTCGAAAGACCACAATCTATTTAGGCAATTTTGATGATTTTTTTTCCTTTAAGAGTGTTTGCTTTTTTGGATAAGAAGTTTCATCACCTACAATTATTTAATTTTTTGTTATATTGTTTGGGGAGTCGAGGGACATATTTTAAGACTACTTAGAATTTCAACAATCTTTAGATCAATTTCAACGTTTTTTTGCGCAGGGAAGTTTCCCTATGTAAATATTTTTTGGTTTTGGATATATTGTTTGGGAAGTCAAAAGACGTATTTTAAAACTACTTCGAATTTCCACAATCTATTAGGACGAAAAGGACTTGATATTTTACGTAAGTATGGCTGGAAGTCCATGAGGGTAGTTTACAGGTAGGCCAATAAATCCTAATATGATGATCTAATTATTCACCTCTGCGTAACGAGTTATGTAAGTTTAAAAAAAATTGGTGAGATGGCATGGACTTCCACAAATGACAAGTTGGTTTCTTAGGAATTTCATGTGAAGCATGTAGAAAATTTTGAGGAAAATTAGTTTATAAATGTTTTACTCGTTAAATTCTATGTTGCCAATATTTATCTCCAGACAATTATCTTTTTTCACTGCCCCTGCTACCTTCAGACTTCATTAAATTTTCACGAGTTCTAAGACCCCGCACGTGTTGGGACAAACTGTATACAATTTTAAAAAGAAATGCAAGTTCCTTAGTGGAATAAGAAACCCAGAAAGAAAACGAGGTCTGTGCTGCTGTGGATGAAAAGGTTATGACTGCAAAGTCACTATCTGTCCTATACACTGCAGTTGGTATGCCCAGTAATAACTTATGACAGCAATTGTGATTTGAAATTACATGTTCCACTGTAACGCGAGAATTTCTTGAAACATTTAAGCCGTTCAGAATTAATTTACTATAATGAGATCAGATAATTTAATATTAAGTGGAATATTAGCTTGAGTCTTGCCTTCTGTGAAAGGGCCAATTTATTACACAAGATAATATGTATGTTGCGATTATAAATTAAATGTGTGTGGAAAGACCTGTTTCTTAAGTTATAAGATATATTTTCGTGGCCTGCAGGTGTATTTTAGATGGTTGAAAATAATAACATATTTCTTGAAATATATCTCCTTTAGAAATCAATAGTTTTTTATTTTTAACATCTGTGGTTTAGAGAAAGTACTTACAGTCTTTTGAGATTCATCATGTTGCTGAAGAGCAAGTCAGGCAGGAAGCGAATTTGGTTGTTGTTTAGTCTCAATTTTTCAACTCCTACTAAATCTTGAAAAGCTCCTCTTTCTATCGTGTGGATCTGATTGCTGGATAATTGCCTGCAAATTAAACAAAAGTAAAAGGTAACCTTAATTTGATTAAGTAGAGTTTCAAATCTAATTACAGGGCTCGGACTCACTTCAGAGATCAACAATAGTGTCAGTAGTGGCATGAATTTTGAAAAATAGTAGAAAAATAGTCGTAGGAATTGTTTCAAATAATAAACTTTAATATAAACCTCGCGGGCCTCGGATCGACTAGCATTATTTTTTTTTTAATCGCATAAGCGACATAAGTCGCATGAAATTTCGAAAAATTTCTTTCTTTAGGAATACAGAATAAAAGTTTCAGATAAAGAACTTCAATTTCTATCTAATACTCGTATTTTTGTTTTTTTTCCCTAACGAAGAAAACTAGATCAAATGCTACACGTACAGAAAAATACATAAAATAATACACAATATCTAGTAACTTGAATTTTCTTCTTTCAAGCAGAAAATTCTATGGATTAAAAAATTATATTTGAACAAATGAAATTAATTGCTAAGCCTATTCATTTTTCTTGAGTTATAAGGCATATAGAATTGAACGAAGCAGTATTGTAAAGAAATTTCATAAAATTATATTGATAATTTTGCATTCCATGCAGATATTTTGGATTTCTTAAAAGTTTTATTGTGTTAATTTCAAACTTAATTTTAATAAAATTAATAAATTTCCTCTAAACACGATAAATTTAATTTTAAAGTGTTTTTGGATCCCACGAATACATACTACATACTTTGAATAATTCAAAAATAAATTACCCTCCAATTTTACGGATGTCCATGTCTTAGTTATTCTTCAGTGAAAGCACTGGCCCATGTCTAAAATATTTCTTTCTAAAATTTTTAAGTCATCAACTTGCATTATTTTCAAATAAGACAAATCTATAGTTCACATACATTTTAAACTTGAGTTGTCTGTATTATCAAAATTTTGGTTAATTTAAAGATTTTTACAATTTGGAATAATTTTTTGTAAACTTAACTTCTTCCAAAGTCACAAAATATCAATTTTCTGTTCCGTTTAATTTCAACTTAATTTTTTTTCAAAATGGAATCTTTTTTATTCAAATTTTCATTAATTAGGAAAGATTTCTAATTTGGACAATTTTCAAAACAGAAAGCTTTGAAATTTTGTTATATTAATAAAAGATGAATAATTTTATTTAGCATTGTTTATTCTTGAAGCCATTCACATTGAAATATTGTTCAATTTGGAACTTATTTATTTCAAAATTGTTCAACTTTAGGCTTTTTTAATTTTGAACGTTTGCAATTTGATATTTTATGATCAAGGACAGTATTTTATGAAGTTAAAAATGTCTGGATCATGCGCTGAAAAGCTGATTACGATGCAAAATTATCCGACAAAAAATCGAATTATGCGTTGTAAAAATAATTGTTTTGAAGGCATAAAAGGCACTTTTCAGCTCCAGAAAATATCAGAAAATGAATTTTTGAAACAAGAAATAAGTACATATTAGTGGAGGTGAAATGCAGAAACTAATCGAGTCAATTGAGCTGAGGAAAAAAAAAGTTGTGACTTGGCACCTGAAAGAAGAAAAAAAAATGTTAATGCCTTCTGTTCGATTTTTTAATTTGAAGATTTACAAAATTTTACCCATGGGCTAAAAAATTATAACTAATTATTTTTGGCCACAGTTGTTAGTATTGAACAACAATAAGAAATAAGGAATTGAAAAAAACTTGTTCTGCACGACAAAATTGTTTGAAAACGTAAAAAACTATGTTTTTTTTTAAAATTTAGTTGATTGAAACTTTTTTAATAAATGTCGAATTTGAAAATTTTTAAATTTGAATCGAAGAAACACGTATTTTGTTAACATAGAAATTGTACTTTTTAAAGCGTTTCCAAATCGTGAATTTTGCATTTTTAAACGATTTCAACGCTTCAAAATGTCGAAAAGTTTCTTTTTCCCCATAAAAAAAAAATAATGGCATGTTTCTTCGATTCCCACTGCCGAAATTTAGCATAAAATTGAACAATTTAAATAAGCTTGTTTTCTGCACATTTCAAAAACATTATAACTTGCTTAAAAAATTGTATTTTTAATTTTTTATAGTTGTTCACCATAGAAAACATTACTTATACAAAATTCGCAACAATCCTTTTGCCCATAGGGAAATCTTTTATTTTCAAATTCAAAAACTGTTTTCAACAATTTTGGTTGTTCTTTTCTCTAATGCCAAAACACAACTTTTTTTCTCGACTCAAATAACTCAATTAATCGGCGCATTTGTACTCTGACTTAATACATGTATTAAAAATTTTTAAAAATTTAATTTTGAAAAATTATCCAAAATGAGTTAAAAATGTTATATTTTATATTTACTGGCGAATTTGAACATTTAAGTATTAAACAATACATTTTTTGAAACTTTTTACATATATATTTCACAAAAAATATGATCATGCACTATTATACGAAATTCCAAAATCATACGACGAAATTTAAATTATGCGTTTTGATTTGGCATGGAAACTTTATATAACATGAAAGTTCTGAGTTATACCTAATTTTGAGTCATTACGCGATTATGCGCTTCTCATAAACTGCAGGTCCTTATTTATAATCTTGAATGTGATTGAATGGAACTGCTGATTTTTAAACTCTTTCAATTTGATATATTATTAATTGTTGAAAAATATTCAATTAAAAATATATCGAAAATTGACGCTTTCATAAAATTGTACTTTGAAATAGTATGATTGAAATGTAAATTTGTTCACTTTTTGATAATCGAATTTGAAATAATTCGATTTCGGACGTTTTCGACTTCAAAATGTTCAACGAATACATGTTACAAATTAAAAGGTACAATTTCTGAAGATTTGTCTTCAAAAAGTCGAAAATGTAATATCCTAATCTTAGGAAGTAAAGAATGGACGAATTAAAAATATTTTTAATTAATTTTTTTTTTATATTAGCCTTCGGGACTACTTTCGGGTACATGCCATATTTCTGTACTGGAGATGGTAAATATGCTAGTTTAGCCAATCAGCGAAGGATTTCGAAAATATCTTAAAAGGGAACATGAAGAAATAGTGTCACTAGCGGCCAGTCACGAGAAAAGTGTGACGTTAGTGACATTTTTAAAAAAAATAGTGGCATCACTAAAAAAAAGTGTCAAATGATGTCAATAGTGGTGTGAGTCCAAGCTTTGTAATTACCTAACAACCCTTTTTAACCGGAAAAATGTAAAAAATGATAGATCCATTCGACTGATTGACCTCAAAGCTATAATTTTTGATTAGCATTTTGTAAATTACTTACAGAACATGGAGGGTTGCCATATCTTCAAAATCCGTTTTGAAAATGACCGAAATATTGTTTCCTTGCAGGTCTCTGAAATGAAAGAAAAATTTCAGATAAGTTTACATATTACGGAAAAAATAAAGGGAACTAAACATAAAACTGATTTTATTAAGACACAGAATATTAAAATACAGAAGTATTGAAAAATGCTAATGTTGGTATGTAAAATATGACAATATCGCAATGTTAACATATTTCTTTCTAGTTTTCGACGAAGGTATCGACATGAATAATTCATGGATGGGAAATTTGGAATCGGAAATTTTGTGTCGACACACCGGACGACTTTTGCCCCTTGTAACTTTTATAATATCAGTGCAGTTGTGGCTCTTATTTATGCAAGGGTAGATAAAGGGCTATCACGTTGGTAGATGTAATCAAAGTTTGCAGACAAGCCGACCCCTACTGCCTTGAGGAAGTAATGTCAAAACCAACTGGATATTCATTTCCACCCTCGTCAACCCAGTTTACTCGAAGACAAGTGTGCGGATTTCTCTGTTCTCATTTGAAGATCCTTCTATCCAGAAATCCGTCCACATTTTGTTTACATTCATTGGCAAAATTACATCTCATCTCTGAACTCAGATTACTTGAAATGCAGAAGCTTGGCTTGAATGATAATGTTCTATCTTCAAAGTTCTGGGGTCAAACAATTTAAGTTTATTCAATTTAATTTCAACTTCACATACCAAAAGGGCTACAAGATTGAAAACATAGGACTGCTTTAACAGAAACCTAATATAATTAGGTCAATCATGCATTTACAAATTAAATTTGAGAATTGCAATTACTCATTTCTGAATTCAGATTACTTGAAATGCAGAAGTTTGGCTTGAATGATAATGTTCTATCTTCAAAGTTCTGGGGTGAAACAATTTAAATTTATTCAATTTAATTTCAACTACACACACCAAAAGGACTTAAAAATTGAAAACAGAACTGCTTCAATAGAAACTCAATAAAATTAGGTCAATCATATATTTACAAATTAAATTTTACAAGTACAATTACTCATCTCTGAACTCAAAATACTTGAAATGTAAAAGTTTGTCTTGAATGATAATTTTCTATCTTTAAAGTTCTGAGGTAAAACAATTTAATTTCAACTTCACATAACAAAAAGGCTTATGAATTGGAAATATAGAATTGCTTCGATAAAAACTCGATAAAATCAGGTCAATCATACATTTACAAATTAAATTTCAGTACTACAATTACTCATCTCTGAACTCAGATTACTTGAAATGCAGAAGTTTGTCTTGAATGATAATTCTCTATCTTTGAACTTCTGAGGTAAAACAATTTAATTTCAACTTCACATACCAAAAAGGCTTCTGAATTGAAAATATACAACTGCTTCAATAAAAACTCAATAAAATTAGGTCAATCATACGTTTAAACATTAAATTTTAGCATTACAATTACTTATATCTGAACTCAGTTTACTAGAAATGCAGAAGTTTGTGTCGAATGATCATTTTCGATCTTTAAAGTTCTGAGGTGAAACAATTTAATTTCAAGTTCACATATAAAAAAGGCTTCTGAATTGAAAATATAGAACTGCTTCAATAAAATTAGGTCAATCATACATTTAAAAATTAAATTTTGAGAATTAAAATTACTTATCTCTGAACTTAGATTACTTGAAATACAGAAGTTTGGCTTGCAAGATAATTTTATATTTTTCAAAGTTATGGAGTCAAAAAATTTAAGTTTATTCAACTTCATTTCAACTTCAAATACCAAAAGGGCTTCTGAATTGAAATTATAGAGCTTCAACATAAACTCAATGAAATTAATTCAATCATACATTTACAAATAAAATTTTAGGATTACTATTAGTGTTGTTAAACAGAAAAACTTTGAGCTAAGTTATTTCGTCTCACGAAAATACTATTCAATTTTTTGTTTCTACAAAAATCCCTCCACATTTTGTTTACATTTATTAGCAAAATTACATCTCATTTCTGAACACAGATTACTTGAAATGTAGAAGTTTGACTTGAATGATAATTTTCTATCTTCAAAGATCTGGAGTCAAACAATTTAAGTTTCTTTAATCCTGTTTTAACTACACATACCAAAAGGGCTTCAGAATTGAAAATATAGAACTGCTTCATAGAAACTTCATAAAATTAGGTCAATCATATATTCGCAAATTAAGTTTGAGAATCAAAATTAGAAATCTTAAATGGCAAAACTTTGATCCAAATTATCTCTTCTCACGAAAGCACAATTCAATTTTTTATTTTTACAAAAATCCCTCCACATTTTGTTTATACTCATTGGCAAAATTACATCTCATCTCTGAACTCAGATTACTTGAAATGCAAAAGTTTGGCTTGAATCATAATGTTCTATCTTCAAAGTTCTCGGGTCAAACAATTTAAGTTTATTCAATTCAATTTAAACTTCACATACCAAAAGGGCTCAAGGAATAAAGATATAGAATTGCGATGGTCTCCTCAACGACCGTGAAAATAAAGAGGCAGTGTTATTCTGTGGCTTCACAGGTCCCTCTTTTTCCACTTTATTATTTGAAAAACAGTGAGAGTTTCGGCTCGGTAACTGGGCCCTCCTCAGGCATTGGTAGATCTCACGCTACTGTTGAAATAATAAAGTAGAAAAGTAGGGAACTGTGAGGCCACATAATAACACAGCCTATTTATTTGCTATGAAACCACCTATATTTTACGATGGCCCGTAACCCCAGCGAGAGATCTGCCAATGCCTGAGGAGGGCTCACTTACCCGGCCGAAACGATCGTTGCTGTTTAAGCAATGAAGTGGAGAAGAAGACGCCTGTGAGGCTACAGAATAACCCTGCCTATTGATTTTGACGGTCGCTACGGAAATCACCTGTATTTAAAATGTCCGAAAACACCACTGAGATATCTGCCAATGACTGAGGAGGGCCCACTTACCGCGCCGAAACATTCGCTGCTGTTCAAATAATAAAAGGGAGAAGGAGGGACCTGTGAGGCAGCAGAATAAAATTGATAATTTATTTTCACGGTCGCTAAGGAAACCACCTGTACTTTAGGATGGTCGGAAACCCCAGCGAGAGATCTGCCAATGCCTGAGGAGGGCCTACTTACCGGGCCGAGACGGTTGCTGCTATTCAAATAATAAAGTGAGGAAGGAGGGGCCTATTAGGCAGCAGAATAATACTGCCTATTTATTCGCTATAAAACCGTCTATACTTTAGGATGGTCAGAAACCCCATCGAAAGAGATCTACCAATGCCTGAGGAGGGCCCACTTACCAGGCCGAAACGGTCGCTGCTGCGAGGCCACAGAATAACACTACCTATTTATTTTCACGGTCGCTGAGGAAACCACCTATATTTTAAAATAGCCGAAAACCCCAACAAGAAATCTGCCAATGCCAAAGGAGGGCCCACTTACCGGGCCGAAACAGTCACTGCTGTTTAAAAAATAAAGTGGAGAAGAAGGGAATTGTGAGGCCACAGAATAACACTGCCGATATATAAATGCTTCAATAGAAGCTTAACAAAATTAGGTCAATCATATATTTGCAAATTAAATTTGAGAATTACAATTAGAGTTCTTAAACAGCAAAACTTTGACCAAAATTATCTAATCTCACGAAAGTTTCGATTTTTTTTCTAAGAAATACTTGTTAGCTTCTAAACAGAGAAAGTCTGCAAATAGCCCTAAATCCATTTTGGTTTGAGGTGCACGCTTGAAGTGAAACTTAAAAGGGTGCGTGCAGTGACTTGCTTTCATGCTGGGAAATCAGGCGTCTAAATCTAAACGACGCAGCAGCTACACGGCGCGCCTCGTCGACTAATTACCGTTAACGCGACTTGCTCAATTAATGTTGCTATATTAACTCGTCACACAACTTGAAAAATCATTTCGGAAAAGTTACCCTTAAATTGTGCTTAAATTGTATATTTTTAAATTAAATGTTACCGTCAAACGGGGTTAATAGAAAGTTTTTCTATACAGGTCAAACATTTGGCATAAATCTTCAAAAGATTATTAAAAATAGTGTAAGAAAAACCGATATATTTCCACATACATACTATAAATTTATAAAATCAAAAATTAGGTTAGGTCGAGGAAACAAAATTACAGAAATCGAAGTTGGAACTATGTGGAAAAGTAATGTATCAGGTCCCTGAAAAAGTATAATTAATTCGGCGTCGATTGATGAACGCCTAAAAGACTTATCAGTTTGTTTCCTAGTGCCCTTTTATCAGAAAAAAACCCTCAAATGTTATAAATATCTTTTAGAGTCAGCTGAAAAAGGATAGTTCAAAAAAAACAACAGAAAACTTAGTTTTTCAAAAATTTACTGTACTTACAGTTCAGATTTCCCAGCATTTTTAAATTTTGTTTCTAATACACTTTTACCAGTAGAAAAGCCCTTAATACCTGAAGATTCGTTTTCATAATTCCTGTAGATTTCGACATTGTTTTTTTGAAAATAGGGATCCATTAAACATAAATTATCGCCTAGAGACAGTTAATTAAAAAATAAGAATTTTTTAAAGCAGATTTTACTAACGCGCAAGTTGGAGTCGTTCATCATCCGACACCAAAGTAATTATACTTTTTCAGGGCCCTAATACATTACTTCTCCACATAGTTCTAATTTTAATTTCCATAATTTTGTTTTTTCGACTCACTCCATTAAAGATTTGTCACAGCATGATATAGTGCAAAAGTAGTAACAAGTTCCAGAAATTGGCACACCTGGGCTTTACGGTGGTACTTTAATGCCACTCCCAATCGTAAATGATGATCGTAAAATGACATGCGTACGTGAATATTTATATTTTATATGGAGCGCCCATGTATATAGGCAATTTCAGAGTGGGCAGTGGGCAGTGCGATAAACACATAACAATTTCGACGCATCGTATTCATTCGGCTGAAACAGTCTTTTGAGAACTCGTAAAAGACGATCGATTCACTGAATGTACACTCAAGATAAAGAATTTCTTCGGGTTTTAATATTTATTATTCACCAAGAATTATGGATGAAAACAAAAAATAATGAAAGAACAAACATTGAAAAATTTGAAAAATGCAATGTGCACTTAAAAATTCTTGTTCCTTTTTGAAACAGGAAAATCCCTAAAAAAATGTCATCCAATCGAATGAAATCTTGCACTTTCTCATCATTTTTTATGGTAAATTTAATGGATTTGTGTAGCTTTTCTATAAAAGAAATATGAGAGATATACCTTCACATAATTTACTTTTTTTTCTAGCAAATAAAACGCTTAATGTACCTATATTTGTAGATATTTTAGATACGAATTCATTGGTACCATATGAAGTGTATTATTATTATTTATATTTTTTGAACGATAAATGAAAAAGGGCTAAATAAACATGAAAAAAATTTATATGGTACCAATAAATTTGTATCGAAAATATCTGCAAGTCTAGGTACACTAAAAGTCTTAATTATTAGATGAAGAAAAAATAAATTATGTAAAAATATGTCCCTAAAATTTTTTGTCTATAATATTGCACAAATCTATTAAATTTATCATAAAAATGATGAGGGGAATATAAGATTTTATTCGATTGGATTAAATTTTTTTAAATTCTGCGATTTTCGGATCACCTTAATATTTATTCTAATAACGAAATTCTCTGAACATTCGTTTATAATACAAACAAAAGAAAGGTAAGGCAAGTTTTGATTAACATCTACGAAAAAAGAACATTCAAAACACAACTGCTTCTCCTACAAGAAATGTATTCGCCCAATGTGTGTGTAGTCACTTTACTAATTAAAACTACTCTACATGTTTAAACAACAATTTCGAATGCAAAACTTTTTAAAAATTCTAATTGGAAAAATGATGTTTGCTTCAGCTCCGTGGCATCCAGTGCATCTAGTGTATGGAGAATACGAGGAAAATAAGAATTTGTTTGAAAAGCATGCTCGAAGCAAAGCTGCATTTCACATAATTCTTTGAATGAAAAATATAAAATAGAGAGAAATCTTCTTTCAGAAGCAGTGCTTTTGTGATCACAGATAAATCGAGAATTTTAATCAAAGACACTACGATTAAAGTACCTTCAATTAGAAATACAAAGAAAAAGTCATCTTTAATATTTAGAAACTAATTGCAAACATTCGTAATGGGAGTACACTACCGTCGAAAATTATGTACACGGCTAGCGCGAGCGGCACTAATAATCACTGATGACTTTGAAACACGATAATTCGGTCGAACGTACAGCTAGACATTTTAAGAAAAAATAGTTAGAAAGTTTATAAAATTCCACGTCGAATGACTCCTGTAGATATATTTTTGACTTTGCAAATGAGATATATCACGTGAAACGTTTTTAAAAAAAAAAAAACTAACCGAGTAATTGTTTTTCAAAATCATCAGTGATTTTTGGTGCCGCTCGCGCTAGCTGTGTAGATAATTTCTAACGGCAGTGTACTCGTATCTATCAACAAAGTTACGATAATAACTATTGCAATCAGGGCTTACGATTATGTAGGCATAATTAGGGTGCACGACATGCTTCTGTCATTATGGTGTACTTCGTGATGAAAAATTCATGGACTTTGCTCCTTACCTACCGCACTCACCGCTAATGGATTCATAATCTTAATACGTCAATCTGCAGTGCACCTTGGCTCGATTCAATATTACGCTCTCTGGAAAGGTAATCTACCCCTCCAAGGCTTTTCGATACGAGGATTGGATATATATTAAAGTTACGTGCCCAAACTTCTCTTGAAGGCAATTCTACATCCATCCCAGCAAGGGAAGATGAACCTTTCTTCGCTTCTGTGATTTAGTCGCAATATTGGATTGATATTAATAGGTAGCCTCATAAAGACGTTCCTCGTTTTACGATCCATTTCGATGAAACTTAATGTTCCAGTGGCTGAAAGCTTCATAACTTCAAAATCACGTTCCATTCATGGCTCGATTCAGTGTTGCGTTATCCGCATACGAGAAATTCGTTCTCGAGACTGAGTGCTTTGATTTTTTTTGGGGGAAAGTAATTTAGATTTAGGAGAAAAGTATTAAGATTCGGCTCGACTTGGCTTTAGGGGGTTTATTGTTATTGGAAGGTTGTAGGCTTTATCAAAGAGGGGTTACGGGAGTTGTTTCAGAAAGTATTGTTAGGAAAGCTTGTAAACAAATTTTTGTATGAGCTTGTTACAAGAAAGGTTTTTTTCGCATTTTGTTGGGAGAGATTTTTGCTATAGTATGTTATATTGTAGGGGTTGTTGAGTAGCGATTTTTTATTAATTCCAAAAGGTTTGATCCATTTCGATGACGAATTGACTGAGATATTCACTAAAGGTGGGAAAAGCACCCTTCGTTCGAGAAAATATAATCGCCGTTTTTTTTTGCTTCATCATAATTCACTACAACGAATCTTGATAAATAAGACCTTAGAAATAACTGTACCTAAGAACTTACTCTTATATCTTACCCCTAACCCCATCCTTATTAGCTCCGTATTAATCCTTGATAACATATACCCTCAGAAATACCCCAAAGTCTTAAAAACTTAATTCTGAACTTGAAAAGTACTTTAAATGGGCCAAGCTGGCATAAATTACCACAAAGCATTCTACAGAAGATTTCATGGTTGTTCTGTTGTAAGTGGAGGGCCAGGCTTTAAATATCGCGTTGGGACACTTGGGGCAGAGCAAACTGAGGGTGGAAAGGGAGCTGCTGTAGCGTTATGTCACGTTAATAAAGTCCAGCCGTGGCCTATTCCAGTCAGTGGCTTTCTTGATCTTTTGGCCATCCGCAGCATTCGCAGCAAGGGCACTACTTTGAAGCTTTAATTAATGGATGCCCGCGAGGTACCGGCACCCTCGACCAAATTACGTTGCATCCTTCTTCGCGCCCTGACGAAGAAACGTCGTCTGCACGTCCATGGGATGAAAACGAAAACGCTCAAGGCACCGAGCCATACGCTAATAAAATTAGAGATTCGTAGTCATTTGTTACAAGATCTGGCCTCCTTACTATTCAGCGTGAGTGATGAAAATCGTAATTTTCAATATTTGCTTATCTTGACACCTGCTGAGCGACTGATTTATTCAAACGAGATATTACGATCTCTCCACAAATTGGAATCAATTTTAGATATTTGTTTTATAGAGTGATGACATTAAGATAATTGATTTATTCAATTTATTTCTTAGGTTCCTCATGTATTAGTTCTTAGAAATATTACTATTACTTATCTTGATTTCAATGAGGGACTATTTAAGTGGTGACAAAGATATAAAAGTCAGTGAAATATGATAGAGCGTCAAACAGGTGCAGGTTTTCAAGCACAGTTGACGTGTCGATAAAAGAAGCAGAAATAGAAATAGAACATTCTCTGACATTCGATGAGACTCATGATTCAGATGTTGACACCCTTTTCATGCTTGATGTCTTCATTTCATTATGAAGGTGGAAAGATGAACCTAATTATTTTTATTATCTGTCAATTTCGCACAATTTATTTTCATCACATAATTTCTCTCAAAAACATCCAATCAATCACACTTTGAGAAATTCATTTTAAATACTAATCAATTTGTCATCAATTTTTCAATTTTCGATTAGTGGCACATATTTCATTAATTCCTGATTGAAAGTAAATCACCCTTGTTAGTAAACGACGCAGTAAAGAAACCAATCAGCGTTTACGTCGATCGAGTGATGCAAAAGGAGGTAAAAGTTAACAGGTAATCTTTATTCACGGAAGTCTTCAATAGCGCTTGTCACATTTATTGATCAGCCAAGATTCACGTTAGTTGAGCCAAGTTCGTTGCACCTATTGACGAAGAAAAAATTTGTAAAAATGTTATGGTTATATGTGAGGTTCTTGCCTCGAATGAGCTTTTCCATAAATTGGAACTATTTGCACGAACGTATCTGCTTCCTCTAATTATAAATCCCATAACGTTAATGGGGCAATGGAGTTGGCGGTGCACATAGAGACGGGCATAACGAGATCGCCACTACAAGATCCTCTTTCTTCCACATGGTCGAATTTAGTTCCTACTCGTATCTGCGAATTTCATGTAACTGAGATATCACAAAGGCGAATTTCCTTACAAGAGATGATATTTGCGCGACATATTCTCGTATGAATATTTAGAATCGGTTTATTCTAGTTTATGCAATTCTTGCTCCCAGACAATCTCTCTAACAATGACCCATACCTTACAACATCTTGCTCCTATAATTTATACCAACAACTCAATAAATAACCCTAATAACAACTTACGGCAAAAAAATCAGCAATCTACCACAACAACTTAACGGATGATGCTACAAAAATTAATATCTGCTTTAAAAACAAACAAAAAATGGTCGTAAAGTATGAGAAGTTGACAAAGATGCATTTCACTCAAATTGTTAGAGCAATTGGCAGGTTTAAATTGTTTATGATAAAGTTTTGGGAAAATAAATTACTGAGAGTAAGATGTTGGCTCGGATGGTGGGGTAAGTTGTTGGGGCACTATTTGGCGGTAAGATTTGTAGGTAACTTGACGCGGTATGTTTTCGGGATAAGTTCTTATCGTTAAGTTGTTGGGACATTTGTTTTGGGTCACTTGGTTGGGGCTAGATCTTCTTAATATGGATGGCGCAACAAAAAGTAAAAGCTGTTTTAATAAAAAAAAAAATTAGTCCTAAAGAATAAGAAGTTGAAAGAGATGCATTTGAAGTACGAAATTCTGGGCAAGCCTTTGATTTCAAAGTGGTATCCTTTCAAGTTGAAAGGGAGATTGAAGTTGGGTAGGAACTATCTGAAAATTTCGACTGCTTGTTGCTTCGATACAGCGAGTTACTTGAGGTTTGAGAGTCCAGAAGCTATCGGCGATACAGTAATGGAAGAAGGCTTCTGCAACTACACCGTTCAGAATTCCCACATTGTGGGAGGTTTACGTCAAAGGAAGTTCCTGCACTCCCCCTGGATTATCTTCGTGGGTTATCGGAGGCAAAATAGGTTATGATTCGCCATACGTAGTCCGGAGGGTACGCATTCAGAAATTCCCTATAAGCGCCTACGCTAACGACCTATTATGGTTACTGTCGAAACTAGGGAAGACGACAATGATGCAAAGTGACTTCCGGCACCAGGAAGACCAATTCTCCATTGGCCTCCCAAACGTACAATTTCGGAGCGAAAGTAAAATTGTTCGAAATATAATTTCAAATATTTTAGAGAAAATAGATATTAAAATATTAGCAGTTGATCAAGATGTAGGAAAATAGGGGATGGTAACTCCATGGGAGAACCTTAATTTTCATGTACCCTCAGGGTCCTAGGGGAATGCAGAAATGGGGAAAAATGAGGGAGGAAGGAATTGGCTGTCAACCCTGGTTACTGCTGATGTTTTCCTAATTAAACGAAGAATAATACAATGAGAAATGAGGTTTGCATTTGAATATGAATCTGAATGCAGAATGAGAATGCATAAACGATTCTTTTTAGATTGTTTTGATGGGAAGATAAATCGCTTGTGCAAAGTAGTTTTAAAGGTGGAACTGAAATAGTAATTAATGGAAGCAACTTCTTTTTGCGAAAATGAGTTAAGGAAAGGGGAATAATGAGTGGTTATGGGAAATGTGAGAAACGAGCTTGGTTTCGGAAGGATATGAGAGGGAGGGTCCGAAACCGACGACTAAGGCGGTAAGACCGCGTGTAAACCTGACCCCGGACACTCTCCGTTACAATCTCCCACATTCTCAACTGATTTGCAATTCCTCCTTTTAGTGGTTCTCAAACACGCCCCAAGGATCTTTAAAGAAGTATTAAAAGCAGGATTATGTTTTATAATAAAAATCTGATAACGTGCAGAAAATGAAGTTAAAATTGTAAGCTACACTTTTTTCCCAATTTTTTTTTCAAGCGGCTCATACTCGCAAGTTCAAACTAAGGGGGAAGGTGTCACGTTCTCTGACTTTGGAAGATTCTCTCATGGATTCCAGGTCAAATTCCAACCTATCAGATTTCGAGGTCAAATCGTTATCCTGACACTGTACATGAATCTAAGCTTATAAATGTGAAATGGAGGCGGATGATGAAAATCAGGATGAGGTTTTAATAATGAAAAAATCGGATTAAATTAATGAAGCCAAAATGCCAAGATAAATAAGAGTCATTCTTTGATCTTATCAAGCTACTGAGTTCCTTGTAGGCTAATTTGAAGGGTCAGTGAAGAAATATTGAGAACCTCTGCATAAGTAACGATTGTGGATAAAAGAGATTAGACGCCTGAGCGGTTCTCCGCTTCGAAGGCATAACTAAGGTTTATTAACGATTCTCTCCTCTTCCCCACATCTTCCTCCGCGGCTTTCGTTCCACTGTTCTATGATATCTACATAACATACGTATACAAGGTTCGCTCTCCACTTATATTCCTCTTCCCTTTTTTCTTTTATTTTTTTACTATCTCCTTTTCCTTGTTTCTCTCGAAATCGAAGGGTACAAGGGATCTTTCCCAGAGGGACCACCGGCAAGATCGTTACTTTGCCGTCGACAAAGTCTTCTTTTTTTTAGGAGTCCTTCGAGATAAAGTCAAATTTAATTCGGACCACTGGGGCTGCCAATTTCGATCGAGATCAAACCTAAAGGGCAGATATCCTGATATTCGATAAGAACAAGTTAGTGTTTTTCTTTATTTTTCAACGGCATCAATGAAGAATTATTTTGAGGCTGGAGATAACTGATCTTTGAAAATCGTAATTGAAATAAAGATATGCAACAATTAAATAAAGGCTCTCCTAGTTTTGGGAAAGCTTTAAGGACTTGTTGAATCTACTTGAAAGAGTAAATTGCTTGATACAGGAAAAGTCTGTTTGTCATCGATTTTAGCTCGAGCGACAACAGTCAAATTGATTCAAGAAAGAAATTTGCTCTTGGAACGCAAGCCAGCTGAAAGTCTTCCGGAAGGTGTAGAGTGGAAAGTGGGTCTCCTTTCTTTCTCGTGGCTGGCGTTCATTGTACAATTCAGGGAGAAGGAGTGTCGCGACTTGGACAATAAAGCACTGCCTTTCGCGACAGCTCGAAATTAACGTTTCTTCGCAAGCTTTCATCCAAGATAATCGTTTTACTCCAACATTCGTTGGACGCCAGTTGCGCTCTGACGATCAAAGGCAACTCTCGGGGGTGGAACTCGAATGCGAACAGACTTCATCTTGATTTAATTTTCTAGCGTAAGTACTTCTCGTCGTATGTGTGATACTTAGAAGACTAAGATCAAGATTTTAGTATTTTTTCCTCATGTGAAATTTCATTATTTCGTAGCATATTTCGTAAGATTTCACGTGAGTTTAGTTTTAAATAAGAGTGCAGAAACGAGTATGATACTAACAATCAGACTCCAAGTCTTAAATATTATTCAGTAGGCATAAATCTTTCGGCAGTAAAATTTAAGTAGCTCTAAAATGGTGTGGTGCATTTTGGAAGTGAATGAGAAGTTAGAAAAGGTTTTAATTCTTCTGTTTGCACCACCTTCTTTATTATTCTCATTTATTACCAGCCTGAGTGTGATTCTTTTAGTTCCTTCTTTTATTGCCTTATCCTTTCTTCACTTCGTTATTTATCTTTACCCTTTCACTCTTCTCTCTTTTCTTTCTATGATTTATCACCGTATTTTTATGTTACACTTGTTTCCGAATTGACAATGTTCTTTCTTCCGAGGACTAATAAGCTACAATGTCTACTCGGATGTACTGACGTTTTGACATTATTGACGTATCGACATTTCTGATATTTCCCGTAATTTTTATTGTTCTCTTGTAACTTCTTCTTGTCAAACGTCACTTATAATGAAATCGAATACTTGTTATCTTTTGATTTCCTTCATTACTTTATTTTTCCTTATGTGATACCATATTCCAGTATGCCATCATATCCCTATTTTTCTTTAATTATAGAAGTCTATCATCTCCATCGTTTAAACTTGATTTCCTTTTCTTTGAACTAGTTCTGATCATGAAATTCCAGTACTTTTATAATGTTATACAGAAAGCTCTCTGGAATCATCCGGTTTCTCAGAAAATTAAAGATTAATCAGCAGCTTCTATCGTATTTGATATCCTCCAGTCTTGCATTCTTCCCATCAATTTCTGAAATTGCTTCTCAATTTCTCAGGACATTGAATCTCAATCCTTTTTCAACTCATCCTTCGCAAACCCGAATTTTTGTGAATTAAAATTTTCCTCAATTGCACACGTCTCTAATATCTTTTACATCTCATTCGTGAGGCTTCTAGCAATCTTTGTCTGATAATCTAATCAGAGAAAGGCATTACAATCCACTGTTGATTTCTTGCCTCTAATAACATCCATTGCTTTTCGAATGGCTCGCAAGTCCGTTATGACTCTGTATTCTTTGTAATGTTCTCGTCGAACATGTAAAAATTTCTCGACACTGCGATTGGAAAGGAGATACAGACGTTGCTGGATATCCAGAAAGACATGCCGTTGTTGCTCGACCCAATGTGTGTAAATGTGAACTTACACATAAATGTACTCTAATAGCGGAACGTGTGTACTTGAGTCTGGGCCGTCGGTGCACCTGTCCGAGCAAGAGGGAATCACAACCGCGAAGGCTAGCCCGTCTAACCGGTACTCCTTGTAAAATTTCCAAGTATGCGAATACACGGGGGAAGTATACCCAACTTAAAGATGCGAATCCGGGGATAAGAATGTCTGCAGCTTTATTCTCCAGGGACCAAAAGTCTTGTCCATTTTTCTTATTCTTTATGAAACGAGTGTTCGTTTCGCCTGCTCCTCAATTTTTTTTTCGGCGTACTTTTAAATTAACGAACGTTCTGCCGAGGGTGCTTTGCCGGAAATTAACTTCGAACTCTTCCAGCGACCCTAATTTCGCAGTACGACTCCAACCTGCCGGAGGCTGCAAAAAAGTATTGGCTACGATGAAGGGGTTAATCGTACAGTTCAAAGACGAGAGAATTATGTAAAGAATAGCTTTTAGCATAAGTAGATTTACCTGTAAAATAATTGTCAGAAAGTGCTACCGCGGCGAGGCAATTTTTAGCTTAAGAAGAAACAGTCGCTACTTATTCTGTGAATAAAACGATAAAGAGGGCATTTTATTTTATTTCTTGGAAGGTATCGAAGTGGACGTCCTGGGAGTGAGTTCCTCCAGCACGCAATGGGAAATGCGCGCAAGTTCAAGAGCATTCGTGCACGTCTGGTTTGAGAAAAAACGTAATCGTTGCAATCGCCTAACGCGTTGCAGACTGCGTTCTTCAAGCATGGTTCGTGTATTTCGCACAAACATGTCTCCTGTGCAAGAGATGTGGACCTGGACAAATGTCCTGTAGAGAAACATCCAACCTATTTTCATTGCCCATGTTGCAATGGAATCTTTATTACAAGACGCGCAAGAACTTTCTTGTAACACGTACCTACTGATGTAAACATTATAATTGAGAGACATACTTTCCTGTAATATTTCCTTTCTTCATTTTTATCACCATACCTTACAATTTTAGATTATTCAGCTTCTCTTCATGAAATAATTTCCCAGTCATGGAATTTAGGTAACAGAATAGCATAATGTGTAACAAGTTCGGGAAGTTGACTATTCCACGAGTGGAATAGCGTTTCGCACGTGCCACACATGATATTTATTGCAAAAAACACCAGATAATTGGCAATATTTGGTGTCTGTAAAGTGTGCGCGAAGACCCAGATTCCCGCACTACTGTGCGGGAATACCATATTACCGCACGCTAATCTCACAGCAGAGGAATCTGACACTTTGCGCAAACTTTACAGACACGGAAGTTCGTCATTTTCATGCATAAGTTGCAAAAATTACATTTTCCTCCTGCATTTTTCATACCTGTGGAATTGGCGGAAAATTTTCCGGTGTCCTTTCGTCAACATGGTTACTCTCTTGATACTCAAATTACTAAAATTCCGTTACAATTCACTTAATACTATAATCTTCTATCAAAGTAAGATTAATTTATTTTTGGTTTTAATGTCACGAGGTTTAATTAGAGCTTATGCTTGGAATAGGTATTTAATTAAAGACTTTTTGATAAGCTGCATTCATTAAATCAATTAAAATATTAATTAAATATAGAGTAAATAACAATTAGGTAGCTTGCAGGAGTTGAATATTAAATGAGAATGCAAATGATGTTGTCTTTGACGAAGAAGATGACTAATAAGACTATGAGGAGACTCCATGCGTGTTCTATTAATACATATATTCAATAATAAGAGGAGCAAGGGGAGATGAGAGAATGGGGTAGAAATGAGTGGAGTTTTGGTATTCCCGTTTGGGAATCGCTTCCTGTGTCACTTGTATGCAAATTCTTCGCATTATCACCGAACCGGCAAAATCACACACTTGCTCTTGTGCACTTGCAGTCGACTGCAGACACGTGTCACGGCTCTCGTGCCGCACGTCATTGAATAATCGTGTGGCGTTCTCAACTTCATTGAGAAACAGAACAGACCGCAGGTCGCCGAAGGCATCGTTATTCGTGCTTCAAAAAATTAAAAGCAGTGGCTGTTTTGACATTCTTTGACTAAATTGAATCATCTTGGAGAGGAGGAACAATTCTCAAAGTGGGTTAAATCTAAAGGGGAAAAATTGTGTACTAAAAGTAGATAAAAACAATGAGGGGATAATGAGACGAAGGACAGAATTTATAATCAATTAATGGTAATAATGGAAATTGTTGGAGGTAAGATGGTGAAGTAAGTTGTTGGGGTTATCTTTTGAGGTAAGCAGTAGCGTTATGTCGTTTGTGATAAAAAGTTGCCGCGAGTAAGATGTTTAGCTAAGTTATTGGGGTTAGATTTTCAAGTAAGTTATAGATTCAAGTGGTTGGGATAAGCTTTAGAGCTTAAGAGTTGAGTAATTTGTGATAAAAAATTGACACGAATGAGATGTTGAGCTAAATTCTTGTAGTTAGCTTGCGAGGTAAGTTGTGGACTTACGTCGTTTTAAATAAAAAGTTGTCGCAAGAAAAGTGTTGAGCTAAATTATTGGGGATAGGTTTTCAAGTAAGTAGTAGGTGTAAGTTGTTGGGGTTAGTTGTTGAGATAAGTAGTAGGACCAAGTAGTTCGTAATGAAAAGTTGGAAAAGTAAGTTGTCAGGAGTAAGATGTCGGGCGAAGTTATTGGGGTTATAGATTTTAAAGTAAAATGTAGGGGTGAATTGTAGAGGTGAGCTTTAGAGGTAAGTTGTGGGGTTAAGTCGTTTGTGACAAAAAGTTCGGAAGTAAGTTGTCTGGAGTAAGATGTTGGGCTAAGTTATTGGGGTTAGATTTATAAGCAAGTTATAGGATCAAGTTGTATGGTAAGTCGTTTTTGAAAAAAGTTGGAAAAGTAAGTTGTCGATAAGAAATATTTCCCCATATAAGCTATTTAAGTAAAAAGTTGTATATGTAAGAATTAAAAGAAACTGCCACTGAACTGAATGTGCGAGATGCGTCCCATTTTATTTATGGCTAGATTTGTACCCAGCGAAAGGGGTAGACTTATAAAGGTAGTGTCGAATTCACGAGTCGCTACCGCGCTTGCAGTGAACGTAAGGAGAGTGAGTGCTGCAAATTGCCGATAGAACGTGCTTCGCGTGCTGATTTGCTCCTTGCAGCACCAAAGTAAACGGAAAATTACGTTCGTACTCGCGCACAGTCTCCTGGGCAAGTGTTACGTCACCTCTTCTCTGCCAATCCGAAGGTTCATGAATCTCTAGTCACCAATTTAATCTCAGCGTCTACACAGATCCCTGCAGATTTATTACTTTTCTTCGCAACCGTTTCTCCCAGCAAGTGATTCCTGCATCTACAAAATGAGATTGGCGGGGGTCCATCTATAAATAAAAAGTCGAGTCTATTCACCCTTCGCTTCATTAACAAGCCTTCGACTTAATCGAATACTATCAATCAGGATCTTTTTTGAGAAGAATTTCATGTGTAGGTGTCCATTTTCATCGGAAGAGAATGTTACAGTAATTGGGCAGGACCGATTCTAAATACAAATTCCTACCTTAGCGACACCGAGACCATTCTGCAGGCTCAAGTGCTTCATGTTCGTGCTAATTTTATAGAATATTCTTGATGATATTATATCCCAAACGTGTCTAGACGTGTCGATTATAAAGTAGAACCTTCTAGAAATTTAGCACGGACAGAAACCACTTAAGCTGCAGAATGGTCTCGATATTGGTAAGGTAGGAATTCGTATTTAGAACCGGCCCTGTCTATCTACTTATTATCTTCCCGACATAAATTCCGTTATGTGATCTCTCGTAATGGCAAAGGTTGTAAATTTCATAATTCAATTAGAATACTGTGGAGGCGATGATGCAGGTTGTGACGGTTAATGAGTCGGCGAACGGAAATGGAACCTAAATCCGAGGATAAATGAACGTTGAGTGGACGGAGTGGACTAAACGTGGCATCATATCAGGCAATGATACGATGAGGAAGAAGTCGAATTTACGAGCGTTGTGAGTTTGATTTATGGGACGGGCCGCGAGTCGATCTACGATCGATCTGTGAGTACTGAGTACATCGGTGCATCGAGCGAACACGCGATGCGAGGTTAATCGTTATTCCTATCGGACGTATCGAGAGGAGAATTAATAGCCAATCAGCGAGCATGCCGTTTGAATATTAAGCAGAAGGGTTTGCCTGATCCTGACCCTAACTGCCGAATGCACATACAGTACAAACTCGAACCGTGCCATCGCGATCCCCTTAGGACTAAACAATAATTGCGCTTTGTATGCAACTAACTATCTACACTGAGCTATTACACTGTTGCCTTCCCACTTCACGATTAGATCCAATTGTTACTTTCCAGATTCGATTCATTCTTTAAGTGTCAAATCATTACAATTGGTTCAAAAATGGGTACACACCCGAAAATGGGTTAACAGAAGATGATTGAGCTCTTATCAGAGTTTATTTGGAACAAGATGATTAATTTTTCATCAGAGGAGGGATCGCGACTGCAATCTGCTAGTTCGTTACTCGGAACTTTGTTGACTTAATTCTGTAAGCAAGCTCAGGTCGCATGGGTCCAATATCTGTGCCGCAAACGTGTGTACCATCGCTTTTGCGCGAGTTTCCAGGCTAATAATTTCTGAATAATTTGGTACGACCCTCCGGTGTATCGAAACGCCGATACCACTTGCAGAGAATGTCTCTTTATGCGAAAATACATACGTAATTGACATCAGGTGAATACAGCACTTAGAGCATAAGCATATATAGGGAGAATATTCGCGATGTTGGTTACATTACCAGCATTTAGAATGCACACTCCCCAGGCGTCTATCTGCTCCGCGTATCTCCTCGTATATTTCACAGGAATAAAGTTGGCGAATACCACGCTATTCCACCCGGATAAACGTTTAAATCGGTACTAGCTGACAAAGTGCCCTTTTAATACCTCTCGCTCCCGCGGGGCTTAGAACATCACTGCATTTTTTTAATTCTCTTTTGCCATGCACGATCAAAGGACTCTGGAACGATTAAACACCGAATGAAGTTAACTGTGTTTTATCCAAAAACGCTAAAAGCTGCGAAAGGGAATTTTTAAAATTTGGGAGAAAGAGAAGTGTAAGCGTTGCTTGTATTATTATAATCCTTCATGATAGTGATACACATAAAGACGAGAATATGTTTACATCCATATTAAAGCAGCCCACTTTGTCGCTTGTCTATAAGGGTCAACTTGAATAGTCAATTTTTTTTACAAGTTTTATTTTGACACAATTATACAGCTTTCACAAAATTTTTGGTTTATAACAAGACAAGATCGGTATCTGTTCTTGTAAGACGAACTGGACGCTTGATTTTCATGTTTTTTTGTTTGGGCTGGCTCGAATGCATCCAGGTGCGTCCTCAGGTTGCATATAGAGGGACCCAGTATCGAGGGTTTCTGCTAAATACACAACTTAATAAGCAGTCGCGGACAATGGCCCAGGAATTGTCCTGAAGGAAAACCCCTCAAGTCAAGGTGTGAAGAATCATACTGAAGGCTGCGTGGCACCAAGGAGTGGTATCTCATAAGTTGACTCTAGAATATCAGGTCACCACTTGTCCAAATAGGAGACCGAGCTGTTGGAGATGCGGCTCGAGGGACATGGAACTGCGGTGTGCACCAGCACGTCAAAAAGGAAGATAAACCCTGGACTGACCATCCTCTGAGGATAATGAGGTGTGCGGCGTTCAGAGAGGCTGCCCCGAAGAGGAAGCCTTAAGAACCCACATCGTGAGCCAAGCTGTACCGGAAGAAGAAGAACACCTCGACCTACATGTTAGCAGAGGCACATTAGGAGAAAGAAGCCAGCAGGAGCTCTAGAAGGCACCCCTTGAAGTAATGCGAAAGCGGTTTCCGGGGGGATCTATGCCGAGAAGGAAAGCATGGTGGTTTTTAGTGGATAGGAAGCCCACATGCTCGGGAAGTGCGGATCCTCCCGAGTGTCTTTGAAAGATTTTCCACCCTTCCTCGAAAGAAAATTACTTCATGAGCGTGATAAATTTTTCAAAACAATCTCAAAAAATTACGTTACCTGAAATGTTTTCAAGATTTCAAGAACCCCGAATCGTTGAAATTCAAACGAGAAACGAGGGTGCTTGGTAAACCAATGTCGTGCATATGGAGGTCGAGTGAGCGACCCTTGGTTTCACTTGGGTTTGAATTCGACCGAATTCTCGTGAACTGAAAGGTGAATTTGAACCACCACAGGAGCCGGATTAAATTGTAGATGGACTCTTGAGAGAAGCGTGATTCACAGTGCTCAGCGAGTGTGATATATACTGTGTATACAGATAGTGTAATACAATACACACACATACATACACATTATACGGTATATATCCTCAGAGGGTGAGAGGTTAGGGTGGTTTATACATAGACAATATATGTAGATACATACACGAATAGAACTGCTGTTCCTTGGACCGTGCAGCGTAACCGTACCGAATCCCTTCCGATTATCGTGCCAATATTGTACTCGGTGTGATCGATGCTTTAACCCACGATCTCCCTCCATTCCTATCCCCTGACATGTGCATCTTGTACATAAGCTTCTAAAATGATATACACGTCCCAGAATATATGCCTTGCCTTGGCTCGTGCATTTGAAATTATTGAATTTTATGGGGCCTCATTGATAAATCACCTACACTTGCACCTCAGGTGCTATGTATCATCTTCAATATCGTACAAAAACTTCATCCATTATCTCAACTGAAAAGATTACTTTTAGTTAATGGCACATAAAGACGTTAAATTTAGAGAATTTAAATTTAAATCGATTATGAGATATTATAAATTAATGTATCTGAAGTCTGCAACGTTTATAAACGAAGATATGGAACTTTGGAATTGTCTTTTACTAATTATTTGCACCCGGTGTCAGGCAATACAAAAAATAGTTTTATCCCAATATATCTAATTGCCGACTGGGTTTTACTTACCCACGTACTTTGAAAAATATATGGAAAATTTGAAACAACAAATTTATTTTCGTTTATAAACATTGCAAACTGATGGATATAGAATTGAACAATTTAAAATTGAAAACGAACGCTTTAAAATCAAGATAGAATCATTCAAAGTTGAATAGCTCAAATTAAGGAAAGTTTGAAATTAGACAATTACTTTGAAGCAAAAGCACTCAAAATTTGATGATTTCACATCGAACTACATTTATAATAGTTTAATTACAAACTAAAATCGTTTAGTCCGGTCATTACGAAACTAGAAGAAATTTTCCAAAAGGACTTGGACCAATTATGACTAGTTTTTTTATGTGCGGGGTCCTTTCTTAAACAAGGTGCACAAAAATAGCTTTTTAGATATTGCGCGAAAATTTTACACAGGTAAAAACTGCAGTATGAAAATTCTGCGTAGGAATATAAGAAAAAGAAGAAGTTTCTAGCTATAATAGGTAGTAAGTTATGGCCCGTCAAAGGAAATTTTTTTTCGACCTTTTCACGAAAAATCGTCCTATTCTGACTTCTTGAAATTCTGAAGTTTCTGTTGGCCTACGTAAAAATGATGGTATGATGACCATAAGAGATTCTTTGAAAGTTTCAAATTTTTTCAAACACTTTTCTGGAATTTGCAGGGAATAAAAGTCACATATTAAATAATTGACTATCCTGCCTTGCAAATTATTATTACTTAATTAAATAAAGTACGTATTATATTAAAAATTGTGTAAGAAATTCTATAAGAGTTTCAAATTTTTTCGAAACTTTCCTTGCATATCCCAGGAAAGTATTTGAAAGTAAAATATTATATATACGATTTTAAATTGAAAAAGTTTCAAAAAAAGGGTAAATTCAAATTGTAAGAATTTGAATGTGAATAATTTAGAATTGATCATCATAATGATTTATATATTAATTTTAACTTTTAAACGATCAACACTGAATAATTTTGAACTGAAAGCATTTAAAATAAAAAAAAATATTAATAATTTTAGATGGAAAACGTTACAAATTTAATAATTTCACATTAAAAATTTTCAAATAGGACAATTCCAAATTTAGAGGATTTGAATTTATGACGGAATTGTTTAAGGCTTCCCGTTCGATCACCGAAGTTAAGCAGAGTTTGGCTCGGTTATAACTTGGATGGGTGCCGTCGTACTATATGGAGTGCTATTTATCAGCATTTAAGCTGTCTTTATTCTCAAACTGATACTGACATGTTTTTGTATGTCAAATCACAGATTTCAAGCCAAAGGAGCTCCAGTTCGGAGTTATTTCCATGAAGATATACATAATAACCTCCAAAGAAAAGTAAAAAATCAAGTTCATTCAAAAATCCCCTTAGGGATTTTTTTTCTTGTTTTTTTAATATTGTTCAATTTGAAACTGAAAGCACCCAGATTAGAAACGTTTTTTATTCAAAGCATTAAAAATGCAATTATTTCGAATTTAAATTATGTAAAATAAAAACAACTTTTGAATTAAAAGCGTTCTAAATTGACTTTAAGTGTTGTTGAAATTTTAAGTTTTGAAGGATATTTTGATTTGTTTCGCTTTAAACGTCGAATTTAGATTGCAATAAAAATAAAATTGCTTAATTTGGAAGACGTCAATGTAAAGCTTAAATTTTAATGATTTTTACAGGCTTGAATTGAAACTTATACAATACAGGAAGCTTTCAATTTTGTGATATTATGCAATTCTAAGCATTTAAAAGTTAAAAGTATACAATTTTTAACGCTTGGAATTTGAAATTGTTTAATTTGGCTTGAAATTCAAAAAATTTGAGTTAAGAATTCTTAATATTGCAATTGTTTAAGTTTTACGTCTGAGAATAAAAATTCTATTTTTATGAGTTTGTTTTTGATGTGCTTTTCATTTGGAAATCATCCAAGCTAGTTGGAAATCACCGTTATTTTAAATACAAATTTTTTAATTTGGAACTATTCCAAGTTTGAAATGGTCAATTTCTGAAGTTTTCAATTGTAAAAAATTCATTTTTGAGCATTTTTTACTTAAAATTATTACATTTTAAAGGTTTTAACTCTTAATATTTCGAGACTAAAGTTTTTTAATTTTTTGAATCGAATTGAAGTTAATTGTTTTTTTTTTAGTTTATGTTTTGAAAAGTTTTTTTCCAAATTGACTAAACAGAGACATTAAGCCATAGACCTTGCTGCCGTTCTTTAAAGTTCGGTTCTTGGTCAACTTTTTTAAATTGTTTAATCATATAACTAGAACTTTTAATTCCGTAAAAAATAGGTAAAAATGGAAATTCTGATAAAAAGTATTAAAATAAAGAATGAAAAAGTAACTCCGAGTTGCCTTAAGTTTAATGAAACAACAATAAAGTTCTCTTTTATAAATGAAGTAACAAAAAAGTAAAAAGTGTGACCTTTCGAAGTCTAGCTATTAAAACAAAGAGAATCAAATGCAGCTACACAAGTCTCGCCTAAAATTCAACAAATGCAACAACTTCTCCAGCGCATATCAAAATTTGAAATGTTCTGCACGGAGAAAAGAGGAAATGAATAACTGTGCCTTAATTGTTGGTAGTCAAAGTATTAATTACTGAATTAGCGTTGTAAATAAAGTTCGAGAGTAAAATGACCTTATTGATTCAAGTGTTATCGCGGTACTAACTTCTTTAGGCAATTAAAGACATTACAATTCATCGTCGGCTTGACTCCTCTACCGCACTGTACAGAGTCCAGTCCAGATTAGGAATCAGTCCTATACTTGCAACAGTAAAGAATTACCGGCCAACAAGAATTTACAAGGACACAGAATGGCGAATATTGACAGGTTGACAAAGTCACTTTCATTTTATAAACTTATATTTATCTATATATATGCACTCAGTTTTAATCATTAAATTATGAATATTTATTTGCTGAGACAGAAAAAGTTGAATCAGATTAAAAAACGTTGTTGCCGAGAAATGAACTCGGGTTTCTAACACAGCAATCAGTTCCTTTATGCAATCCGGTATTCTGGATGCTAAAGTTTGAGGCACTAAATGTGCTCATGCCATCATGGAAGGCAAACTTGGGTTCGGTGCTGGCCGCGCGTCACTGAATGCGGCGCATCCAGGAATGGTTACTGGACTGCTGCAAACTCAGCCGAGTTTCCAATAAAACACTAACCTTCCATAATTGATTCTAGAAAATTTATTAATTTAGACTTTCTGTTCTTTTTTTGAGAAAACAAACTTTTGATAAGAGACTTTAGTTTTATTTTTGCAAACGTTTACGTACTTCAATTTTAGATGATAACGTATGAATTGCTTTACACTTACACTTGCTTTAAAGTATTAAAAGTTAAAGTTTCATGCAGGAGAGGTAAAATTTTTTAATGATTACTGTACTTTCACATTCTTTCGCGTGTCTCCTGCATCTATTCCTAAAATTTTGTAACCATTATACATAATTCTGGCACTGAATATCCAACTCTTCAATCTCATTTTTCTCTGTAAGCTACTTTGGGATAATTTCTTCTATTACTCTAAATAAAATCGATTAATGCTACCATCTTTATAGACACCACCCACAAGAGTTATTGTGTACAGAAAGAACCGCCGACATGCGTGCATATTATGAGGGATGATCGGCTGAGAATGAAATCCGTGGGCACGCCGGCTGGCCATTATTATCAGTATCCCTTATATATGCCTAATCCCTGAAAGGACGTATGTCGTGGACCCCACATCGGAATCCCTTTGATTGGTAGGGAGCCTCAAGTCCCCCAGCCTGACGACCAGGGGGGTCCCGAAGATGAAGGTGGCGGAAAATGGTTACAAAACCGACTAGACCTAGGGCACCCGCGATCGAAGTAGTCGCGGGGCACCGGCAAGGGTGTGAAAATATTCGGGGGGTCGTTACGGTCCGCTCCCTCGCCGAATCCATGGGGAGTCACCAACGTCGTCAGAAGATTAAGGTACCACGTGCGTTTCTATGTGTCATACTCCGGTGCCAATTTAATACGCCTGAACTTCCATCACATATGTTTCGCTATGCATCCATATACATATGTATGCAGCCATCGACACAGGTCTCACAATTGTGCGCATTGATCAATTGTATATGTAATGAGGGAGGGTGCTTCTTAATTCGTTTTGACTTGAAAAAAAGAGAGGAATTGCTCATGGGGAAAAATATATTTTTCCATATACAAATATACATATAGGAGGCAACATAGTATCTAATTTTCTTCACTGTTTATTGATTCCTGAACAGTACTGATTTGGACAATATGTATTCTGATTATCAGCTTCAGATCAAAATGAATTTGAAAATAAAAAAGGTAAATTTTTAACAACAAATAGAATAGTTACAATTTCAGTTGAAGAAATTAATTTTCAGTCACAAAAACTAATTTTTAACTAAAAAAGACGAATTTTCAACAATATAATTAAATTTTCAACGAAATAATTAAATTTTTAACTATGAAAGATGAAATTTTCAATGAAAAATATTATAGTAGCTTTTTCATCTAAAATGATAAATCTTCAACTGAAATAGTTAAATTTACAATCAAGAAAATTCATTTTCAATGTTTAACAAAGTAGTGCGTCTTTCAACCAAGTAGTTGAATTTTCAAATTAAAAATATGAATTCTCACAAAAAACGTAATAGTTGATACAAAAAAACAGATGTTATTTTAAAATCAAAAACAGTGGGATTCAACTTCAAAAGACAAATTATTGACAAAATACATTAATTTTTAACCAAATAGTTCAATTTTGAACTAAAACCAGGTACACTTTCAGGTAGAAAAAATAATTTTTGACAGAAGGGTTCAATGTTCAATTATTAATTGTTGAATTTGCGACAAAAAAATATAAATTTTCAACCAAAAATAGAATAGTTGAATTTTCAGTCAATGAAATGAGTTTTCAAATAAAAAAATGACTTGTTTCTACCCAAAAAAGCATTTTTAACAAAATAGTTGAATTTTCAATTAAAGAAATGAGTTTTCTACCGGAATGATGCATTTTTAACCAAGAAGATTGATTTTCTACCAGAAAGATGAATTTTGAACAAAATACATGAGTTTTCAACTAAGATGATTAATTTTCTGCCAAAAAAGATGAATTTTTAATAAACATGCATTCTCAATCAAAATGATGAATCTGCAACCAAAGAAATGTATTTTCAACACAGTAGTTTAACTTTCAACAAAGTTGTTGAGTTTTCAATCAAAAAAGATAAATTCTCAACAAAAAATGTAATGGATGATATTGCAACCAAAAAAGATTTGAGTTTAAAATCAAAAACAGCGGAATTAAACCAATAAAGACGAATTTTCTACAGAATAATTGAATTCTCAACCGAAACAGATTAATTGGCAACCAAACAGTTACATTTTTAACCAATAAAAATAAGGTTTCGATCAAAAGAGACGACTTTTATAAACTAAAAAGACGATTTTTCAACAAAAGAGTTGAATTGCCAACCAAGAAGGATTTTTTATTAGAGAAAAAAATGTTTAGCCAAATTGTTGTATTTTCGAACCAAAAAGGCAAACTTTTTACAAAGCAATTAAATTTTCAACCCGCAAATATGAATTTTCCACCAGAAACTGGAATAGTTAAATTTGCAGTTAAAAAAATTAATTTTCAACCACCAAAAAAAAAACGAATATTCAACTTTCGAAAATAATTTTGTTTTCTTTCTGAAAGAGTTTTTTTAGATTTACGTAGTCGAAACTTAATGATTTTTCGTTAAAAAAAATGTAGGGAATTTTTTAGGAACTCTAAGGTTTAAATGTGCATGTAGACGATCATGACTTCGTCGTGGCATAACAACTGACAATCGAAAACTCATGAAAATTTATGACAGGCAATGGATCTTCAAAATCGGATCATTCTGGTGCGCAATTTGCTGATTAAATAAAAAATCCAAAATCTGTATAAAAGTGTTACATATCATTTTCATCCAATTTCGGGATCGAATTGATCAACTGGCATTTACTGTGCATAAAAGAGGGGGTTTTAGTATGCCAGTTTTCGTCATCGAGTGACTACAATTTGTATGTAACAAATGCCACTTGATTTGTTTGTGAAACGAAGTTTGCCTCTTAACATCGTTAGTGAAATGAGCTTCAATCAATTCCAGTGTCACGCACCGATCGCGATTATTGTAGCCTGCACTGCTGCATACATCACGCACGGAAGAAATGCAATTATTTAAACTTCGAGGCTTACTTGCAGCACAAATTTCGTTTCGCGGTCCAACGCGCGTGCAATTTTCCGAAAAAGCAATCACGAAATGACTAACTGGGGGGTGCCCACTGCTTACTTCGTAATACAGGGGGTGACTTTAATGTTTTTAATCTAATTCCCCTTGCACAAGTCCTGCAAAACTCTTCCCCGGGGATCATCAGCTTCTGGGGATTTCTACACTCGGGAATTCGAAGGAGTAGCAAATTCGATTCGATATACTATAACTATTTGCAATTTGGAAAATTCGGAAATTAAGTTGTGCAGTTTTAAATAATTTTGTAAGTTGATTTAGAACCAATCTGTTCAGATCGAAATGAAATCTGCTTTCTCATGAAAATTTTGTGTGTACTAAAAAGAAAGATACCAAAAAGTTCACAAATTAAACATAGACTTTGAAACTACCCACTTTATGGTTCATTAGAGACACATGTACAATAAATGTACAGCGAAAAAAGAAAAAAGAGAGAGAAAAAGAAAGAGTTACCCAAACCAACCCCTCATTCTTCATTTTCTCCGACTTTTTTATCCGGGGTAATTTATAGGAAAACAACAGGTACAAATAATAAAAACATTATTAGATTAGAAAACCATTATTACCCGAAAATAAAACATAGATAATTAAAAGCAATTGTTTTTTTGGACATATTTCATTTCTTGATTGAAATTGATTTTCACAGATGCAAAAATTCTGAATCAAAACTAACGCCCATTATTTCAGGAGTTGTAAAGAATTTGATTGATAAAGCTCTTGAATTATCTCATCAAAAATTCTATGAAATAAATATTGAATTATGTAAACAAATTCTTTTTCTCAACCACTATCCGATTGCCTTTATGGACAAACACATTCATAAGCGAATTGTTCAAACTGAGAGTAAAAGCAATAATCAGAACAAAAACAATATTAATTACATATAAAAGTAATTACAATAGATTTAATTACGGTTGTCTTACCCTATTTTGGAAAAATCATAAGTATCTCTAAATCAATGTCATGAAAATTGGGCTTTCATACGATATATAGAGTTCCACTCAAAAGTAATATGATTGTAAAATTAGGTAAAAATAAATATGAGAAACTTCATAAACTATAATAATGAAAATAACAATAATTATCATAGAAGTGCAAGATACTATTCGCTCCCTACAAAAAAAAAAGATTCGCACATGGTCATGACTTTAATTGGGAAGATGTTAAAATTTTATATAATAAGAAGAATCAAAAATAGAAAGAGTTCATGGAGATGCTATTTAAAAAGAGAGAAGGTAACAAAGATACTCGTATTAATTTCAAAAGAAAACTTTCGAGATAGAACAAAATTTGAGAGTCGTTAATTGGATGCATCTACTGTAGTTTTGGTCAGAATTTTGCCTATGTGCAAATCATTGTGGGTTGATTTAGAACCAATCTATTCAGATTATTCCATTTTTCAAAAAGAAAAAGGTAATAATCAAAACCAATAACACACTTCTGAAAAATTACTAACGTTCTTAAATTTTTTAAATATATTCAAGTAAAATAAATATCTTTTTGTAAATTGAGTTAATCATTAACAACCTCAATTAAAAGAAATCTTAAGTATTCACAAGCAACCCTGCAGATTGGAACCAATCTTTGCTTAATGTCTCTGTTTTAAAATTTCTTAAAGATCGAAATAAAATCCATTTTCTTATGAAAATTTTTTGTGTACTGAAAAAGAACACCCAAAAAGTTCAAAAATCATGAATAGATATAAGAGAAAATAGAGAGGGAAAATAGAGAGAAAATAGAGACTACCTACTTTTTTGGCTCATTAGAGACAGATGTAAAATAAATGTACAGAACAGGAAGAAAAAAGAGGGAGAAAAAAGAAAGAGTTAACCAAAAGCATCCTCACACTCTTTCTTTTCTCCGTATTTTTTATACTACTGGGAACCCAACATGTTTCGAAGCCAATTCAGACTTCCTCATCAGGGGTTATTTATAGGATAACTACAGTTATGAATAATGAAACATACTATATATGGTAATAATAGTGTATATGCGCATGCCAGCTTTTCTTTGTAACTAAATTGAAATATATTTATAGAATTTATTGATATTATCATTTAAAGTTACTTAAGTCAAAACATATTTTCTTAACAATATGAAATATCTGTTTTAGAAAAACATAAAAATTGCATTCTATTAATAATTCTTTCTGTAATGCATCCAATCTAAGTTTTTACTAACTGAATAAATTCATGTGATACTACTATACAGGACTTTCAGTAATATCTTTCATAAAATAACATTCCGCCAAATTTTTTTTTTCGTCAATTATACTGAAATCTATATTAGCAAAATCATGAAAATAAGAAAAGATAAAATAATTTTTAAATATAACTTCCTGCGTATAATATCCAAAATTTTGCTATCCAAAGTTCGGCATACACTTCACTACAACACTAATTAAACAATATTTTCAGTTATTTTTCAAAAATGTTTGTAAATTTTGTTTTACTTTATTTGTTCTAAAAGATAGAACGATAAATAAACTTTTTTGATATAAAATTTTTTTAAATTATAATAAGAATTCTTCACACGGGAAAAAATTCAGAGGAAAAACGGACCTCACTGAAGGAGAGCATTTCTACGACTGACTCATATATATAGCCACTTAGGCTAACAAAACGTTTTACCATTTTTTGAGAGAGAGAGAATAACCAGTCTCAAACCCTCTTAAAAATCATGTTCGAAGAATGCCAGTAGATTTTAGGAAACTATATACAGAAAGTTTTAGCTCTAAATATCAAGATTTAGAATTTATTTCAAAGAGACAATAATAAGATAGCAAAATATTTTAAACATTAAAATATGAGATTCAATTTTAATTGAAAACCTGTGGCAACCTTATTTTTTGATAAGTACCAGGTTAACATTTTAATTAGTTGTAAAATTGAAAATTGTATGTAAAACCTTATGGCAACCTTATTTTATGATAAGTACAAAGTTAACATTTAAATTAGTTGTACAATTGAAACATGGTAAATGAAGGAAATAGATCATAGTGCCAAGATCAAATGTACTTGGTTGATTTAGAACGAATCTATTCAGATTATTCCATTATTATACGCAGGAAGTTATACAAGAAATTATTTAATCTTTTCTTATTTTCATGTTTTCGTTAATATAATCTTCAGTGTAATTGATAAGAATTTGGCGAAATGTGATTTTATGATACTATTATTGAAAGCCTGGTATAGGAGTATTACATGAATTTATTCAGTTAGAAAAAACTTAGATTAAATGCATTACAGAAGGAATTATTGATAGAATACAAGTTTCATGATTTTTCCAAAAAAGATATTTCATATGAACAAAAAAGTATGTTTTGCCAAAAAAAATAACAAAGAAACTTTAAATGAGAATATCAATAAATTTAATAAATCTATTTGAATTTGGTTAAAAAGAAAAGCTGCCATGCACATATACACAATTGATATATGTTTTATTATTCATAACTGTAATTATCCTATAAATTACCCCGATGAGGAAGTCTAAATTGGCTTCGAAACATGTTGGTCCCCAGTAGTATAAAAAAGACGGAAAAAAGAAGGAGTGTGAGATTGGTATTGGTTGACTCTTTCCTTTTTCTCCCTCTTTTTTCCTTTTTGTTTGTACATTTATTGTACGTTTGTCTCTAATGAGACGGAAAAGTGGATAGTCTCGAAGTCTAGTTTTGATTTGTGCACTTTTTGGGTGTTCCTTTTTCAGTACACCAAAAATTTTCATAAGAAAGTAGATTTCATTTCGATCTTTAAGAGACAGAAGAAACGCCATACTATTGGCTCTATTCTAATCCGTACACCGCAAATCCGTACCCATGAGACTGCGCCTTAAGACTCCCAAAATAGATCAATTTTGTGTTTCAACGTTAAAAAAGTGTAATCCTTTTAAATTTGGAAACTTGCAACTTTGAATGCTTTCAGAATCTTTTTTAAGTAGCAGCTGGGTTATTCTATTTCCAAAATATTAGAATTGTAGGGGAATCTAGAGATTTTGATAAAACATGGTGGAACCTCTACCGAAAGAAAATCTCTGAATATTCTCTAAGGAAAAAATCAGGCCTGTTTCAGGCTCGATTTGAATGATTTCGTCTCTAGATATAGTTTGAGCAGGGTTTCTACTCACCTGGAAAACCTGGAATTATCAGGGAATTTTTACTTACCTGGACAAACATGGCAATGTCAGGGAACTCTTTCTCAAGTCAGGGAATTTTTTCGAGTTTGCTAATTTTTTTTCTAAGTTGTAATTTTTAAAATAATGGATTTATACTGCTTTAAATCAAACTTCTCTGTATCACTTTCACTATTCTCAGGAAAATATCTTCTATTTGAAGCATGAATATGTTAAATACGCACTGAATTCTGAGTATGCAGATGAAAGAAGAATTTGTTTCAGTTATTATTGAAATTCATGTAATTTAGGAACAAATTTAAGAAACTAATAATTTTTTTTTTTGTATTATTAATTTATTTAAGCACTTGATGGTAATAATTAATATGTTTAAGAATATCTTGTGATCATTTTTCAAAACTTCCTAAACTAAACACAGTAATTAACTAAATTGAACATAAGATTAATTTTCTACCGATAAAGATAAAGTGACAACAAAATAGTAGAATCATCAACCAAGAAGATTATTTTTCAACCAAACAGTTGCAGTTTTAGCGAAAAAAGATTAAATTTCTACCAGAAGAAATAAATTTCCACACCAAAAAGACGAATTTTCAACAAAAAAGTTGAATTTTTAACCCGAAAATATGAATTTTCAAATTAAATGATGAATCTTCAACCAAAAAAAAATGAATTATTACCAAAGTAGTCCCACTTTCAACCAAGTAGTTCAATTTTTAACCAAATAAGATGAATTTTCCGCAAAAAAGGTAATAGTTGATACCTCAACCAAAAAATATTTTAATTTTAAATCGAAAACAGTTGAATTCAGCCAAAAAAAAGACGAATTTTTAACAGAATAATTAAGTACTCGACTAAAACAGATTGATTATCAACCAAACAGTTGCCAATCTGAGCGAAATGATTAACTTTCTACAAAAAAAGACGAATTTACAAGAAAATACATAAATTTATTGTCAACCATATAGTTAAATTTTCTACTAAAAAAGATCATATTTCAATCAAAAATGGAATGGTTAAATTTTTAGTTGAGAAAAATTAATTTTCAGCCAAAAAAACTTATATTCAACTATATAGTTCCACTTTCAACCAAAAAGATGAATCTTCATCCGAAAAAGTTAATTTTTCACAAAATAGTTCCACTTTCAACCAAGTAGTTGAATTTCCAACCAAAAAAGGACGAATTTTCAACAAAACAGTTAAATACTCAACTAAAACAGATTAACTCTCAACAAAACAGTTGCCTTTTCAACTAAAACGATTAATATTCTACCAAAAGAGTGAATTTCCAACAAAAATTTAATTTTCAACTCAAAAACATGAATTTCCAAGACAAAAGTTAATTTTCAACCAAACTCTTTAATTTTCAACCAAATAGTTAAATTTTCTACCAAACTATTAAAATTTCAAGCTAAAAACACGAATATGCTACAAAACAGTGGTATTTTGAACTCGAAAATGTAAATTTTCAACAAAAAAGTTAATTTGCAATGAAATAGTTGAATTTTCAACAAAATAGTTGAATCCTCAATAAAAATAGATTATTTTTCAACGAAACAGTTGCATTTTGAACCAAAAAAGGTGAAAGTGCTACCAAAAGAGATGAACTTTTGAACCAAAAAGGCGAATTTTAAACAAAAGGGTTGAATCTTCAACCCGTAAATATGAATTTACAGTATCAAAGTTAATTTTCAACCAAATATTTGAATTTCCAACAAAATACTCTATTCCTCACTCAAAACAGATTATTTTTCTACCAAACAGTTGCATTTTTAACCAAAAAAGATGTAATTGCAACCAAAAGAGATAAATTTTTAAACGAAAAAGGTAAATTTTCAACAAAAGAGTTGCATTTTCAAGCCAAAAATATGAATTTGCAATAAAGAAGTTAATTTTTAACCAAAAAGTTGAATTTTCTAACAAGCTGTTGGAGTTTTAAGCCAGAAATACAAATTTTGTACTAAACAGTGGAATTTTTAACCCGGAAGTATGAATTTTCAACAAAAATTTATTATTTCACCCATTCAGATATTAACAAAGACTGGAAAAACATTATTTATAATAAACTTGCAAAATTGGATACATGTTCCGATTTTTTCCTAAAATGTAACCATTCATAAGTGGATAATAAATTTGGGTTATTCAAGAATTATGTAACTTGAATGGCTCTATATTATGAAAAATTATACCTGGAAAAATCTAGAATTACCTCGAAAAAACCTGGAATTGTCAGGGATTTTTTTCCAAGATTTGAGTAGACACCCTGGTCTTGAAATCTGGTGTACAAGCTTTAGTGAAATTTTTGAAATCTTTGCGAAATATTTTAAATCTTTGTAAAATAACATCTCTATATACTTGACAGTCGAGTAGCCAACCCCTCGATTTAATTTTGAATTTTATTTAGTGTAATTTTTCAAATCTATATACATTACAGTTGGTCGTAGAAGGTTTTCAAGTTATTATGGGCACGAAAAAATAGGTCTCGGTAAAAAATATCTGATTATATTTTTGAAAATTGCAATATAGTTATTGATGGTCTCGATCAGAGGAGAAAAGATTATTTTTCATGAAAAAAAAATTTGAGCAAAAAATTGTTTGTTTAAAATATCTTGTTTTTGACCCTACTCATTTTCTTATCCTTTCTTACCAAATTTTTCAAAATGATACGATTATAATAAATGATACCTTATTTTGTCGGGAAAAAGATTCTCTACAACTTGATCTTATTTAATTTTTAAAAATTATTTTTAATTGCTCAAGTGTTGAAAAAAGTTTTAAGACAAAAAATTTTATAAACACATAAGTATATTTGATAATACCTAATATATTTATTATTAAAAATTGAATGAGGTAAACTTGTAGAGAATCTTTTTACCGAAAAAAGCTATCATTCATTAAAAACGTATTATTTTCAAAAATCTGGTAAAAAGCAATAAGAAAAAAGTTCGGTCAAAAATAAAATTTTTCAAATCAACAATTTTTTCATGATTCAAATTTTGTTCGTGAAAAATAATTATCTTTCCTCCTTTAAACTAAACCATCAGTGATAATATTGAAATTTTTCCCGAGGCCTGTTTTTTCATCACCATAATACCTTAAAGAGGACCAATCAATCCTTGCCGTCAAAATAAATAAGCCTACTACTTTATACAAACAATGTTTTAATATTGCTTAGTGTGCCCAATGAGAATAAAAATTTTCAATTTTTTGAATCCGTAGCTTAGAATTTTTTTCTATTGGCGAAAGAATAATGTGCTATTTTTTCTTTGTTAAAAAAAATATTTAGAGGTCGCGCTGGGCAGTTTTTCACAATATGTCCGATATTCTGCAAAAGAAAAGAAAATTCTTCTAAGTTTTTTATTGGTCTCAAGACATACAAAGTTGTGGTATTACATCTTTGAAATGCCCGCCCTAAACATTTCTTTTCATAGTAATGTATAGGTAGAATTACATTTGCTTTACATGGAGAATAATTCTAATAACAATCAAATTTCAAAAAGATGTACTCGTATGCCTGTAATTTAACTGGAAAAGGTGCAAGAAAGGAAATTATTGTCAATGGCGATGAAATGCTTTGTCAACTGTTCACATTGTCAAAAATATATTTTTTTGTAATCATTTCTGTTGGTAATATATTTTTAAGAGATCCTGTATTCAGTACTGTGAATCATTTTAACAAAACTACATTATTCTAGTAAAAATTAAGTAAATAATTTTACGGCCGTGACTACGTGTACCAAAATTTCGGTACGAATTGTGGCACCTCGGAAAGGGGCTATTTTTACCGAAATTTTAGTACAAATACCCATTTTTTTTGGTACGTGTAGCCACTGCTTGATTTTAAATATGTTACGTTCTCATTTTCTCAACAAAAAAAAAGCGTCATAGCTTTAAAGCACTCAAAGTCTAAAGATCATCTGGAAATTCTTTAAATTTGCATTTCTGGCATTTTTGAAATCTATGTCGACATCTTAAAAAATTTCCACATTACATTTTTATTATATTTATTTTAATTACATTTCGTGAAAATTTCTCAAATTTTTCATACATTTTTTGCCATAATTATCCTTATTTTGTGCAAAAATACCACAGAAAATTTCTACAGCCTTAAGAAAAAATTATTCACAACTTAATTGAAACATATTTTATAAGGTGATGCATAATAGTGTGTATTTTAAATGGACCTTCATAAAAAGACTCTATTTGCATTCCGCCTTTTAGCATGACCATCACCATAAAAATATCATAAAAACTCATCCTTCTCTATTTTCCCACTGCTCGAAATAGGCTATATAAATCACTTTAACTCAGATTCAAAACTAAAAATTGACAAATATTTCTTAGTGAAATATAGGTGATAAAATTTACAGTCGGGGCATTTATTAATTTTAATTTTAGCTTCTTATAAGAAAAGATGTTCAAAATTAATGAAGGACGATAAATCAAATTTCAGAAACAACCATTTTGTTATCCAGAACATGCTTATGTGAAGTTTAATAATACAAATAAAGAAATTAAATTTAGATTATGTAAAAATTTAACTCTAATGACAAAATTTTTAAACATTCAAAAATATTTAAACTCCAAGAATAAAAAAGGACCAAATTTGGACAAGCACTGCCTTACATTAGTAGCGGATATTATTATATTTCAAAGAAACGTAAATTATTAAACTAATAATTGCAAGTACTAAAAATGAATATGAAGCTCAAGAAAAAAAGTAACTTTCATGAAGTTATATTCCTTTGAGAATTTTCTTATGGATAAAAGTATCTCTGAAACTATATGAAATTGATTTTATCTTTAGCTGAGTGAGAGACTCAACGAGCTTAGATTATACTCGTATCTCTTGATGATGGCTTTCCATAAGGTTAATAACTCAATTTGATATATTTATCTTTTTACAAACTATTTATTGCTGACTCTCGTACACATCGTTCTGGAATTAATTATACAAGTACCAAAATTCTATTTAAAACACCAGGTGCCGGAAAAAGCAATCAGAATAAATATTCTGAAACTCATTCGAATGAAAATTCAAGCATTTTAAATTTGAAAGTAACTCGTTGACCACATCTCTAATTACTGCAGATTTTTCCAGTTTATTGAATTCACAATATTCTCCACGTTACCAAAGTAAATGCAAAAGGTTTTAAATTCGCACGAATGAAAGTACATAATTTATATTTTCGTTCGACAAATTATTCTAATCAGAAAACGTGATAGTTTTGCAGTTGCTTTCATCGGGAATCCCGGCCGACATTTTATCCTTTCTAAATCGATGGACAACAATGATGTAATACAATGTGGATGGCGGAAGCATTTTTATGGAGACAGAAACGAAGAGGAAAAATATCGCTCAGGATTGAATCAACGATCACAAAAGAGAAGACGTATGTTAAGAAATATGTACCTATTTCAATTGCGTATCAGTATTTTTAAGGGCATGAATTGTTGTCATAAAAATAAAGTGATATTCTGGAAATAAAAGAACAAAATTTTGAAAGTGGAAGTTAATCAGTCTGAGAGACAGTTAAAATTGTGGTGATCGAAAAACTATTAAAGATGAATTGACAATGTTGTTTGCAGAGACTCACTTATTTTGTGTTTCAACTTTTCATCCGTAACATTTTTTCCTCGATATAGTTAAGGAAAGAAAAGAATGTACGCAGAAATAGAAAAATAACTAGAGCCTGCATATGTGATATTCTTGTCTTGTTCCAGTTTCATGTCTTTGAAGCGCTTCCCTCTTACTTTCCCGAAATGTTCAGCGCTCGGGGGGAAACTTGCGATTATACGTGTAAAAGTAGTTCGGAATTGGATGAACGAAGGAAGGAATTAAGAGACTGTAGACGATAGAAATATTATAATAAGTAATTGTACGCTCGCCTTCCTACGAGTCGGTATTGATTTCGAAAGTTCAAACTCACCGGTCGCCTAATTGAAAACGGAAAACAGGGTGGTCCAAGAAAACGAATGCATGACTTAAAATTCTTCTCAGAAATAGAAAATCTCGTACAAATATTAACAAGAAGGGGTTGCGAGATGCGTGAGGTCGATTCGACTGGAACTTCACAGAGTGAAAGTACATAAAAATCCATTACATGCGTATTTTTTCTTGCCATCCAATGAGCCTTAGTTTCCGAGATATCGAGGTTTAAATATTTATGCTTGAGCGCGCGACTCACCCAACTTTAACATATAGAGGTACTGCGCTTGCGCTAGCTATGCGTGAGAGGAACACGACGTGACTTATTGTTGCCATGGTAACGGGTTTTCGCAGTGTGTTCCTCTCACACGTCCTAGCGCAATCGCAGTTCGCCTACATGCCAACGTGGGTATCAGTGGCCCGGAGCCTGGCCTTGAGCCGAACGCCAAAGTGTAGATATTCAAACCTCGATATCTCGGAAACTAAGGCCCAATGAATCGAAAGAAAAAGTATGCATCTAATGGATTTTAATGTACTTTCACCCTATAAAGCTTCAGTCGAATCGGCGTCTCGCAACTCGCGAGCTCTTCTTATAAGAGAAAAATAATAAATGAAGAAAAAATACTTTAGTTTCAAACAATATTTTATTTATTCAACAATAAAAATATTTTAAAATACTATCGAGTTATGGATTTGTTTAACTTGGTGTTTTTGGATCCCGAAAGTACAGAACTACAAATCTGTATCAATCACAAACGCGATTGAGTGTTTGAAGAAGAAAAATTAAAAGACGGTTCAAAGAAAAAAAATAGATACCGGCTGGACGCAGATTATACCCGCTGTATTTTTTAATCCTGATCCACTTCTAATACGCTTGAATTTTATAGGAGACCCTATATCCAAGATTATCGTGATTAATCGATGACCAATACTCCCTTGGTCTTTATTATCGTATGTTATTATTAAATTTATATATAATTATGGTAATTCCTTAGAGAAAAAAAGAAGAAAAAAAAGCAAAAAACTTTTACAATCCAGCGTTATGACCACGTATGAATTTACACAATTTTTTACATTACTATTTTGTACGTCGACGGATTAAATATTATACCTAATCGATAAACGTGTTGGTTTCGAGGAACGGTGGCGAGTTTAGAAAATCGAATGGATAACCAATAATTTTCCGAAATCACGCCCTGAGAACGATCGAAAATCTTTAACTACAGATCCTAATGAACTCGAGGAAGCAACGGAATGAGCAATTTTAGATTAATCTTAAAATTAGTCTATATATATACATTCGTGACGTATATATGTATGCATTAACGTATTCGTAAATTTCAATTCAATGCGTGTATGTGGTCCACTAGTGAGTAAGTGCGTATAATTATATATTATATCACGCGATAAAACACCATGATTAATTTTATTATGTATAATAGTTATTATAGGGCATGCGAGTTTGAAGTTTTCTAGGGAGCTGGACATTTTCAACAACAAAAAATCTAATCACAATTTTTTGAAGGATAAAAAAATGTAAATATTGGGAAACAATAGTTTCAGAACAATAAATTACAAATTTCATAAAAAATTCCGGATTAATAAACATTTAAAAGGATTTAAAGGGCACTTCATTTTTTGAGATATCACTTTTGCTTGAAAAGAACTGCTTTTTACGATTAATTTTTTAAAAAGTAAAGCTATCCAAATTTCAGTTTTTAATTTGAACGTGAATGTAGCCTGAGAATGCAGCTGAAAGATTAATTTTTAACATCGGTATAAAGTACTTTTTTTAATCATCATATTTTATTATTTATGGTAATATTTTTGAAAAACATATATTTTGGAGCACCCATTATAAAATATTTATTTAAAAAAAGGGCAAATATACCACCAAATAAATCTAAAGGCTCGATTAAATCTTCAAAAGTCATACCTAATTTAATTTTTTGTCCAATAAAATAATTATAAATAAGATAACTCATTAATATGATTTTCATAAATATTACAAATACAGGTGTACTTAAGTATTTTTATTTTTGAAAAAGTTGAGTATAAAAAACCGATTTTTTTCAGAAACGTGTTAATAATTCTGTCAAAAATAAAGTTTTTATCTGGAACTTCTTTAAAAACTTTAGAAATCAAATGTGCAAAATGTATATATTTGTTCAACAAGATTAATAGGTAATGTGATCCTTCCCCTATAAATACTTACCTCTCTTTCTGATTAGTTTCAAAAAATTTCAGGAATGGATTTCGGAATGATATTAAAGAATATAAGTACGTGGTCCAATAAAAGTTAGTAGCGCACTTCAATGTGAAAATTTAAGAAGTTTCTGAAAGTATTCCCATCTCTCAACGGAGGCCATCACATTTTTCAAGAAGTTTACTTATTGGAGCCCCGTCCAGTTCCCGGAAAAACGACACAAGTAAATCATAGCTGTATGCACTGAATTGCACGAGAACGTATGGGAAAAGCATATTTTACGCAATCACAAATTTATCCATTTACAAGACTTATATCTATATAAAATACGTATATGCCTCTCGATGTATTTCTTAGGGGATATTTATAGGTCATTAAGTGTTCCGTTTTGCTGTTATATTTGTGAAAATCCGTTTCTTCAGAAAAGAAATCATTTCCACCTCAGATTAAAAATAAAATCGCCTAACATCAATAATTATTTAAATTTAAATGTTGGCAATTACATTTATTATTTCCTTACAAATAAACTCATTAATTTAAATTTTCAACTTCTGAAATATTAATTTTTTTTTAATTTTTGCTTTCAGGAAGTGAATGATTTCTATTCTGAAAACGTACCCTTGTTCAGCGAATACTCTGTTTATCAAGTACATAATCTTAGTGCTATAGAGACGTTCGTCGATAAACTATCACGTGGATATTTTGGTATTCCTTATCCAAGGCAAAATTTGTCGATACAAGCCTGACTCCCTCATCCTATTATAATTTAAAAAAATTTATTTTTCAGTACAATAATCTCTCAATTCAATTTTTCGAAGCACTTGCAGAGCTAAAATATTCTAATTAAAATTTGTAAATACATAGTCTCAATTTAAAAAGAAATAGTCCATGTTTGTTCGTATTTAATTTTTTTAAGTTCGTCTCGCTATTTATTTAAAACCTCACGCGTCGGTAGTTTCGAGGTTGAAAGCGGGAGATGAAAAGAGAATTGAAGGAGTTTTACGAAGATTATAAAAAAAGCATATGCTGCAGCCACCCAGAGAAGCGTGACGTTTCCTTTTTGCTTCCGTGCATTTCCGCTTTTCTTTTACTCAGCAACATCCAATTTCTGGGCCGCCAGTCATTTTATATTTTGTTTTCCTGAAAGAACCACCCTTTTCAGAGTATAAGTGACGCTAAAAAGACATCCAGAAAGCTTTGAGCTTTCATAACCACATGGCGTTTTGTTTACTCCATGCAATCATGCAATTCGAAATGAGAAAACACAATATATGAATTCTTTCCATATTTTCTATTTAAAAGATTGTATTTTCGCAGCTATCCTTATAGAAATTCTGAATTTTTGTCCGGGAAATACTAGTTTCCAGGGGCGTGATAAACTTTCTGCTAAAATCAATGAGTGATGTCAAACGATTTATTTATCAACTTGTTGATTTTACCCAACGCAATATTGTCCCAGACTTCCGGTTGATTGTGATGAGCGAGTCATGCTTTTTATGCCAAGCTGAGGTCCGTTAGATTCAAAATGATGAAACTATTTCTATTCGTAAATTATTAACTATTTTCATCACTTGTTTCATTACAATGGTACTCCTTGTTTTTTTGTTTTTTTTTTAGTTTTACTACTTTCATTGATATCATTGATACCTCTGCTCCAGAATTTTTAAAGATTTTTATGGCCATCTATGCCCTCACTCGATTTTAAACTTCCGTGACAATCTATGCCCGCGCTCAATTTCAAATTTCAATGGCCACCTATGCCGGTCGCCGCTTGATTTGAGATTTTCAGTTATATTCAGAGAAGGCGTAACTGACAATGGAAATCGAAAATCGAGCGAGGGCCACCTATATTTATTAAATTTTACTACTTTAATTGATGGACCTCTCGTTGTTAAAAATTGAAGCACTGATAAACGCGAATAAATTTTATAATCAAAATAAAATGTAAATTTAGTATAATAGCTTAGAATAGTTTTTTGTGGGCTTAGCCTTTTTACATTCTTCAACAATATTCGCCATGCAACCCGTTTTGTGTTCCTAATGTACGTCAGAGCGTTTACGCAGAACCGTGTACAACTGTATAACGCCAACGCGAGGTTTTTTTGCGAAGCTTAAAAAAAATAAGCTTTAGCACATGTTACGATTTCTCAAAAGTTCATTGAGAAGCGAAGCCCTTCGCTTGGAACGTACGAGTAAATATCGATAAGAGGGCACAGCTTTTTTATATTTGATGCGAAATTTTCAAAAATGCAAATTACAATTTTAAGTAGCCCGCTGAGTCAGATTGCATTTTTTTCCATTTTGGAAATTTTGGAAAGCATCTTAGAGACGTGAATCGACGAAATGAGCCATTTTCGAAAATTGTTTGTCTGAAGTAAGCATGGATTCGTTTGAAGGAGGGACGATTTTTCTACGGATAGGATATTGAGCCTTATAAACGATGCCAAGCAAACGCTTTACACTTTTGCCTCAAGCCAGAATCAATACATAAAATCCAGCCCCATATCAAACATTATTTACGAATATTTATTTAATATTTAATTTAATTTAATACTATTATTATAAAATTATTTTGGAATTTTTGGTGATCGAATTGGCTTTTAATTGAAATAATCAAATTCAATGATACGTAATTGTTATTTATTTAGATACGTCATTAGTTAGTGATAGTTTTCTACCCGATGAAAAAGTGATTTTTTTATTAGGTTGACTGAGAATAATTAATTTACTAAGAAGTTATACTGCCGATTATTTGTGAAGATTTATATTGAGACATTGGAAAATGGAGTATAAGCGTTTACTTCGTTGTATTCGTATAAGGCCCTTTATCGTGCATCGCAAAAGCTTCGACCAATGCAATACTTATATAAATATAGTATAATAGCGAAAGCGATGAGATACTTATGAAATGTTACTAGCAATAGAGACGGTATTAAGATCTTAACGAATTAAGTGAACCAATTGAATTAAATGTAATTGTCCGTTAGAAAAATGGTGAGTGGATCAAGTAGATATATGCATATATATATATATTGAAGAGAAAATCTTTCGAAATCCAAGACAGGACGATATATATTTATCCAAGACTTTATCGCCTGATTTTTTTTCGATCGAACTAATCTTTAGACCTTTATTATTTCATTTATTATTTTTCTTGCAGATTATTGTTTTGTATTATTCTTATTGCATTTTACAATATTTTCGATTCCCATGTGTTTATTAATAACACAAAGTGTGCACCTAGTCCTATTTTTATTGCCCGCTATGCGATGACAAAAAATCAATGTTGTATGTTTGTGTCTGATCCATTCGTGTACTTCCTATTTACATTGTATACGTATCAATTTTTTTCCAGGGCTCGAATATGATATACTTTAGTTTATTAATTTTTTTAGGGAAATAACTGTCATAAGTTCCTTCATATAAAAATAGTTTAAATTTAAATGTTGAGTGAGTTCGGTCGAAGAAATACAATGTACTTAAAAAAAAATATAAGAGAAAAAAAATGGGATTCGAGTCAATTGATATTTTTTCAAACTGAGGTGGATACGAAGTAGTAAAGTTGTTCTTCATCCTGTGTCGTGATATTGTATTGAGACATGCTTGAAAAGCGTGTCAGAATATTGTCGATTTGGTCACGTATGATATTGTACGAAATCTGGATCAATAAATGGTAACAACAAAACACAGATGCTATTTCTTTCTTCCTTCTAGCAAAAAAAACCTACATACTCTTAATTGAACTTTATTTTTTACTGCAGAACTACCATTATATTTATAATAAACTATATACACAACTTGGACAATAACAACTATGTTGTGATTTTCTTTTGAATTTTCCGAAAAATTTTCTGATGTATTATAAATATAATTTAACGCATTTATTAATTTGCAAAAGAACAAGAAATATTGAAAGAACTCAACTCAAATAAACTGAAAAAATTAAAATCTTTGAGTACTTCTTGTTCATTCTTGAATAAAGATTATCATCATTTTCATAGGTAATTTAATATAAAAAATTTTTGAATATACCATTGTTACGACTTTAACTTAATGTGCATCTTTGAATGCTTCCAGTTTAAAACTTTGAATGTTTACAATTTCAATTTGTTAAAACATCACACTTAAAATTTTCGAAATATTCACGTTTTTTGAATTAATATTATTTAAATTATACATTTTGATATTTCTTAAAACTTCAAAATTGAAAATTTTCAGCTTTTCAGTCGTAAAAAATTGCTTTTAATTTTGGACTTCTGTAATGTTCAAATCGATCCATTTTCAAAATGTGCATCTAAAAATATTTAAAATCTGGAACTTATTTAAGAATTTCTATTTAACGCTGTTAAAATATCCAAGCAACCTATTTGGAATTAAATGAATAAAATTGGTCCGATTTTTAAAAATTGTCGATCTTATTTGATTTAGTTAATTATTTAAGAATGGTTAAAATGCCAAGTCGTTGAATTTTGGACTCTTCAATGCAAATAGTTGCATTTATGATTTGAAATATTTAGTTTTCACACGTTCTATATTTTAGATTAGTTACTTTGGAATGCTCTTAAATTCATCTTAAAAATTTCAAATACTTTTGAATGCATTAAACTGAAAATCAATTATTTAATGCCTTATTATCAAACTAATCAATTTCAAACATTTTCAAAAAACTTTTCAAATATTTTTTTATTTTTTTATTTTTAAATTATTGACTGCTGAGAGCTTGTTATTCAAAATTGTTTCATAAAATAGAAAAGGCTTCATTCTTAATCTCAAAAAAATTTCAATATTTTAGATATCTCGAATTCGAAATCGCTTAAGCTTAAAAAAACATTTCTTATTTCAATCACGTAAAAATTTTCAGACTCAAATTCTGGAGGCTATAATATTTTTAAGCATTGAACTTTGAAATGTTTTTTATAAAAAGCTTTTAATTATTGAAATCTTTCTATCTAAAATAATTTAAATGTTCAATATTTGAATTTTTTAAATTTTAAATTCGTGGCCCTAAAACCATAAGGTTCTATCTTGAATTTTAGATGTCACTTGATTAATTACTTCCATGCATTTGTAATTTTTTCACAATCATTTTAAAACAAACTGCACAAATTGTTGCAAGTAATAAAGATATTATTAGTTAATTAACGTTGAAAAAAAATATATTAGGGCTTGAATAGAATTTCAAAATAAAACACTAAATATAGAATTTATGTTTGCGCATGGTAAGTACGTATAACATTTTCAAGTTCGTTTTAAATGAAAGAGCATAATGGAATCTGGAAATGCTGACGAGAATATTCAAACTTCAGCCTTCGCGAGTGGAACTCCATGTAAAATGTAATAACGTGTACAGTGTTGTAGACTGAGGGATGATTGAGTCCTTTCAGGATAAAGTCTACAAATTCAACGCATGCTCTGAAAACTCAGAAAATTCTCAAAACTGTTTTAAATTATAAATCTAGTTCAAAATGTAATTTGAAACAATACATATCTTTTCCTTTTCCTAGCTAAATAAATGAAGTAACATTAGTAACAATAATTTTTTAAGTTTTTATAGAAATCAATCATTATACATAATACATATATAATATACAAGGTGTCCCAGGTCAACTTGTCCGGTCTTATATAGCTGTATGAAAAATCAAAAAAGAAAATGAAAATTTCTTTGTGAAAAATTATTTGCAGTTTTATTTTCTGAGTTATTAAAGAATCAAGTTCGACCAATCAAGAGCGCGGTATAAGCAGTCGCGCGTGCGTGAGCGGGAATCCAACGTGTGTAAGTATCCCCGCCAAGGCGCTCCCTTGCATGTGCACACGGGGCGACGGGAGGAGAGAGAGCATCAGTGCACTCGTGCACTCGAACTTCCAGAACAAATACCGATCTTCACGGTGGCAGACAAAAAGGGAAAGTTTGATTATTTAGAAAAAACAATGGGAAAACCTTTGCAAAAATAGTTGGACTGAAGTAATACCGAGGGATACAAACTAGGCACTTGTACTAACACACTTAAAAAAATGTCAAGAATTAACAAATTATAATGCAGGATTGCGAGACGAATATTCATAGAGGGTCAACCCTGTGAAGGCTGCTTTTGTCACAACAAAAAATCACGACCAAAATGAAACTAATCTGAAATAATTTTTAGGGATCCTATTTGACGAAATATCGAGAAATTTCCGCAGTAAGCAAAGTCGTTCACATGATGGATTTTTTGAACAACTCAATGACCCAGAAGATGATTTTCTAATATCCCCAGGAAACTACCCCCGTAGTGAAACCGATCTGAATTTAGTTCGTGGGTTGTTACAAATTTTTATTCATCACCTACTTAGAAAGAGCGAAGAATTTCTGCATTAATCAAAGTGGTTGGCACCATGGATTTTTCGAGCAACTCAATAACCTAAGCAGTAGTTTCCTGGGGATATAAGAACATCATCCCCTGAGTCACTGAGTTCTTAAAAAAATCCGTGGTGCCAAGCACTTTGATTAATTCGAGAATTCTTCGATCTTTTAAGCAAGGGATGAATAAAAGTTTCTAGCACCCTTCAAAGTAAATTCAGATCGGTGCCACTAAGAGGTTGGTTTCCTATGGATGATAGAACATCATGCCCTGAGTCATTAACTTATTTAAAAATCCTAAGGACCAACCACATTGATTACTGCTGAAATTCTTCGATCTTTCTAAGCAGGGGTAGAATAAAACTTTCCAACACCTCGCAAAGTGAATTCAGATCGGTGTCACTACGAGGGTAGTTTCCTGGGGTTATTAGAACATCATCCCCTGGGTCATGGAGCTGTTAAAAAAGCCGTGGTGCCAGCTACTTTGATTAATGCGGAAATTCTTCGATCTTTCTAAGGAGGAGCTGAATGAAAATTTCTAGCATCCCACAAAGTGAATGCAGACCGGTTTCACTACGGGGATAGTTTCCTAGGGATATTAGAAAATCATCCCCTGGGTCATTGACTTGTTCAAAAAATCCGTCAATTAAACCACTCTGTTTACTGCACAAATTTCTCGATATTTCGTCAAATAGGATCCCTAACGATTATTGCAGAGTTGTTTCATCTTGGTCGTGACTTTTTGTTGTGACAAAAGCAGCCCTTACAGGGATGACCCTCTATGAATATGGTATTTGTCTCGCAGCCTTGCATTATAATTTGTTAACTCTTAACATTTTTCTAGATTATCGGTATTTTTTCTCGAAGTTCGAGTGCATTCACGCTCTCTCTCCTCCCGTCGCGCCTCGCCGTGTGTAACATGCAAACGAGCGGCTTGGTGGGAATACCAAAGGCAGAAACGGTGACCACTTACACATAGTTAGACTCCCATTCACGCACGCACGACTGCTTATGCCGCGCTTCTGATTGGTCCAGCTTAATTGTTTGATAACTTAAAAAATAAAACTTCAAACAATTTTTGGAAGAGGAATTTCAATTTTCTTTTTAGATTTTTTATACAGCTATATAAGTCCGGACAAATTGACGTGGAACACCCTGTATATATATATATATATATATATTTATTGTAATTCTATACCAAACTCACAAAAACCATTTAGTAGTGTGGGTCTAAGATTGCAAAGTTTGAAAAATGCAATGTGTTCTTGGAAATTCTTGTTCCCTTCAAAAAAAGAAGACGAAAATCCCTAAAAAATTTAATTCAATCGGATGAAGTCTTGCACTCTCGCATTGAGATCCAAGATTAAACCCTAAATATCTTTGTTGATCTCGTGGTTACAAAAAATGTTCAGGACAATATTAGCCTAATCTTTTACTGCAAAATTGATGGTGCTATGTACTTTTATAGAAAAAAAAATTTAGACACATTTCTTTGAATAATTTACTCTTTCTTCTAATAATGAAAACTTTTAGTTGAATAATTAATTTTTATTTAAAGATTTATTTCAAGATTTATTTCAAGATAAATAAAAAGGACAAAATTAACATTTAAACAATTCACATGGTACCAATAAATTCATCTCGAAAATATCCACAATTCTAGGTAAACTTAAAGCCTAAATTATTAGAAGAAAAGGTAAATTATGTAAAAAAAATATGTCTCAAATTTTGTTTCTATACAAATACACACCACCATTAAATTCACATTAATAAATTAGGCTAATATTGTCCTAAACATTTTTTTTTGTAACTACGAAAACAACGAAGATATTTAGCGATCTCGATGCGAGAGTGCAAGATTTCATCCGATTGGATTACATTTTTTAGGGATTTTCTTTTCTTCAAAAGGGAAACAAGAATTTCCAAGAGCACACTACATTTTTCAAACTTTGCGATTTTGTGACCACCAAATCATTTATGCATCTCACCGATTTTAATTCAAATAAATTTTCCACACCAGATTGTCGTGAAAATTGTAGATTTTCACAAAACTAAAAATATAAAGAATTTAATTGTTAGTTTAGTTAAGTTTATAGCTAGCTCTGGCCTATTAATATAGAGCCTAGCGCTCAGGCTATAATGCCCATTGTCAACAGTTCGCTCCTAGTGGTTGGTTACAGACCTTTTGATAAAGCCCAAGATGTCGACTACTGTTTGCGTTGTAATTTCCTCGGGTTCCATAAAGGACTTTAGCCTGTTAACAGCCCTGGGTTTGTTCCCAGTACTCCCAGTGCTTCATCCGGTTCCAATTTTTGATGCCTATCCCGATGCAGCAAGAGGCCAATCCCAGTACCGGTTCCGGACAGTATTCACTTGCTGTACCGCTCTTCGCTAGCTGGTCCGCTTTTTCGTTGCCCCTGATCTCTGTGTGACCAGCAACCTATATAAGGGTCTCGTTATTCTTCTCTGCTAGATGGTTTAATGCCTTTTTGCATTCACAAACCTGTTTTAATGTTATGTTCAGTTTTCCAACTGTAGTTAATGTCGCTTGGCTGTCTGCGCAGCTTGTAATCTGCCTGCCAGCCGCGGCGGCATGTCGTCCAAGTGGAATCCTCATCCTCCTCCATTCTGCGCTGTCGTAAAGTATTGCTCCCGACATCCCTTATCGAGCGGGTTATCACTTGCTGTTCACACATCCTTGTTTGGCATGAAGACGCGGAAAGTCCTGGTGAAGTAATTGCGTTTTGCTATTTTGTCTTGCTTATTTACAGAATTGGCAGTTTATTGATGTCACTTGAGAACCTAGTGTGCTTATTCCCCTGAGTTCATCTATCTGCCCTTACCAGGCGGCCTATTGCACAAGCTACCCCGGCGGTTGTCGCAACATGTGGGGGCTCTTCACAAAGCATTTAGCCTATCGCCGCCGCGCCGTAGACGTAGTCTTCATTGCGCCCGTACCCCCCCCCCCCCCCCCGCCGCCTGAACGCTAGCGTGTGTAATCGTCGCAGTCTATCCTGCATCGTTTCGAGTTTCACCCGTGGCCACCAGACCACGGCCGCGTATAAGATCTTTGGTTTAAGGACAGCGGAGTAGAGACATGCAATCATTTTAGACCCAGAACCCACGTCAGACCGAAAGATCTTTTGCACATCCAAAATGCCATGACGAACCTTCTGCGTTGCGTCTCTAAATGCTTGGCCAAGCTCAGTTTACTATCCAGGATTATTACCAGCTATTTAATCGAATCTGAGATCATCAGCCACTTACCAGGGAATACAGGAGCGCCTTTTCAGGATTTACCAAGAGCCCCGAGCTATCGCCCCAGAGCTCCATGATGTGCAGCACTGACTTTGCTAGACCCATCAATGTTTCCAGATAAGCTTTCCTGGCTAGGATTACAAAATCATCCGCCTATCCCTGGGTAATACCTTGTTCAAGCTGCTGCTCCAATTTTGTTACAACAACATGGAGCGCAATTTCTACAGAGCAGCCCACCTGAAAGACGTGCTGCCCTCTGCGCTGCGGAGAGGCTAAGAGCACCTCGTCCCTGATATATCTTTCGACCAGCTTTTCTAATGTTTTTTCTGCCATCCTTCCATGCCGATGGCACGTGTTTAAGAGCGATACTCGCCCCAAATAGTTTCGTCAGTAGAGACGACAACGCAGTCAATGCTCTTTTGTAAGAGCATTGGATAGACGCTATTCGCTCCTGGTGATTCGGAGGGGCAGGCGGACCCGATAGCCTATTCCACCTTCTTTATTTCGACGACCCTAGCGGCTGAATGCCAGTCGTTCTTCTCTCTCTCCTGGCCCCAGAATTCCTTCTTCCAGTCAGTTTTGGTTAGCTGAAGCCCTGGGAAGTTGAGTTTCATCAGGTGATTTGGGGTTTCTTCTTTATCTTCGGTAAACTTAACATCATCGAGCCTCATAAGCCCGAGGCGAGTCTCCGGATCTTTTGCCAGGATCTTATGGAACTTCGCTGTCTCTGGAATGCCTTTAGCTTCCTCGCAGAAGAGATCGAGAACCTCACTCCTGTTTTTGTTTTGGAATTTGGGAGTATTACGTCAATTTAGGATCTGCAGCTTAGTACCCACTAAGTATTCAAATAAATCTCTTCCTCTATCATTGATGTTTGTGCTTCCCCACACTATATAATGGGAGTTTGCGTCACAAACTATTAGCAGAGGGATCTTATTCTCTTGGTGATACTGAGTGCGAGTCTCGACCTCTCTATGAGGAAGGACTCCGCAGCGTCGGCCGGAAAGTAAGATAAAGCGATGAACATCTCTAATCTTTCCCCCCTCTCGCCACTGAGCCTCAACTTAATAACAATGAGGTCCCTGGAGCAGGGCTTAATTACCAAGATTGCATCCATACCCTTGACGGCTATGCATGCCCTTGGTGCTTTTTCGCGTGACCCCTTATATATGAAACGACACACTTCTAAGCCACTAATCCTTGTCCTGTACAACTAGGCTTCTTGGATTAGGGCTAAGCCTGTTTGCACCACTGCCATACGCTTGGTTAAAACTGCCGAGGCGCCTTTGCTGTGGTGCAAATTTATCTGCAACATTTAGATTCCCGTCTCAGCTATTGGTCGACTAATTCGGTATATCTATGGACACTTCTGGAACCCTTACGGAGTCCTGTTGGGACACCTCGAAGGAGACCCTACTTGTCCCTAGATAGGGTCTATAATCTAGATCCGCGAAGGGCCTAATTGAATTTTTGGGGAGACTTACAGCCAGAATCCAACCCGTCCCCGACGGTTTAGTTTCCTGCCTATTGGAGTATATTCTCCAGGACTCTGTTTGTAGGTTGGGGTTTTGGAATCTTAGGCGACCCAGAAAGACTGTCGAATCCTCGGGGGTACCGGAAATCAGTACGGTCGCTCTGCGGAACCTTTGGAGGTACTCAGACTGGATCACCATGTTTAATCCTCTTTGAGTCTAAGCATTGGTGTTCTCTCCAACAGCCAATCCCTCGACCAGATGTCGGCAGCCTGCATTATGATGGCCCCCGACATGAGGAAAATGTTGTCGATTCTGAGGGAGAGCCCCTCGCGTGTTAACGCGTCAATTTCTTTTGAGATTTCCTCCCTCAGCTTATCCAGCTCCTTTAGAGTTAGACAGACATCAGGATAATCCAACGCGACGGCAGCTCTCACTCGGGCATTGTTAGCCATCTGTGCGAAAGTGAGACCCTGTGTTTTCAGAGCCTTAGGTCATTTCGACATCCTTTCCGAGGGAATGTCCTTGGAGCCCTTCTTTGAACCCATAGGACGAGAAAGAGGAGTAGCTGCAGATGGGTTTGCGTTATATGAAACCTTGTGATGAGCATTGGCTGCTCATTGAGAGCCGCGCTTCCCAGGGTTACTGTTTCTGGGAACCAGTACGGTTTTTTCACTCAACAGAGAGCCCGGTCATCTTCTTTTCAACCACAGATACTTGATTGTTGTCATCATTCTTATTCATCACTGCTGGGAAAACGATACGGTTACATCTCCTTTGTAACTCCGTCGTGTCCGTTTCTATTGACGGGGGCACGCCAGGGTGTTCAAGGATTTGGTAACCTTAGTGCCATTCAGCCCTTGACACGGAGATCACATCATGACTTGGGAGTATGAGAACTCGCGCCCTCGATATTCCAAGGGGCTTTGCTATTACTTCCTAAAAGTATCACTCATCAGTTCAGGTCCCGCAGACGAGAGTCCTTCAGTTCCCCAGAGCAGTCACACCTCGCGATACGGTCCCTCTAATTCATCTTCTCCAGGTCTCGTCCGATTAGACCCTTAAGCCCTGCCACCAACTGCTAGGTCTCGTGATTCCCAGGGAGAGAATTTAATTGTTAAAGTACATATATTCCAAGAAGCATAATTTATTTCTAAATTTTATGAATGGTATTAAGAATCTTATATACAAATATTTGACAAAAATTAACTATTCATCGGGTCCATCGGTCACAGAAATCGGCATTATAGTGTGACTTTACGATAGTTCACATATCGAAAAAAATTACATAAAAAAACTCCTACTTTATCGAGATTTGAGAATTTTCTGTGCAACATTTTTCTCTAATATCTTATCAGCAAAATTGGTCTACATTTAAGGCTTCATTGTCTTAATTTCAAAATTGAGTTTTACATTCAGACAAATTTCATTTCAAATCAGAGGAACTAATTTACCTAAAATTTATAAAAGTAATGTCAATTCTTTGCTTGTGTAATACCTAAATGATCCACTAAAAATTGTAAGTAAGATGATTCGCATATATTTTCTAAATTATTTTATTTAAAACTTTTAAAACAGAAGTTTTTTAAAATAATTGCGTAAATGTGATATTTATTTCATCCCTTTACCAAAAATCTGTGCCCGTGATGCTCATTGTGTTCGTATTTGAGTGCGCTTTATTTTTGGGCAAGAAAAATAAAGGCGAAACCACCGATTTTATACAACAAATAGGGGAGACCGTGTGAGATAAGCATACGGGGTCAAATGAGACACTGGATTTTCTCTCAAAATATGTGGTTTTTGTTGCTGTTCATTTCAGGAATAACAGAAATAATGATACTGAATTTCTCGAAGACAAAAAGAAAAGAAATAAAGTTAATAATTTAAAAATAAAATTGATAGGAATTTCAACACCTGAGTCCCGTTATTCTATGCTATTTTAAAACAAAAATAAATTATGGAAAAGAACAGATAATATTTTCAGCCTTAGGTTTGTCGTGAAGTTTATTTATCTAACGTTAATGCACTAATGCATGTGTACACAAGTAATTAATAAAAAGGGGTAATATTGAAGTTTTCATAAAAATTGTGATTTAGGGCGGAATGAGCCGGCTTTATAGGGCGAGGTGAGACGCTCTTGTCCTGCTTGTCACTAAGCTTCCCTAACGTTGCCTAACCTCTTTATGAAGATAACAGAAAAGTTTTTGTTCGCAAGTTATGAGTCGTTTGGAATGCCATGTTCGAAAATAGGTAAAGATTTCAAGGAGAGTTGAAATAGTGAGAGCTTGCAGAGAACAGCAGGTTTCAATAAAGACATTTTTTGGAAAATTATATATCTTAATTACTCAGTTCAGTTACATAAAATTAGAAGGATGAAAATATATAAGGAAATTTTTTTTTTAATTGACTATCAATTGAATTTATACTTCCAAATATATGTATAAAATTTGGCAAACAATTACCGCAAGGTCCCCCTGGGAGCGACTGCCATCCGAAAATGACACAAGCTCCTCCCACTAGAACCGCGGTAAATCACACCTATGGCCATGTCTCACAACCGTGAGATGTAATGATGATTATATATACACATATATACGTGTCTTGTCTCGCCCCGGAGCATGGGGCGAGATGAGACATGTGCACAGCTTATAATTTTCATATTTTTATCCTGACTAATATTTTGACAAATATTTTTGGATCAGCTTGTCTTTCATGAAACTGTTATTTAAAGGTTCACAGGATGTAAAGAATCACTTACAATTTTAAAAACAACTATAGATCGCAAATATTTCACTAAAAGTAATGACTGTGCTCATCTCGACCCGGCCTCCCTTAGAAATGTAAACGCCAGAAGAGACTAGGAAACATTTTTACGAAAAACGCTTTGCAGATGAAAAGTTGGTATAGGTTGCAACTTTTGCAGGGTATCAAAATTTAATCAGAAAAAATAGTGAAAAAAGAACAAACCTAGGATACACTTCAATAGGAAATTTCTTTAATTTTACGTAATTTAATTTTTCCTAAGGTTAATATTTTTCGAGGATGAACCAACGAATTCCAGTAGCTTTTGAAGCGTGCAGCCTCTCCTGAAGTAGAGAAAAAATTTTGAAAGGAATTTCGGATTTTGGAAACATTCTAATAATAAAAAAAGCATAGAAATTTCAGCTTCCAAATTTAAAAAATTTGAAATTCAATTTCAAATTTGTATATTTTTCAATTTTTCAAGTTATTAACATTTTTTACACGTTTTAAAATTATGAAGCTATTCACTTAAAAATTTTTAAAAATGAATGAAAAACTTTCAAAATAAAATGCCTTTGAAATTTCGGAATCTTTGTCAAAATTTGTTTTTTCAGGTAAAAAAATCGAAAGCGCTGTTTTTTTAAGCATTCAAATTCAGTGGCTTTCCATTTATAAAGCTACAAAAAGATAGATAATTTTAACCTGTCGAAAGCAAATAAATGTATTTAAACGCACAAAATTGTAGTTTCAAATTTAAATTCCTGAACTTTATGTTTACCCTCCTAAAACTATTATTCATTCACCCTCAAAAACCGTCCCCTGAGTAATGAAATTAGATTTTTGCAATATATTGAGGTTTATTAACTTTTTTAAAATCATTTATTAAACCAATATTGATAGTGATATTGATATTGATGAGTGATGATCTAGGAAAATAATGGTTAAGGAAGTTAATAAAAACATATGATACATATCAGTCATATATAATTATTATCTCCTGAAATAATATGCTGTACAAAAAATATACTGATAGTATTTAAGTTTCATTATAGTTTTGTTAAAGAGAGCTCTTTGATTTGTGATTAATTCTCATAAATATCACAATTTTTATGTACTTTCATGAATGGTCGAAAAGTTCTGTTCGAAAGATTACGATCAAAAAAATTTTACCAAAAATTCTGATAAAAAAAATCTGATCAAAATCTGATCACAATCTGTTTAAAATCTGTTCAAAATATGTTATCAATATATATTAATATAAAATATGTTATTATTATATTTTCATTACATGACGTATCACATACACATCACACATCACATTTACAGCACGTATCACATACACATGACATCACATTCATATCACTCAGCACATTCGCATCAGATATCACATTCACCTCAAATTCTCATCACATAACTTCACATCACATCACATCACATTTGCATTCATATTCACATCACTTAACATCACATCACATTCATATTTACACCACATTTACATCACATTATATCACATTCATACTCACATCTCATTCACATAACATTCACGTCTCATTCACATCACATTCACATCACATTCAAACCGCATTCATATCATATTTACATCGCATTTACATTCAAATCAATTCGCTTCAGTTTTAGTTTAGTTGTTTGAAAAGAGAAATCGGATCAAATAGGGGACCTTCTGACTATATTGTTAGAATCAGTGTCTCCTAATATGGAAATCGAGCAGAACAATTGTTGTTCTTCTTTCTTCTTCATTCAACATCAACAAAGAGGTTATAAATTTGTTGCTTTCAACTAAGGAGTTGAAGTCAATAGTTTCAAAAGCATCGGAAGAGTTTGCAAATCGTGGTGTCCATAGCCATAAGCTATGCAGGAGAAACATACGAGCCTTCGGTGTTTCCAGGTTCCCCCTGACCTTTTCAAGAATATCAAACTTGATATCCAGTCAACTGAGGGAGAAGGGCATGAGAGTAGTGGTTTATCTCGACCATTTATTCTTTAAGAACCAAGATCCACATCTCCTGAGACTTATGCTGAAGGAGACAATAAGGTTCATTATGTTCCTAGTGTAGAAAAGAAATTTGCAAAAGTCAGTTTTGGAACCAACAAGACAACAACAAGACAAAATCATATGGAACCCCTAGAAATAGAAAGGTATATTCCTTAGCATACGCGGACGATGTGGTCTAATTAGCGAATGACGAAAGAGGGTTGAGTTTGATGATGAAAGCGTTGGAGGAGTACGTGAGAACGAAAGATTTAACGATGAATGTGAGTAAGACGAAGATGATGTGTTTTAGAAAGAGAAGCGCTAAAGTGAAATGTTAGAATCAGTGTCTCCTAATATGGAAGTCGAGCAGAATAATTCTTATTCTTCTTTCTTCTTCGCTTAACAATAACAAAGAAGTTATAAATTTGTTGCTTTCAACTAAGGAATTGAAGTCAATAGCTTCAAAGGCATCGAAAGAGTTTGCAAACCGGAGTGTTCATAGCCATAAGCTATGCAGGAGAAACATACTGGCCTTCGGTGTTTCCAGGTCCCCCCTGACCTTTTGAAGAATATGAAATATGATTGGAAGTTATACGAAAAGGCGGTTGAACAGGTGGAGGAATTTGGTTATCTATGTTTCTGGTTTGAAGCGCGAGGAGAAGTTGAGCTACAGGTGAGCAGAAGGATAGAATGTGCGAGCAATGTAATGGGGCAGGTGTTGGGTATTGGGAAAAGCAGGTTTAAGGACGATTAGAAGATGAGAGTGTGGATGATTGATGTTTTAGTGTGGTCATTTCTAAGGTATGGAGTGGAGATCTGGGCATAGAAGGAGCACAAGAGCACAAGAGAGTGGAAAGCTTGCAAGAGAAAATCCTTAGATAGGTTGATAGGGCAGCTCCAGCTTGAGCTGGAGCTGCCCAGGATATATGTTGAGGGAGGACCTAGGTAGGAGAAATTGGTAACTAGGAAAATGAAGAGAGCATGGAACTTTGAAGAGAAACTGGGAAGGGGGAGGGAAGGAGGAAAGCACAAGCATATCTACGGGAAAGGGTAAAAAAAAAGACAAGGGGTAACAAGACAAGATGAAGGTGGGAAGAAGAAAAACAACAGAGGAGGAGAGAGTGTGGTATAAGGGCGGATGTCAGAGTTTGGCAAATCGTTGAATCTAGATATAACAGATGGTATAGGGTAGTAAAGACGGAAGGAGAACCAGAATATTTAAAAAAGGTAAAAAAGAAGTGTAAGTGGAACAACGTTACACCATTTAGGTTGGGAGGAAGAATGAAAGAGTGTAGGTACTGTATGTCTGCAGAGGAAAGAAGATGTGGAGTCTGCGATTACGAGCTGGAATCTTGGGGGCATGTTTTAGAAAGATGTACTGGGAAGGAAACAGGCAGTCAGAGTTTATATGACAGAATAATGTCGACCTTGGATGGAAATGGACAAGGGGCAAGATGGATGATGAGGCTGCAATAAAGACACACCTCCTTGTGAGGTGTGTCTTAACTTATGAGTAGATTTTAAAGTAGTCTAGGGCGGTATAAATGGTTGTAAAGAAATGTAAAGGGATCGGTGCCCTCAAACTCGTAAAACAAAGAGAATAAATTTCATATACACTCAACTCCCGATTAAAGGCACCTCGGCTTATGTCCTTCCTACAATGTCTGCGAGCTCGCACTCGTGGGCGAGGGCCGAGGGGTCGAAGACGGCGAGAAAGAGGATTCCCGCCGCCTCGCAATTGTTGACACGGGGTTCGAGGGGCCGAGAGAGAGAGGGAGAGAGGCGCCGAACTCAGCAGAGTTACGCAGTTCCCCCTGACTGTTTACATTGTAGAAATTCTTGGAAGAGCCTCACGGTCAAAGTAGGCAACTCCCGATACTGGACTTAAACGGGGAGTTGAGTGTATATGGAACCCCTGAACGGATCAAAGATTCCTGTCAGAGGCAAAGACGGAAAGGATAAAGCTATTTTTGGAGAGAGTTATGATTCGGCAAAGATGGAGCTGGCATCAAGCGAAATCACTTCTCGGAAAGCTGGAATTTTCTTCCATTGTAAATCCTCTAGGGAGATTGTTTTGCCGAAGAATGCAACGAGCTGTCCACTCGCTTCCGAACATTTTTCCGAATCAACTCTTCACGATTCCGGATCAGATGAAACCAGATGTGCGGCGGTGGATGAAAAATTTGACCAAAAAATCTGAAAAATTCCCAAAATGCCTACTATGCACTTAACAACAGACGCATCCAACATAGATTGGGAAGTTCAGTCGAGAGACAAGCTGATAAGGGACCAATGGAATTTGGATCAGAAAAACTAGCATATAAACAAAAAAGAAATGTGGGCAGTGTACATAACGATTGTCAGAAAGACTTATATTCGGAGGCATGGAGGCATGAAGTCACAACCTTTGTTACAGTTAACAGAGAAACTGTTAACTTTAACTTCAAAACTAAATCTTCAATTGGAGACTCACTTTTTACCAGGAGTATACAATGTGGTAGCAGATCATTTATTAAAACTGCATTCTCTAACGGATTGGCATTTGTCGACGAGAGCAACGGACCGGGGACTGGCTTTTCGAGCAATGGGGATTTCCACAAATAGACTTGATAGAAACCGCACCATCAGCAGTCGTTTCATCGTATGCATCTCGACCAGAGGCGGCGGAACAGATCTTGTCTATCTCTTTCGTTCATTAACAGGTGTGAATATAAACAAGTGAGAGCGAGCGAGACACTTACATGTGGAAAACAAGTGACGGTTTTCCACATTTGAGTGTCTCGCTCACTCTCAATTGTCTACATTCACACCTCTTAATGAACGAAAGAGACAGACAAGATCTGTTCGTCGGCCCTGATCTCAACTCAGAGATCAGAAATCAGTATTGGTGAGCGCCTTCAGTCAAGTGTGGAATTACGACCTAACATGGATATTTTCACTTCCCTCTCTAATTCCAAGAATGCTACAACATCTGAACATAGCCCATGGTATTTTCATTCTAATTGTTCCGAGATGGGAGAGAGTCTTTTGGTGAGCAGATATGGAGAATCGTTAACTGGGTCCTCCTTGGGAAATTTACAACCTTCTACAGAATCTTATCGACATGGAAACCAACTTTCCTGCTCCAAACGTATCGGATCTACATTTGGAGACTTGGAAGGTACAAGATGGATTTCATATGCAAAAGGATGGACTGAAGAAGATGTAGCTTGAGGGGATGAATTAAGTTTTCACCCGATAGTAAAGCATATGTTGAAAGCCATAGTTCATCTCATCCTCCACAAGCAAAAAGAATTATATCGGATGTCAACGTATTGATTGGTTGGATGAAGCAAATAGTTATAAATCCCAAAAATTTATTTTGAGTGTCCAGACATGCGGCATTGTTGCTTTCCTTAACATCGGATCGAAAGGTTCATGATCTCACCCAGTTAAGGATGAATTCCGAAAATTTTCAAGATTCTGAAAATGTAGAAGCAGTGCAAGAGCAGGATTCAGTAATCTGTTTATCACCGCTAGAGGAAAAGTAGGTCCTGCTTTAAGATCAGAAATTGCAGGTTAGGTGCATTATTTTAGAAAAGTGGAGAAACCAGTTGCTTCATTACGAGAAAAGAATATAGTTCAGGATTCTTTCGATCCTCTTTCAAAACCTTATTCTGGCACCAAATGCAACCGGCGAAAATTCTGGGAAGGCAGTATATCGAGAGCCGTTAAATCAAGGTTCCAATGTAGGCTCAAAACGCGAACTTTTCTATATTATGTTAAACTCTATTATACAGGGTGTCCCAGAACTAAGTCTCCGGACTTATATGGCCGTATAAAAAAATAAAAATAAACCGAAACTTTTTTTAGCAAAAGTGTATTGAAGTTTTAATTTTTGAGTTATGAAATGATTAAGCTGACCAATCAGAAGCGCCGCATAGAAAGTCTTACGTGTGTGAGAGGGAGCCAACGCTGTTTAGTGACCGCTGCCTCTCCACTCGGTATCCCCACTCTGAGAGCCCGCTGCACGTTCAACACGGTGCAGTGCTATGCGGCGATCCTGATTGGTCCAGCTTAATCATTTCATAACTCAAAAACTAAAGCTTCAATACATTTTTGCCAAAGAAAGTTACGGTTTATTTTTTATTTTTTATACAGCCATATAAGTCCGGACACTTAGTTCTGGGACACCCTGTATTAAATTCATATTATATTACTTTCTGTACCTTAATTTTCTTTTAATTAACTATGGTCTTCACTATCGTTCCATTTCGTTATTAATAGAAAAGAAAATGTTTTTTTACTAAACTCTGACCTGTTATCTCTATATTTGGACGAAATTAGAATTTACAACGAAAACTTATGAAAAAATGATCAGTACCAAATTTGTAGACCTTCTTTCTTTGTAACATTTTTGCATATCTTGCATAGTTTGACCGGAAAATAGAATTTTTTATTTCTAGTAACATTTTTCACGATTGAAACAAATGCTATATGCAACTCATAAAAAAAATAGTCTCAACCAAATTTGTAGATTTTTTTGAGGCGAACAATTTTGCTTCTCAATATTTTTTTCGTATTTCGTATATTTTTGCTGGAAAATGGAATTTTTTTTTCTTAAAATGCATTTTCTATGGATAAAACCATAACCGTTGGTCAAAAATGGCTGATTAACGAACTCGTCCCTTCTTCTTAGGCCCTAAAACAGTGTACCAAAAGGCAATCTAATTGGATAATTCATTCGAAAGTTATCGTGTTTACAGACAACGACAACGAAAGACAGACACCGAAGTCAAATCCATTTTCTTTCAATCAGTGAGACTGAAAACGTCGAGATATTATGAAATCCGCGAAAGTCAATTCTCACATCAAATCAATACCTTCTCATTGAGATGAGAATGTTAAAAAACTAATACTTTCTCACTTAGAATGAGAATGTAAAAAGCATCCTGCACAATAATATTTCAATTAAGGGTGCGGTAAATAAAAGTGGAAAAAGAACATGGACATTGTGAAACTAAATTGCGAAATATGATTTACATTTTAAACTGAAATTTAAAATCAGTTTTCAAAATTATTCTTATTTAAATTAATAAAGAAAGTTCAAAAATTTCTCAAGTTGAAAGCGGCATGTCGGAAATTCATTCTTGGGAGCCTTGTGATGAATTAGCTTTCCAATTTTTCATTTCAAGAGCATCAAACGATTAAAATACGATATTTCAGTTATCTCAACACTAAAGCTTTCCAAATTAATGTTTCCTCTTTCATATCTCCATTTCCATTTCTGATAAAGCAGAGCAATTTATCGAATGCTTTAGATGAAAATGAAAAATACAATTTATCTCCATTAAACTATTTTCATCGAACACAGACCACGTATGAGTTTTTTCCTCCCTTTATATCAATTTTAATCCTGTTGCATCTGAATCAAGACCATCGCACAGAGTGATTAATATCTAATATTATCGATTTTAGGCCTTAGTTTTTACAATTGAAAATTATAAAAATGATGATCAATTTATTTTACTTTTCTGGTATAATTATTAATTTTGCATGATTAAAGATCAAAGAGAACCTTAAGAGTCCTATCTCCTATGATTGTAGTATTCAATTAGAGAAATTGAATTTCCCATTACAATTCCATCGTTTGAGCCTAGTCATTCGTTCTAAAAAGAATTTTTCATTACATAAAAGCATTGAAAGGTTCCACGATATTTAAAGTGATTTTTATTGTCAACCCTACAAAAAACGTCGGATTGAAATGTATTGTTCCGTGTTCACGAGATGTTCTCGAGAAATCTGCTTTTCAACAAACTCCGATTGGAGGATAGTCCAAGACTTTTGAATGCAATACTTCGCATATAACGTCTAAATTTTGAATACGACTGAAGTCGAAAGAGAATTGTAAAGTAAATAAATCCTGTCAAATGAGAGATTTCGCGTTTATTAAAGTATTATTCAATCCGAAGCAAACCGAAGACAAGCCAATCCTTATTACTGCAAGAGTTCCCATTCATTTGAATGCTACTAAATGCGATTGAATGAGAGGAAACTTTGGAGTGAAGTGAAAACTTATTTATTCGAGAGTTCGCATTTATTTGAATGCTATTGAGTGCAAATGAATGATAGGAAAGTTCAGAGCAAACTGAACACTTTTGAATGCGAGGATTCGCGTTCGTTTAAATTTTTCCACTTCGTAAGGCAATTTGAATACTCTTGAATGCGGGACGGCACATTAAAATATAATTAAACCTTTGATAATTGATCAAATATAATTAATTAATTGGTAAAATTAATCATTGCAAAAAAATACATTTAAAATCAGGCAGTAAGAACTTTTGTATACTTTTTGCAGTTCATTAATACTTGTTTTCTTAATTTTCATTTTAAAAAATAATGGATATACTTCCGAAAAACGCATACCTCCGATTAATTTTAAACTCCGTACATTTATGTATTTTGATGTGCTGATATCTGTATAGAGATTCTTTTTTTTGGTTTTTTTCCTAAATTTAAAAACGAAAACGTTATGTATTTTTTTTTGTGTCAAGACTGGCGATTTTGGGGACGCGTCGTATTTTGACAAGAGTTCCCTCGGAGATGGTTGCCTTTTTCCAGGCTTTCCTTTCACGATTCAGTAGATCTAAGTAATAGCTCGAGACATTTTTTTAGTTTTATTTTTAAATTAATAAATAAAAAAGTTGTTTAACTCTTACAGAGTGAAAATCGGCGTTTTTTTTGGGACGCGCCGTTCCAATGACACGAGTTTTCTCACAGATGGTTGCTTTTTTTCCAGGCGGTCCTTTTACGATTCAATAGAGCTAAGTAATAGCTCAAAAGTGAATTCTTGTTTTTTTCTTTAAATAAAAAGCGTCTAACCATTCTAGCCATTTCATGAGACGATTAACGTTCTATGAAGCACATTCAGTATAATAACGTTCAATGAATACAATTTTAAGTAATCATCACTTAACCCTAGGTTTTGATTGTTTTTAAAATAATTATTTCCTTTTAAATGAAGGGAGCCTTTTTAAAAAGCATGCATATAGGATTTTGTGAAAAAAAGGCAGTCGACAACGGTCGGTGTCACAGAATAGATCGTTCTTCTAAAAAGTACATTTGAAAATTCTGTCAGTTTTTTCCACGTGCTTATTTTTCAATATTTTTCAGTGGTTTTTAAAAATATTTTTATGTATAGTGGGCATTCCTTCTACTGAAAACGCAAATTACGATGAGCGTTTTACTTGTAGCATTTTATCTTGTGTAAGCATAAATTTTTCAAAGGTCCTAGACTTAAAAGAGAACAGGTTTTCAAACTTACGCAGGAAATTATAAAAAATCTCGGCATTACGGTTTCAAATTTCAACTTCAGAATTCGTTGAAGGCAGTTGACAACGGCCAGTGTCACAGAATAGATCGTTCTTCTGAAAAATACATTTAAAAATTCCGTCAGTTTTTTCCGCACGCTTATTTTTCTACATTTTTCAGTGTCTTTTTTTAAATATTTATATGTTTAGTGGGAATTTCTTCTACTGAAAACACAAATTACGATGAGTATTTTACTTGTAGCATTTTATTTTGTATAAACATACATTTTTTAAAGGTCCTAGACTTAAAAGAGAACAGGTTTTTAAACTTATTAAGCTTATTTTTCAATATTTTTCAGTGTTTTTTCAAAAATATTTTTATGTATAGTGGGCATTTCTTCCACTGAAAACGCAAGTGGCGGTGAGTATTTTATTTGTGGCATTTTATCCTATGTAAGTATAAATTTTTCAAAGGTCCTAGTTTACGGAAACTTTCGACTTTCGACAATTTATGGAAACTGATGGGAAAATTGTGGAAGGGTTTGGAAATTTGTAAGATTTTTTACAAATTGAGTTTTAAAAATGATAATTTATGGAGATCTCTAAGCTTGTCAAGTTCTTATTCACGGTTGAGCTTTCTTGTCACATTTTTGTAGCATTGAATGGTCTTTTTCCATCTTAGAGTCCAAACTGCAGGAGACTGGTGCCCTCCTCAGTGTACAACACACGCCGATCATAACACCTTTGGTTCTGGCTTGGTTTTCATACTTTCCTTTGCATGACCGAAGTTTGGTGGGACTAACGTTATGAATGGACACTCCACCTTATAACGATTTATCTGGTTAATTTGGACATGATTTTATACTTATGAAATGAATTCCTCGCATGAAGCTGTAGTTGGGTGGATACTTTTAACAATGAATAATACAAATAATAATGTAGCCTCGGATAGGATTGACGCTTCTACTG
>JAUMHM010000049.1:7796774-7843718 GCA_032362435.1 Melikaiella ostensackeni
ATCGATAATATCGATATCTTTTCAGAAAATATCGATATATATCGATACATCATTTTACCGATATTTCCCATCACTATCATGGCGTCAGTTGATGTGCGTCGCCTGCGGCGCGCAGCATTTAGGCGGCAATTCAAAATACGAGTGTAGTTTAATTTTCAAATACTTGACGTTTTAGGGATAAGGAAATCTCAATTTTAGTAGTGAACCTAGTCTTCATTCGCAAAAAATTCTTAAGCATAAAATTTAAACTATTATATATTTATTTAAACATTTCTAATTATGTAGAAATTAATTTTTACTATTTTCTAAAGCCTTGTTAGGACATACGAAATTACAAACAGAAGGTAACGGGTTTTTCGATATTAAAATTTAATACAGAAAAAAATTTAGTAAAAATAGAAAACTTTAATTAATTTGTCTTATTTTACTACAGAACTTTTGAAAACTTTTGTTACCCCGCAAAAAATTATTTCAAACAAATAAATTTAGCATTTTTCTACAGACAATAAATTTTAACTTGATGTTACTGAACTCTCAAATATTGCTGGAATTTAACATACTATATGAATGTAGCAGATCTGTTGATGGTTTTCTCAATGTATGAGAAACTCAAATACTTATTTATAATCAGTAGTATATATTAATTTATAATAAATAAAAATAATAAATTAATCAGCATATTTTAATTCAAAATTCATCTGGGTAGATTTTCTTCACCCATGCAAAGCCAAAAATTGTTCATTGAAGCCTGATAGGGCCCCAACCCGATTTTTCAAGACTAGAAATTCTAGTCGAAGCCCCATTAGATACAGATAGATTCGCCATACCTATACAAAGCATGGAATTTCTCACTAGAACCTCATAGGACCCCCATCGGTTTTTTCTGGACTAGGAATTCTAATAGGGGCCCCATCAGAACCCAACTTCAAATTTCAAGGAAGTTTCTGCACGGGAAATGATGGGAGTTTCCTGAGGAAAAACTCGAGATATAATGATAAAAATCTCCATATCTTCTGCATTTTAAAATCGGAATTCATTTTAATACATTCAAAAATCTTTTTGAAATATTACAAACAATAATCTTCAGTCTTTCGCATGTAATGATCTAATGCATTCTGTTCGCATCTAATCACATCTAATACATTCTATTCACAGCATGAAGTTGGTTCGCAGAGATGCTTTTGTTCTTCATTCTTTTTTTTTTTTTTTTAAATTAATTCGTTTTGATATTTAAAGTTAAGAATCACGTAAGGGAACGTCCATTTATTACGTAAGGATGATTTTTGAAATTTCAGACCCCCTATTGTAAGGTTTCATATGATTTTTCAGACCCTCTTTTCCCCTTCTAACGTCAGGCTTTATATCTTTACTCAATAATAAACAATATGTCAATTATTTTTACTGTAAACGAGATTTCAAAAGATTTCCAGTGATTTTTAAGGATTATAACAGATTTCAAGGGACTTTAGGGTATTTCAAAGCACAAAAAGTATTTCAAAAATTTACAAAAGTTTTAGGGATTTCAAACAATTTGAAAGGATTACGAGAGGTTTCACAGACTTTAAATGATTTTAAAAGATTTCAAGAATCTGAAGAAATTACCTAGTACAATTTCCGAGAGAATCTCAATTTTTTCAACGGATTCTACAAGATTTTGAGGGACTTCAAGGAGTTTAATCAGTCTTCAAGAGATTTTACGCGATTTCAAAAGATACCTAAGGATTTCGATGGATTTTTAGGGATTTCGAGGGATTTTAAGGAATTAAGAACGATTTCCGTGGATTAGAAAGAACTTAAAGGGATTTCAAGTGTTTTTAAGAGATTTCGAAATATTTCAAAAAAGTCGCAGGATCTCAAAGGATTTTACAGGATCTCAAGGGATACCAAAGTATTTTCACAAATTTTGAAGGATGTCAGGGGATTTTAATTGAATTTCGAAGATTTAAATACATTTAAAGGAATTTCATGAGATTTATAAAGATTTCACGGGGTTTCGAAAGATTTGTAAAGATTTTAAACAATTTGAAGTGATTTTAACAGATTTTAAGAGATTTAAAGAATTTTCGATGAAATTACGAGATTTTTGAAGATTTTAAGAGATTTTAAAAGATTCCAAAGTATATGCACGTATTATAGTGGATTTCGTTAGATTTTGAAGGATTTAATGAAAGTTCAAAGATTTTCGAATATTATGAAGGATTTTGAGGGATTTCGAGGAACTTTGAATGGTTTTTAAAATATTTTAGTGGATTTTAAAATATTTTAGGTGATTTCAAGAGATTCGGAAAGATTTGGACGGATTCGAAAGGTTTCAAGGTTTCAAGGGATCTCGTAGTATTTTGTAATTTTTACGGAAGTTCAAGAATTTTAATCGATTTTTAGTGATTTTAAGGGTTTTCCGCGGACCCCTCCCCCCCCCCCCCCAAAAAAAAAAAGCTTTACGTAATGAATGAACGTTCTCTATGTGTAAAAGAAAATAATGTTCAACATATAAAATTAATAATTAGAAACTATGGTTCTTGAAATAAATGTATTTGACCTTTTACTTAATATATTTCTTTAATTTTCTTTCTCAGAGTTTTTCATTTTTTCATGCTTGAAATACTTGGAATAAAGAAAAAGCTTTTAACCTCCTTGACTTTTGATATTAGTTTCAGTTAAAATAATTAAATTGCTGAAATCCGTTACAATTACAATTTGTTAATTTCAAACAGGAGTGGAGACTTTGACCTTCTTAGTTTATTACATGAAAAGTCAGACTGATTTGAAATATTTTAAAAGTTGTATAACTTCCCCCTGTTTAAATTTTTCAAAACTGTAAATTAAATTTTTTTTCTTGTTGATAAGCTTTCAGCTTAAACTTTCACCATTAAATTATTCCAAACTGGAATCGTTTCATAATAAACAACTTTGAATTGAAAGCATGCATCGAAACATTGAAAATGGTTCTGGTTTCATTTTTAAATCTCTCAAAACTGTATCATTTGAAAATAGTTATATTTATAGCTAAAAAAAAATCAAAACCAATGTTTACTCAAGTAATTAATTTTAACTTAGGATGTCAAAAATTTTGTATTTTTTATATAATTATAATTGTTATATAATTTTATATAATTTAAATTCATGAATGCTGTATCATAACCACGGTGCCATAGACCATAGGGTCGTCCAAATTCATATCTGTAAAAAATGGATTTTCGGACTCTTGTCATTCCTCTCCCTAAAACTGTCAATGGACCCTTGAAAATTATACCCTGAAAATTTGAGTAAAATCAGTTAATAAAAGGACATGCCTCATGGCCCTTAAAGTTTTCCATTCAATTGACGTTATGAAAAGCGTTACTTTCAAACATTTTGAAATAAGATGTGAATAATCGTAGAATTAAGGTCAAATAAAAAGTTTAATTCTTTATTGAAAACACTTCAACGAATGTGTATTAAATGAATATTTTTTAATTACATAATTGACGCGTTTGAATCGGACCTCAACATTTAAATGATTTCAGTCTGCTAATTCCAATTCAAAAGTTGTAAATGAGAAAACTCTGATTGAACACTTTGTTCATTCTTTTTCGATTTTTTTTAATCGGATCAAAATTCTTGAGGTTATGCTCCCACATTTCAAACAAAATTAAAAAATTGTAAATTAAAGAGCGCGTGAAACAAATTGTATACCAGCGTGTCAGATTCTGTTATGCATATCCATTTTGAACAAATATAAGACACATCCGTGAAACAGATGTTTAATAAATAAATAAAATGTTAAATTTGAAATCGTAGTAAATCGGTCGCTATTGGGGATTTAAACATGCTATGCGACACTGTCGGCCCCTATGCGAACTAACCAATATGGCCCTGAATGACATATTAAATACGCGTAAAACATCGCGAAAACCAGTAAAAACACAGCGTTCAACTGTAATGATCTTCCAACTGAATAAATAAGTGCTGTAATAAGTAATTCTGATGAGAAAAATACTTCCGAGCTGATAATAATTATTTGCTCCAGTAATGGAATTTGCACGCCACTATAGAAAATCAACAAGTTTCAGAGGTTGTTGCGTCAGTGATTGTGATTACAAAGAGAATGAAAACTTCAATTTAAGTTTTCATAGAGTGCCAAAGCTTGGAAGTGTTAAAATATAAAGGCGAAACTCATTTGAAAAAATTGAAGTTGTAGATGAACACAGTGAGTGTTTGAGAAATTTAAATGAATGTATTTCAACTTTTTCGCAAGTTTTTATATTAGCTCCGCACATTACAATCATACGAGAATTAAGAATATTTTGGCCTTCGTTCATAATTCTGGATGCAGATGTAGCTGTTGCGTAACTGCACAAACTTTCTAAGTCCAAAAATACCATTTTCCAAACAAACACACTTTGTAATTGAAAAATTGCTACTACTCCATATTATCCATATGATTTCCGCGGCCATGTTTGTATAGCACCGCAGCGCCCCTTTTGGCGCGGTGGATGTTTTCATTCCCAATCGGAAACGGCCAATTGAGATTGCGGATTCACTAAGGCTTCAAGCTGATTCAAATCTTCCAATCGGTTCTTTGTTTCTGGATTTTTTTCCAATTATTCTGGGAAAAAATAAACAATTTTTGTCTTAAAAGTAAAACCGTGCAAAAACTAGGCATTCAAAGTTGAATTATATTTAATTTGATAATGTTCTAAACTGAACATTTCCAACTCGATGCCTCTCAAAACATTTTTTTTTAAGTGATTAAACTGTACAATTTGAAATTGGAATCTTAGTAATTTTGTTTTATTTTTTTATATTATTAACTGGCAATGCAATATTTCCCGCGCGCTGTAGCGTGCGTATAATATTGTTAGTTTATTAATAATTTTATTTTTTCCAGGGATCTCAGTCATAACCAGATTGCAATGATCGGACAAAAGACTCTGAGAGGAATCTCTTCCCTGAAACATCTGTGAGTGAAACGAAAAATCTTCTTTGCTTCAATTATTGTACTCTTTAATAATTAATAATTTTCTTTTTTATGCAGATTACTCGACGATAATATTCTGACCTGCATCGACGAGGGTGCAATCCGAGAACTGAAGGATTTAGAAATTTTGTAAGTTGCATAGTTCCCTAGTGACACAATAAAAAAGAGATAATGAAATTCTTGCTTGGAAGTTTCGACTTTTAATGGAATTTATTATTCCCAGTAACTGGATCACTTAGTTCTATAACGAGTTTAACGAAGTTACGTAAATCCCACTGAAACGTATTGAATGTTTTTCTTTTCTCTGCAAGTTTATTCTTAAAAGAACAAGAACAGATATTTATACGAGGCAAAAGAAAGAAGAGTTTCCTGTGGACAGTAAAGAAAGCTTGAACTCATTTAGAGCGTAATTTGATATTTTTTGTTCCAGGTCGTTGAATAATAATAAACTGACGACTCTTGGAAAGGAAATGTTGAATGGGTTGTCAAATCTACGTTCTTTGAGGCTATCTGGAAATTTGCTGGTCTGCGATTGCCACCTGAGCTGGCTCTCACGACATCTCAGAAATTTTCCACGTCTCACACAGAACACGAGGTGTTCCTCCCCCGCTCATCTCAGAGATCACAACCTCGGGGAATTACAGGTGGGGTGTCAGATTTTTAATACGAAATTTCTATGCAACTTTTAATACATAAAAGTGAGTAGATTTATTATATACAGCTGGCTTCCCAGTAGGGTGGTCCTTATTTTCGAAACTTTAAATTTTCTTAAAGGTCGAAATATCTACTTTCTTATGAAAAATTTGTTTACGTACTAAAAACGAACACCCAAAAAGTTCAAAAATAAAAAAAAATCATTTAAATATGGTATGCAAATTTAAGTAAGGTAGAAATTTTTAGAAATGTCTTATTGGTTGGTATTATTAACCTTTTCTTTTTGAAAAATGGAATAATCTGAATAGCGCACCAAGTTTGAGCTCCGATTTGAAATTTCTGAAGTAATTTAAATGGGGAAAACTAAGTCAAACCGTAAAAATTTTATAAATTTGTCAAATGTAATCAAAATCTAACGCTCACCTGAGGGGCCGTCCATGATGTATGTTACCAATTTTGGAATATTTTTGACCCCCCCCCCCAGCCGCCCTCGTTGATGACCGTAGTTTTGCCCCCCCTCACCGAAAGTAATGTAGCTATTGTCTTAATACGGATTTTAAGATTATTCTGCGTATTTTCAGCAAACATAAAATCAATTTTTAACCTAACTTTTGCAGTAACAACCAAATTGTTGAACTTTCACGCAAAAGAGACGAATTTTATACAAAATAGTTAAAATTTTAACCAGATAGTTACATTTTCAAGCCAAAAAGACTAATATTTTGGAAGACACTTGAATTTTCAACAAAATAATAATATTTTTAACAAAGTAGATGAATTTTTGACCAAATAGCTAAATTGCCAACCTAGAAAGATGTATTTTCAACTAAAAAGTTTAATTTTCCACCCAAAAAGACGAATTTTTTATCAGATAGTTGAATTTTCAAGAAAACAGTTGAATCCTCAACCAAAACAGATTAATTTTCAACAAAACAGTTCCATTTTAAACCAAAGAGGATGAATTTTCTACCAAAAAAGATGAATTTTGAACCAAATATACGAATTTTCAAGTAGAAAAGATCAATTTTCAACAAAAAATGGAATAGTTACGTTTTCAGCTAAAAAAATTTATTCGCAACAAAAAAAACGAATTTTCAACAAAAGAGTTGCACATTCAAACAAATAGTTGAATTTTCCACCAAAAAGATGATTCCTTAATCAATCAGATTAATTTTCTACCAAAACAGACGAATTATCAACAAAACACTTGAATTTTCAACTAAAAAATATTAACTTTCAACCAGATAGTTGAATTTTTAAATAAAAAAGATTAATTCAACGAAAAATGGATTAGTTAAATTTTCAATCAAAGAGATGAATCTTCAATCAAAAAAATAGATTTTTTACAAAGTAGTTTAACTTTCTACCAGGTAGTTGAATTTTTATATAAAAAAAATACTTAAAAAAAATAGTTGCGTTTTCAACAAAATAGTTAAATTTTCAACCAAACAGTTAAATTTTTAACCACACGAAATGAATTCCGAATCAAAAGTATAAGAGCAGAACTTTCAACCAAAAAAATTTATTGAATTTTTATTTTAAAAAATACTTTTAAAAAATAGTTGCATTTTCAACAAAATAGTTAAATTTTCAATTAAACAGTTAAATTTTTAACCAAACGAAATGAATTCCGAATCAAAAGTATAAGAGTAGAACTTTCAACCAAAAAAATTTAACTTTCAACTAAAAGTAATTGGATTTTCTTATTGGGTTTTATTAATTCAGTTTGAATTTAAGAGAAAAAACGAGAAAAAGGTGAAATTTCTTGAAAACAGGCAAAAGAAGAATTCTTTTTAAAAAGTTGAAATTTATTATCAGGAAACGTGCTAAACGTTATCTAAGTTCGTAACGTTTCTTCCACTGACGGAACCATTCCAGTCCATTTTTCTATTTTCTTATTAATATCAATCTTTTTTTGGAAAATTCCCATGAATCTTAATTTTAATTTTTTAACCGGCCCCTCAATCACATCCATCTCATTTCCCAAATTTGTATCGATTTCGCTGAACTCCGTAATACCAAAGAGAAACAATCAGAGTAGACAAAAATTATCTTTTTACGTAGAAAATTCAAAAATTAGAATCGATTATTTTTTACAATTTACCACGATATTAATTAAATATACATTTCAATTTTGTCAAAATACGAAATAGATAGTCAGGAATTCATACACGAAATTGAATTACAAAAGTTTTATATTCATCTATATTTAATTATTAAAATTTAAAAAGCAAAAAATTGAGAAAATAATTCACTTTTTTCAATTTATCAATTTGTGAGAAAAATATTAGGATAACAAATTCACGGTAAAACTTTATTTTAACGGAGAAAATTCTTCATCAATACGAAATGCAGTGTTCAAAGCCACGATGTGAACTGACTCTGAATTGTACACTAGGAGCCTCACAGAAATTCTCAGATTTTTTTGGGCCACAAAATCTCAAAAGATTCTTGGGAATCCCTTAAAATATTCTTGAAAATTTTGTTCCAATCATTAATGTAATTTCTGATATTATCTAATTTTGTCCAAATCTAGAGATGAAAGGTCAAAGTTTAGTAAAAAATAATTTTTTAAATCAATAAAGAAGTGAAACGAAAGTGTCGGTCGGGTCCCTGCTTGAAATGTTTTAAAGTTACTTTCAATCGTTTTGGAAGTGCTGTGAAATCTCTTGAAATATTTTGAAATACTTTGAAAATTCCTTAATTTTTGTAAAATACTTTTCAAATCCCAAAAGTTATTTGAAATCCATTAAAAATTTTCAAACTTTTATGTTATGTCTTCAAAAAGTGTTAAAAACGCCACTGAAAACGCTTTAAATCTATTAAAATCTCTCAAAATCCCTTCAAATCTTTTTAAATCAATTAAAATTCATAGATATATTCTGTGAAAATCTTTGGATTCTTTTACAATTATTTACGGTCTCTAGAAATTATTTGAAATCTTATTTTTAAATTCCTTGAAGTTCCGTAACATTCTTTTTAATCTCTGAAAGTGGTATAAAATCCTTGGAAATAATTTTAATTCCTCGAAATCTGTTGAACTCACTTAAAATACTTCGAAATACTTCGGAAACGTTGAAATTTTTTTCAACTTTTCAAAACCCAAAGATATCCCCTCGGTATTAAAGAATTTACGGCAATGAATCATTTCTTTTATTTAATGAAATTAAGTTTTATTCTCTTATCAAAGTAGATAACTCAAGATCTGTTTTTGTAAGAACAATTACATATTTCTCAGCCATAACGATCACAAATTAAATTAACAGTACTAAACCAATTGAAAGTTAGCAGAGGATTTCATTTTCAAATTTCAAATGTAATAAATGGAGAAACTTCAATTCATCCCAAATCCAATCAGGTTTTCAACAATAATAAGTGCGAGATTTTTGAGATATTTCGTTACAACACTTTTTTTATATAAAATCTTTCTTGATAAAATAAAAGTGGATAGATTTATTATATTATAGAGACTTTTCTTAAGACTGTAATTTTGGTCTCAATTGGAAGGCTAATAAAGTTCGCTCTCAGAAAACCTAGAATTTCCTGGTGATACATCAAGAGTAATAAAAAGCTGATTTCTATCAATTAAATTCGATGAATATATCAGATTCGTGCAAATAAAACTTTTTCCATTATCGTTCTTCTATCCAGCCTCGCATGCTTGAATTGTTTAGACTTCTATGAGGTTTTGTAGTCGCAATAATGCTTCAAGTTGTACCTCAACAGTAGTCACGCCACCCTGCAATCAAACAATGAACCACTGCATTTCAGAAATATCTAAAGACACCAATTTTCTTTCATTTAGGAACACGATTTCAAGTGCTCTGGGCTAATAGAACGTGCAACCTCTGAATGCAACGCTGAACCACAATGTCCCAACCCCTGCGAATGTGCCAACGGAATCGTCGATTGCAGAGAAAAATTATTGACTAAAATTCCAACCCATTTACCCGAGGACACAACAGAATTGTAAGTGCTCTATAATTAGTAAGCTAATTGTTAAAACTTCAGATCAGATATAGAAGAAAAAATTTGAAAAATTTGTTTCTTCTCACAGACGCTTGGAGCAAAACGAAATCACGGAAATTCCTCCCAAGGCTTTCTCCCCTTACAGAAAGCTACAAAGAATGTAAGTAAAACAGCCTCTATTTTATTTCCTTTTCTTTTAGAGCAGAAAATAATGAGTTCTTCTGATTTCTCTTTGCAGAGACTTGAGCCACAACAAAATCAAGAAGGTCGCAGCTGACGCATTCCATGGACTCAAGTCCCTTGTGTCGCTGTACGTACATAAAAAAATGCAGTGTATATTATCTTCTTTCTAGATTACTTGACTAAAGTATGCCTTTTATTCCAGAGTCCTTTATGGGAACAAAATCACTGAACTACCCAGCGGTATTTTCCACGGACTGAGTAGCTTACAACTCTTGTAAGTATCCCTTAATAAAAATATATCGATAATAATTTCTTCAACATAAATTCGTGACCATATAATCATAGAGAGTGCTATCTTCGATTTTTCCAATTTTAAGGGAGAGGTTTTTCAAAATTAGGTAGTTTGTATATGAAGACATTTGCTGATAAGAAAATGCAAATTTTGTTACCCGTTTCTGACAGGAACAATTAGAACACTGATACAACATTAAAATTTGAGAGTGCCAAAACTTCGGTGTAATAAATTATTGAATTTTGAGATAGAAGTTTGTGGTTTACTGCCAAAAGACATGAATTTTTAACAAAAAAGGTGAGTTTTCAAGCAAAAAAACGAATGTTTCATAAAAGAGTTGCATTTACAACCAAATAGTTGAACTTTCTAGCAAAAGAGACGATTTTTCGACCAAATAGTTGAATTTATAACCTGCACAGTGAATAGTTTAACCAAACTGTCGAATTTCTAGAAAAAAGATTAAACTTGAACCAAAAACAGTGGAATTTCCGAGCCAAAAAGACGAATTTTTTAGAAGAATATTTGAATTTTCACATACACCAAAAGGAAGATTTTGCAATCCAAAAAGGATGAATTGTCAACAAAGCAGTAGAATTTCCGAACAAAAAAGGTGACTTTAATAAAATAGTTGAATTTTCAACCAAGAAAAATGAATTTTCAACCAAGAAAAATGAATTTTCAACCAAATAGTAGAATTTAAAAAAAAATACTAATAATTATCAACCAAACAGTTGTATTTACATTATTTGCAATCAACTAGTTGAACTTTCAAGCAAAAGGGACCAATTTCAATATAATAATTAAATTTTCAACAAAATAATTAAATTTTCAACAAAACAGCTGATTTTTCAACTAAAAGGACGAATCTTTGACAAAAGAATGAATTTCTGACAAAAAAGTTCAACATTCGACCAAGAAGTTGAATTTTCAATCAAACAAGATTAATTGTCAACGAAAAATATAATTATAGATATTTCAACCAAAAGGATTTTAATTTTTAATCAAAAACAGGTGAATTAAACCAAAAAAGACGAATTTTTAACCAAACAGTTGTATTTTAAAGCCAAAAAGACGAATTTTCTACAAAACAGTTGAATTTCTGACTCGAAAATATGAATTTCCAACAAAAAAGTTAATTTTCAACCGAATAATTTAATTTTAAACTAAAAGCGATCAATTTTCAGGCAAAAATAGAACATTTAAATTTGCAGATGAAAAAATTGATTTACACCCCCCAAAAAAAAACGAATTTCCAACAAGAATATTAATTTTTTTACCAAAGAAAACGAATTTACAACAAAATACAAAAATTTGCAACAAAATTGTTTTAATTTTCAACTAGAAACGGTCAATTTTCAACCAATAATAGAATAGTTAAATTTTCAGTTGAAAAAATTAATTTTCAACCAAAGAAGAAAAAACGAATTTTCAACAAAAAAGGTAATTTTTCAACCAAATAAGAGATGAATTTTCAACTAATAAAATGAATTTCAACAAAGTAGTTTAACTTTCAAACAAGCAGTTAAGTTTTCAATCGAGAAGATTAGTTTTCAACCCAGAAGGTCGAATTTTATAGAAAACAGTTGAATTTTGAACCAGAAAATATGAACTATCAACAAAAAAGTTAATTTTCAATCAAATAGTTGAATTTAAACTAAAAAAGATCAATTTTCAACCAAAAATAGAACAATTAAATTTCCACTTTAAAAAAATTCAACCAAAAAAAAACGAATTTTCAACAAAATAATTAAATCTTCAACCAAACAGTGGATGTAGATGGAAAAAAGCTTTCACTGCGCATGTCCCAAATTTCAGCGAATAGCTAGTTGTCATGAATAATGGAAAATGCTAGAAAACGTGCGCCCTACGGCCGCTAAAAAGAGTGGCGACATCTGCTCTGAGTTTTGGGTGTCCAGCATAATTGTAAATAATTTATCTTTTAATAGAAAATTGTAACTAAAAATTAGAGATCAAATGAAAGATAGTTGGCATATTGAAAAGTAATTTCGCCTGACATGGATTGGCAGAATTAGATCTATCTTTAAATTGCACTAATAGCCAGATCTGAGCAGCGGAAAAGGGGTTATGGACCTGATCAATCGAAAGTTACCATTAGTTGGCTACAATGCACTCAATACTCAATCGATAATGCACGTTTGTTCCAGGCTGTTGAACGCCAATGAGATTTCCTGTATTCGGACGGACCTGTTCCGAGACCTGACCAGTCTGACACTTCTATCCCTTTACGACAACAACATCCAGTCTCTCAGCAACGGAACGTTTGCTCACCTACGCAGCATCAACGTCATGTTAGTATGTCCATAATTTCGTGTTAAACGACCGCGAAACTCGGCTTTAGTAGCTTAATTAATTTTTAACCTGATTATACTGCAACAGCCTCCGGTTGTTCCACTTCTCCGAAATGGAATTTAATTTTTTTTCCTTTTTAAATTGAACTAGAAACAGCGCGCGCTTCACGCGCGACAAGTTTTCTTGGTCCTTGCATTTTTTCAAAATAATAAAATTATATAAAATAATATTTACGGAGTCAAAAAGCATATTTAAAAATCTTACACCTGAAATTCAGAAATGAACTTAAATTCAGCGAAAATTTGTCTGAATTGTAGAAGGTCAATAACTGGATTTTAGAATGTAATCGTATGTAATTTTCTTAAATTGAGATAAACTTTACTTGAATCCACATAAAACTACCGCGAAACTCTGTTTTAGTAACTTCATTTATAACTTAATTATGCTGCAAGAGCCTTCAACTGATCTACTTCTCGGAAACGGAATTTAAATCTTTTCTTCTGTTTAAATTTAACTAGAAACAATTAGCACGCGTTGCATGCGCGAAAAGCTTCCTTGGACCTTGCTTTTTTTTAGAATAATAAAATTATATAAAATAATATTTACACAGTAAAAAAATATTAAACAATCTTACATCATTTTTTTCATATATTTGTCTTAATTTAAGAACGTCAATAACTGGATTTCAGAATTTAATCATAAGTTATTTTCTTAAATTTAGATAAATTTTACTTGAATCCAGATAAAATGACCGCGAAACTTGGTTTTCGTAGCTTCGTTTCTAACTTAATTATGCTACAACAGCCTTCAGTTGTTCCACTTCGCCAAAATGGAATTTAAATCTTTTTTTCTTTTTAAAATTAATTAGAAACAATTTGCGCGCTCTTAATTTGCGACAAACTTTCTTGGGCCTTGCATTTTTTCTAATAAAATTATATAAAATAACATTCACAGAGTAAAAAATAATATTTAAAAATCTTACACTTGAAATTCAGAAATGAACTTAAATTCTGCGAAAAGTTGTCTGAATTTAAGAAGGTCAATAACTGCATTTCAGAATATCATCATACGTTATTTTCTCAAATTCAGATAAACTGGACGCAAATCCAGATATATTTTTGCTTCATTCAAGTTTATTTCTGAATTTAGGATGCACCATCTTCATGTATTCACTTTTATACTCTGTAATATAAATGAAATTGAAGGTAAAATAAAAAATGGGATAGTGTCATTTACCTTAACAGATTTCAATTAATTATTGCCACGTTTTTAGAAAATGTAATTATTTTATATATCTCCATGTGAATGCCTATTTCCCTTTTTCCTGCTTTTTGAAATATTTCAGAGACATTCATTATTTAGAGCGTTATTAATTTTTTTTAACATTAAGCGTTAACCATTAAAATTTGGTTAGCTTTTGTAACATCTTGTTATAGAATTATAGATTAATACTTGAATAATAAAACTCGGACAAATTCTTTTAAATTTTCTAAGATCTATTCAAGATATGGTTTGTTGCCAAAAAGTTGTGAAATTTAAGTCCTAATAGTCGTTTCACACATTTCCATGATTCAATAGATTTTTTTGAACAATACTAGAATAAAGTACTTACATGGAAGTAGTTTTTAGTTACAAAAATTGACAAATTAATGACAAAAGAATTTTGTGAATGATTTATGCTTATACGAATCATTTGTATTAAATTGAGATGTCTTGAAATCATGAATAGAGATAAATATTTTAGTTTTAAAGGTGCATAATTATGCATAAAATTCGGTCCCTGAAGTTTTGTTTCCACTTGGTGACACTCATATTTTAGGATAAAACTCGAGAAAAAAATCACTTTAAAAAATCTAAAAAAGAAGTAAGAAATCGTTAATTTTATTTCTGTGTAAGTGTTCACACAAGCACAAGAATGTTAATTGTTTGTAAATTACAAAATTTGCATCGTATGATTTCCGAGTTACCGAATTCGGTGACACTTTTTTAATGATTCCTAATAAAATTAAATCATTACTTTTAAAAATGTTATATTTTATTCAAATTATCAAAATCGAACAGAAGACATTAACCAATTAAATTTTTTTTATTTTTCTTTCGGATGCCAAACGAGATTTTCGTTACATGCTACTTTTATGATTGAATTGAGCATTAATGAAAAATGTTTTCAGGCACCTGGCGAGAAATCCTTTCATTTGCGACTGCAATCTTCGTTGGCTGAGTGCTTACCTACACACGCACAAAATTGAAACTTCCGGACCGAGATGTGAGTCTCCGAAGAGATTAAACAATAGGAAGATCGACTCGATTCGGGACGAAAAGTTCAAATGTAAGGGTAAGCACGATTCGACTTCTGGTATCTCTTGTTACTACGACAGGATGAACTCAGGTCGGTAATTGGAACCCCTTCCTGTTAAAATACTTCATCCCTCATTTCATTTTTCACTTTTATAATCTTGAAATTATCTCACAAAAGTTATTTCATAACAAGTTCGATGTTCATCTTCATCTGATGAATTTTTTTAATATACAGAAAAAAACACCTTTGTATGATAAATTGATTATCATCTCATTTTAATAAATCCGGCACCTGCAGTAACTGACTAACATTAATCGTTGAAAATTCAGTAACATCCTGTCGTTAAAGTATAGCTAGGAAAATACTCTTTGAATAATTTTCTAATAGGAACATAATCTCTTTATCTCAGGTGACGAAGAACTTTTGACAAAAAGGGCTGGTGAATGTATTCTTCCGGGACCTTGTCCCTCGCCCTGTATTTGTACTGGAGCCACTGTCGATTGTTCCGGAAAGAAATTGACTTCAATACCAAAGGATCTACCAATCTATACCTCTACTTTGTAAGCTTTTTCTTCAAGTTTTTAATAATTTCTAATTACAGAATTCTCTAAAATTAGGTTTAATGTACATTAAATCGCACATTTACAGAATACTGAGGAATAACGAACTAGATAAGATAAAAGCTGACGGGCTGTTTGACAAACTGCCAGACTTGCAGCACTTGGATCTGAGGAAAAACAAAATTACTCGTATTGAAGCTTCTGCTTTCCAAGGAGGTCACAAAATCTCCGAATTGTGAGTCATGTTTAAAATTCAACATGCTCTGTTGTCATAACTGAAATTGTATATAATTTTGAATATTCCTTTTAATTTTTGCAGGCTCTTATCTGAAAATAAATTGAGAGAAGTGCATAATAAAATGTTCACTGGCTTATCTAATCTCAAAAGCCTGTAAGTATATACTTAAAGTATTTCAATTAAGCTGGACACACAAAACTCGAAGCAAATATCGCCACTCCTTTTGGCTCCTTAGGGCGCATGTTTTCTATAATTTGGTATTGTTCGTGGCGATTAGGATGATCAGCTATTGGCTAAACTTGACGCATTCGTTGAAAAATAACCTCCACTGCACATGCCCGAAATTTCAGGGAATAGCTGGTCGTCATGAATAATAGAAAATGCTAGAAAACGTGCGCCCTAAGGAGCCAAAAGGCATAGCGACATCTGCTCTGAGTTTTGGGTGTGCAACCTAATTATCTCACCATCTTTCTATCTTTCATAAAATAATTTGTATTATTTTTTAAATTAGGAATGTGGATTCGAATGTCATCACTTGTATAATGCCCGGAGCTTTTGATGGAATGCCTCATTTACGATCCATGTAAGTATAGTTTAATTTTAAGTTAAACTTATAATTCTAATCACAAAATGTTGAAATGATTTTATCCTTCTTTTTTCTGTTTTAGCAACATGCAAGGAAATCCTTTGTCTTGCAATTGTCATCTTGCGTGGTTTGCCGAATGGTTGAGGAAACGCGACATCACGAATGTTACTGGAAGTTGTCACGACCCCCCAAGGCTGAAAAACGCAGTTATCAGAGACATTCCTCATCATGAATTCAAATGCAACAGTAAACAAATTATTTTACCCTAACAGAATTATTAGGGTGACCATTAGAAATTTGAATTTTGCAAACACTACCCCCTAATTTTGTTCCTTTTAGTGAAAAAATGCTGCTATAAATTTTCTTTTATTGAAAAAAAATTTTTTAGGGGTGCCGCTAGGCAGCAATGTCGACATTAATTAACTATCTTATATCGTTTTCAGGTAAATTATAGATAAAAATATATTTTAAAGTAGTATAGGAATCATTAAACTATAAAAAATGTGTATTTCGAAATTCAAGATTTTTTTCTTACCCGGTATAAATATATTTAATTCATTCATTATGTAAAATATTCTCTTTATATTATAGAATAAATCCTGTACATATAATTTCAGAAAAAAACTGCTTAGGGGCCACTTCAGACAATTAATTGTAATGAAATTACAAATGTTCGTATTCTAAGTCCGATAATATCTTCGAAATTAGGGGGTAGTGTTTGCAAAATTCAAGAATTTAAGGTTCTAAAAAGCACCCTAAGAATTATTAATGAGAACATGTTAGAAGTATTTAATTTTGACTAATTATTGTAAATTTGTTAATTAGGCGATAGTATCGGGTGTTTGGGAGATGATTACTGTCCTCCTCAGTGCAACTGTGCTGGATCTGTTGTGAGGTGTTCGAGATCCCACCTCACTGAAATTCCCCGAGGAATACCACCTGAAACCACCGAACTCTATTTGGACGTGAACGATATTAAAACCATTCAACCAGAAAGACTGAACCACTTAAGGATTCTAACGAGGCTGTATGTACCCCATAAATTTGTTTCATTCTTCAATATCAAATTAAAAATTAAAAATTCTGTTATTGTAATTTTGTTACAGAGACTTGAGTAACAATCAAATCTCCATGCTCTCAAACGACACCTTCAAAAACCTCACAAAACTTTCTCATCTGTAAGTACAAAAATCTTTTCCCCATTTATGCTTATTTTTTTCAAGTACTACATTTTAACTTTCTTTATAGGATTATCAGCTACAATAAACTACAGTGCGTGCAGAAAAATGCCCTTTCAGGATTAAAGTCCTTGCGGATTATGTAAGTTTCACACAAAAAAGATATTCAGGGTTGCTACAAGACCTGGAAGACCTAGAAAAGTCATGGAATTGCGAAAAAGTTCTGGAAAACCTGGAAAAGTCATGGAATTTTGTGAAAGTGACTGGAATTTTTTTAGTCTCACGTATTTAAAAATTTTAACAATCATTTTAGTACTTTTCGGTGAACTTTCAAGTTATAAAATCATACGAATTGATTTTTCCCTGATAAAAATAATATGATCGAGGAGTTGATCACTCTTGAAACCTGGTATACAAGCCTTCGTGAAATCTTTTGAAATATTTGAAATCTTTGAAATCATTGTGAAATTATTGAACTTTTGAATTCTTTGTGAAATCTTTGAAATCTTTGTAAGGTCTGTGAAATCACTGAAATCTATTGAAATCTTTGTGAATTATACTATGAAATTCTTTGAAATTAAGAAAAACAAAACAAGAATCCAGCGCTCAAATTTAGATAGCACAATCTTAAATGCCCCAATTCAAATTTAAAAAAAAATAAAAAAGAGGTTTTTTAAATTTGAATTGAGGCATACACGAGTGTGTTGCCCAAATTTTGATCGCTGGATGCTTATTTTTTTTTTAAATTTCCAATAATTTTGTAGTTAAATTTGAATGTTGGACGATAAAGTAGGATTTGAATTTTTATTAAATCTGAATTTAATTTCCTTAATTTTAACCTTTTTCAAATCTTTGATGTCCGTGAAATCTTTGTGAAATCATTGAAATCTATTGAAATATTTGTGAATTTAACTACGAAATTCTTGGAAAATAAAAAACCAAGAATTCACCGATCAAATTTGGACAACGTATTAACATCTATTGAAATATTTGTGAACTTAACTACGAAATTCTTGAAAATTAAAAAAATCAAGAATCCACCGATCAAATTTGGACAATATATTGAAATATAGAGAAATATTTGTGGACTTGACTACGAAATTCTCGGAAATTGAAAAAACTAAGAATCCACTGATCAAATTTGGACAACATATTGAAATTGATTGAAATATTTATGATTTTAACTACAAAATTCTTGAAACTTAAAAAGACCAAGAATCCAACGATCAAATTTGGACAACACACTCTTGAATGTCTCAATTCAAATTTTAAAGAACCAAAATAAAAAAGAGCTTTTTAATTTGAATAAAGACATTCAAGAGTTTGTTGCCCAAATTTGATCGCTGGGTTCTTGTTTTTTTTTTAAATTTCCAATCATTTCGTAGTTAAATTTGAATGTTGGACGTTGAAGTAAAATTTAAATTTTGATTCATTCTGAATTTAATTTCCTACATTTTAATCTTTGTGAAATCATTGAAATCTTTTGAAATTTTGCAATCTGGTGTATACTCGAATGTTCGAATGGTGAACCCCTCGATATGATTATAATGATTCCATACTTTTAAAAATTTTTATATTAATAATTATGGAAATTGTTTAGAATTCCATAATTGTTGAAAAGCCCTTTAAATTCGCATTGATTATAATTTGTATGAGCAATTGTAGGTAATTTTAGTCTGCGATCAGTAGAATGTTTTGAAACTGAATGTAATCGACTGGATTTTTTTGGAAAAGTAGACCTGGAACTTTTTCAAATAGACCCGTAAACTTGCAAAAGTCATGGAATTTTGAAACCGAACTTCTGTAGCAATCCTGATATTCAACTGACAAATCCTCGAGGATTTTCTTTTATAAAACCTATGCAAATAAATGCTTTTCTTTAGGTCTTTGCACGGCAACGAGATATCCGTAATTCCCGAAGGAGCTTTCGAAGACTTAAAAGCGATTACCCACCTGTAAGTGACCTAGAAAATACAAGAAGTTCTAAACGACACATTTTATAAATAAATAGAGAGAGAGGCATTGATTTTAAATTGTGTGCAGGGCTTTGGGATCAAATCCTCTCTACTGCGATTGCAGTATGCGATGGCTAGCAGAATGGGTAAAAAAGGATTACGTCGAGCCAGGTATAGCTCGTTGTATGGAACCTCCTTCTATGAGAGAAAAGCTCCTTCTGACGACGCAAGCCACTGCATTCCAATGTAAAAGTAAGTACTTTGTCAGCGTGCTCGCAAATCTTGAGAAAGACCTTTATAATTTCAGTCGCCGATTTTCTTTGCGGTGCTCTCGCTTGGCGCATTCTGTATATCCTTTTCCAAATTCACTTTATTTTTAATTGCTCATTAACAATAGACTTTTTAGTTTGTTTTTTTGGTCCATTCCCTCAGAAGAGTACTAAAATTGCTCATTAATAGTAGACTTTTCTTCCGCGCAGCCAAACAGCAGCCAGCCGAGGTCCTGGCAAAATGCGACCTGTGTTATACGACGCCCTGTCAGAACGGAGGATTTTGCGAGGCGCTACCAGACAGACAGTTTCGTTGCAAGTGTGCACCAGGATATCACGGAGAAAGGTGTCGGTATAAAATCGATGCGTGCTATGGAAATCCTTGCCGGAACGCCGGAACTTGTAAAGTACTGGAAGAAGGAAGATTCAGGTAATTCAGATTTTTCTAGATCCCGAATCGCTGATCCAGCAACGCAGCTGGGGATTTATGAAAGTCTGCACGTGAATGTGCCTGTAATCTGTATGGTAGATGTCTTGAGAGCTTGCCTGCTTTTCCCTAAATCAGAAATGAAACAAGTTTGAATGAATCATAAGGTGTGTAGGATCACTAGTGTGTTTCCTCGAAGACTTTCCTAATTGAAGAGCACTTTCCCAAAACATCTCATATTCAAGAAATACACGCAGAAAAAAGTTTGGTTGATTCAACAAAAATTTGGTTGCATCAATCAAATAAATGCATTGCTATATGATCAACCAAAGGTTTTTTTTAATTTAGTCAAAGGGCTGTTTGATTTAGCCAACTTTTTTGTTGTTTTAACCAAATATTTTGGTAGATTGAACCAAATTTCAATGTATACCCAAGAGAAAATTTTTTTTTATTCAAGCTAACTTTTCTTCTGAGTGTAACATTTTCCACAAAAAACGAATTTTGTATTAAGCTATGTCTGTTTTATTTACAACCTCTATTTTTGTCTTATTGTTTGCATTAATAGCACAGGATTACGTATATTAAGTACAAAAAATCCTGCATCTTTAGAAGTACTTTTTATAAACATACCATGGGTGGATATAGGACACTCAGTCAGGTATTCGATTAAATTGATCGTTCTTCTTCTCATTCTTATCTTATTTCTTCTTCTTCATTAAGAAATGTGATTTAAAGATTATAAAGGTAAACAATGGAGTTCATAATAGAGTTTATTGTTTAATAACAAGTATCTAATAAAGTGGTCCAAAATCGGAAAGTTTGAAAAATGCAATGTGCACTTAGAAATTCTTGTTCCTTTTTGAAAAAAAGGAACTCCCTAAAAAAATGCATCCAGTCGGATGAGATCTTGCACTTCCTCATCGAGGTCAAACTTAAACTCTAAATATCTTCGTTGCTTTCGAGCTTACAAATTAATGTACATCTAAGATAAAGAATTCCTTCGTATTTAAATATTCATTATTTATCAAGTATTATAATTGAAAAAATAAAATAATGAAAGGATAAACAATTATATTTCTCAGGGTGGCCTAAACATGACAAAGTTTGAAAAATGCAATGTGTACTTGAAAAATCTTGTTCCTCTTTGAAACAAGGAAATCCCTAAAAAATGTTATCCAATCGAATTAAATCTTGCACTCCCTCGTCATTTTTTATGGCAAATTTAATGGATTTGTGTAATTTATCTATAAAAGAAATATTAGGGACATACTTTTACATAATTTACTTTTTCTTCTAATAATTACGTCTTTTAGTGTACCTAGACGTGTAGATATTTTCGATACAAATTTATGGGTGCCATATACATTTTTTCAGGTTTATTTCATTCTTTTTTATTTATCTTTAAATAAAAATAAAAATAATAATAACCATTTATATTGTACCAATGAATTCGTATCAAAAATATCTCGGAGTCTGGGTATACTAAAACTCTAAATTATTAGAAGAAATAGTAAGTTATATTTAAAAAGTGTCTCTAAAATTTTTTTTCTGTAAATTTACACAAATCCATTGAATTTATCATGAAAAAGTAGGCAAATATTGTCCTAAACATTTTTTGCAAGCACGAAAACATTGAAGATATTTAGAGTTTAGCGTTTGACTTCGATGAGGAAGTGGAAGATTTCATCTGATAGGACACAATTTTTCTAGGCATTTTCTTTTTTTCAAAAAAAAACAAGAATTTCCAAGTGCACATTGCATTTTTTAAACTTTGAGATTTATGGACCACCCTAGTACCTAATGAACAATAAATTAATATTATACTCTAAAATAGCGCTTACTGCAGAAAAAATTCATTTATTTATATAATTTTATGGATATCAAAGGTATTTTTTCGAAAAGCTGGTCGTTTATTGTTTAAATTTTCTTAAAATAAACAGATTATTTTTGAATACAGAATTCTGCAAAATAATGTTCCAAAATTTTTGGCGGAGGGAAGACTTTTTTGCCTTCACACATTTTTTGTACAATTAACCGTTTTCCGATTATAGCGTTATAAACAATTGAATATGCAGTAAAATTGACATACTATTCAGATAGATATCTCAACACGTACTGGATCGGAAAATTTCGAAAAAAAATGTAAATTGCTTTTCACGACACATATTCCACACTGGAAAAAGAAATTTTCCGATCATTGGTTTATTATACGAATATTAAAAATGGAAAATTTCTACAGCTATGAGTAGAATATTGAACACGTAGTCGTCAAAAATGCCATTTTTAATTGTATAAAAAATGTGTGAAAAAAAAGTCTTGTTTTGCCCTAAATATTCAATAAATTCCATTTTATCTCGATATCAGGGATCACAGCGGTTCAGTAGTTCATTTTCAAAAGGTAAAAAAGGGTATTTTTTCCGAAAAAAGGGGATTTCATTTATTGTTAAAAACTTTTTATATCATATGAGTAACTCGTGAATATGGCACGAAAGTGCCCTCTAATAGTAGCGCCTTTTCTTTAGCAAGTTTTCTAGTCATTTTTGTGTTTTAAACATTATTTTTAGCTAGTCTTGAAAAATCTGTTGAGCACTTCAGCACTTTTTACTGATAAAATTACATCAGCTAGAAAGAAATTATTTGAAAAACACGAAAATGACTGTTTGAAAAACCTACTTTTTCTGTTTTGGTTTCCCTAGACTTTTAAATTTTTTTCTAATTTATTTTCATCAGTTGAAAGTTCTCAGATGTTTAAAAAAATGTTAATGCCAGCTAAAGAAAGGTTATGATGCAAAAAACAGAAATGAAAAAAAAATTATTTTTCACGAAAATAACAAAATTATGAAGATAACAACTTTTTCAAGTATGCGATTTCCTAACATGTAAAACCAAGCCAATCAGCTCCAAATTAATTGTACCTTATTAGAGCGTCTTAATAAGCTACTTTTTCATATTTTATTTTGGATTTCCAAAATTTTGTTCTTCTACAACCAAAACTAACATACTTTTCTCTGATACGCCGTTTTACATATTTTATTACATATTAAGTTGGTTTCATTAAAAATTATTTCTAAAAATCTTTTTTTGAAAATTTTTAAATAGAAATATTAAGCCTTAGATTTGGTTTCCGTTCTGAAAGGATCGGTTTCTTAGCCACATCTATGAAGATGTTTTTGATTTGCAACTACAGAACTGATTTATTTTTGAGGTTTATTTTCTCAATTGAATATATAGCTATTTCTTCTCTGTCGACTATGTCCTTCAAATCAACAAAATTAGCAAATAAATCTTTTAGGAAATATTTGAATTTAGTATCATCAAAAAGAATCCCTTTCAAAACGTCTTGTTTTCTAATGTCTTGAATTTCTATTTATGATTCTTACAAACTTAATCATATGTGCCCAACTTTGCAAAAAGGGCGAAAAGGGAAAAATTGGGTCGAAATTCTGGGTTTCAGGCGATTATGTCTATTGTATGTAAAATCTTACTAAAATTATGAATACTGCAAAAAGTAATTTTTTTTGAAATATGAATATATGTAAGACCTTTTGGAAAAGTGTTTTTCAATTTAAAATAGGCCGATGTTTATTTCTGATTTGAAGATATTGCAACCAGTAGAAATTAGTGAATGTTGTAAACTGGCTCGTTGGCGGATCGTATGTCTTTAAGAGTCGAACTGAATGCATCGATTAATTAAGTTTGTGTGTAACAGTTGCAACTGCGCTCCCGGTTACGAGGGACTTCGGTGTGAAAGCAACGTCAATGACTGTGCGAACAACAAGTGTGCCAATAACGCAACTTGCGTCGACCTCGTCCAGGCCTACAGGTGCGACTGCGCCCTTGGATTCATGGGTGAATATTGCGAGGCAAAAATACCCTTCTGTACAAAAGGACACGATCCCTGTGAGAACGGAGGACGCTGTGTCGATCACGGGTCCAACTACAGCTGCGAGTGCCCAGTCGGCTTCACCGGCCTTAACTGTACCAGCAACATGGATGACTGCAGCAATCATTTGTGCCAGGTACAAAAAGTTTGCACCTTCCTATCACAGTACATAAGTTTATAGACAGGACCAAGATTCCTACTTTACCGACTTCAAGACCATTCTACAGCTCAAGTGGTTCATGTCCAAGTTTGTGGAAAGTTCTCGGTGACTCCCGAAATTATAATGCGTAACTGTGAGAAACGAATTTTGCGTATACAACTTCAAGGTTATTTATAATTGCATGACGTCGTCGAGACTCTTCGAGAATATTAGCACGGACATGAACCACTTGAGTTGTAGAATGGTCTCGAATTCGGTAAGGTCCAGAACTCCCCCTATCTATCTCCTTACATAAAAAAGAATAGAATAAAATGAAAAATTGTCTCAATTTTCAGAACGGTGCTACATGCATCGATGGCATAAATAGCTACGAGTGTAAGTGCGCACCGGATTATACGGGGAGGTACTGTGAGGTTGCGCCATCAACTGCCATGCTGTATCCTCAGACCAGTCCGTGTGCCCATCACGACTGTCAGCATGGCGCTTGTTTCCAACCCTCTTCCTCTGCATCGGATTATCTCTGCCAGTGCCACCCCGGCTATACCGGTAAGTTATTTGACAATCAAATCTTTCACCTTGGGGAAACTGCGACCCACCAGCTCATCATACAATCTCCATATTTTAGGTAAACGGTGTGAGTACCTGACAAGTCTGAGCTTTGTGGATAACAGCTCGCTGGTCGAGCTTGAGCCGCTTCGTACGCGACCCGAAGCAAATGTGACCATCATCTTCACTACCACCCAAGAAAACGGGGTTCTCCTTTACGATGGACAAAATGGAGAACACATAGCAGTTGAGCTGTTCAACGGAAGGGTGCGAGTATCTTACGACGTCGGAAATTACCCCACCTCGACCATGTACAGTTACGAAATGGTTTCTGATGGAAAACCGCACATGGCCGAGCTTATAGCGATAAAGAAGAATTTCACGATGAGGGTAGATAAAGGTCTGGCAAGGAGCATCATCAACGAAGGCCCTAAGGAATATCTGAAGCTGACCACACCGATGTACATTGGAGGTCTCGTCTCCGAAGTCGCGAGTGTGGCCTTCACAGAATTCCATTTACGGAACATCACGAGCTTTCAAGGTTAATATCTCATTCTTATTATTAGATGTGAGATAAGTCGATACCTCCGTGATAAAAGAATCTCTCTCGGAGTGTACGTCTAAAACGTTAAAAGAATTCAAAAGAATTTGAAAAGTTTCAAAAGCATTCTAATTTGCAGTTTAAACAAATAATAAAAGTTCACTTCGGAGATATTTTAGTGCTGAATCAAGGCGAAGAAATTTTTTTAAAAAATGTGAACCAGATCCTACTAATTCAACGAGATAGCATGTTTTTTGAGATCTGGACCCGCGTTTTTACTATTTTAAACTGATTAAAAAAAGCGACTCACTTCTCAGAAAATGGAAGGTGAAGTGTTTGAAAAAATTAGCGTTTTTGGCTATTTTTTTGAAACAACGCAGGGCGCGAATTTGACGTTGTAGAGACCTATAATGGGGCTTAAACTAAAGGTGAAATATTGTACTTTGAGACAATTATATTGAAAAAAAGGTTTTCGTCACCTACTTTGAGCGGTAGCAGTATTTTGGTGCGCGCTCGCTCGCTCTCTAGTCCTTAGTACCTGGGCGAACATCAAGAAATGGTTACCGCTCAAGATAGGCGACGGACATATTTTTGTCAATATAATCATCTCAAAGTACAAGGTTTCACCTTTTATTTGAACCCTAGTAGAAGTGTCTAGAACGTCAGGTTCGCGCCCTACCTTGATATTTAAAGAATGACCAAAAACATGTTTATCCTCAATTTTCTCAAAAACTACCGACGGAAAATAACAACTTTAGAAACCTTAGAAGCGTTCAAAACAACCCCTAGAAACGAATAACAACTCCTACCTAATAGCAACGGACTATTACAACCTTTGCAACCTTAGAAACGTTCAAAACAATCCCTAGAAACGGATAATAACAACTCCTAGAGGTATTAGTTATTAGCAACGGAAAATAACAACTTTGGCAATCTGAAAACGTTCAAAACAACCCATAGAAATGATAAAAAAAACCCTCAGCAAAGTTAGTTAACCCCAGCATCAATCAATTGCAACTCTGGCAACGGATATGACAACCTATACCAACGAAAAATAACAACATTAGAAATCTTAGAAACGTTAAGAACAAACTCTAGAAATGGATAATGACAAACCCTATCGACAATTAGTAGCAACGGACAATTACAACCTTCGCCTATGGTAACTCCTAGCGGCAGTTAATAACAACCTACATCAACGGAAAATAACAACCCATAAACCGTAGAAGCAGTCAAAACAACCTCTAGAAACGGATGATGACAACCCCTAGAGATTTATCAATCTTAGAAATATTCAAAACAACCCGTAGAAACAGACAATGACAACCTCGAGCAACGTTCAATAAAAACCCTCAGCAAAATTAACCACAACCCCAGCATCCGTCAATGGCAACTCCCAAGTATACGTTATACTGAAAACACCTATTTTTGGTCCCGGTACAGTTTACATTTTTTGGATTTTTTCTATAATAGAAAAAACGAGTTATAAAAAAATCCGTTGGTAAGGATGTGTATTTGAATTATTTATAATTTCCTACCTAATAATCTTATTTTCCATATGTGCATACTGAAACGAGGGACCAACTCAAAAAGCATTTAGATTATCATTTAGACGACTAACCCCAGAATGGCCGTTTCAGAGTTAGACGTTACACTACGAAATAGGTTCTTTTAACATGAAGGTATTGAATTGATGTACTATAAAATCATTCTATGCGAATACTAGCACATATATTATGTAAGACTATTTTGATAAGTGTGTTCAACTCTTGATCTGTGTTTGTATGAAGTTACTGGCTCTTGGTAGTTCTAGAGTACTAAGTCAAACTTGTATACCGCAACAGGTTGCATCTCGGAGATGTGGATCAACCACAAGTTGGTCGACTTCAGCAATGCAGCAAAGATGCACGGTGTTGCGCCCGGATGTGCTGCAGGCGAGGAAGAAGCCGACGAGGCAAGTAAGGACATCATTGAGGTCGAGGCGATAAATAGCGACATCAAAGAAGACTCTGTGCCGCAGGAGCACGTTCTACATGAAGATTCTGGTAAGTCAACTTTATACTCAACTTTGTTTATCCAAGAACCTGCAAATATTTAACACTACCGAGTTTAGTTATAAATTTAGGAACGCTTTAGGCAATCTTCGACTTGCGAAACTTTCTGAATCAGGAGTAACATTTTAGGATATAATCTAGATGTACTTTTAAAGTAAGTATATTTAATTAAATTGGTTTTTATTCAATTGTTTCAGATTACAGCATCATAAGTCCGGTGGCTACTGATGCGTGTTCAGGACACGAGTGTAGAAAGGGTTCGCAGTGCGTGCCAGCGCCATATGGAAACAGCTACACGTGTCGATGTCAGCTTGGATGGCAGGGTCGATATTGTGAAAAAGGTGAGACCTTATTTTTCAAAGTAACACTATCAAGTTTCAAATTGAACAAATTAAATTCAGAATTAATCAAAAAGCAAAATTTAAATTCCTCTTTAACGTCCAACATCCAAATTTAACTACCCAGGAAAAAAGACTCGATTGAATGGAAATCTATTTGAATCGGAGAATTTAAAAATGCCGATTCACATCATTTCCATCGGCCACCATACAGCCACCACCGATTCAGGCAAATCTCGTTGGATTTTTTCATTTTATTTAATCGGACGACGAGTTCTTCACATTTCAAACACTGCCGGTAAATGTCGTTCCGATTTTTAAAAATTTTCAAACCGAAAAATAATTCAACGAGATTTGCCTGAGTCGGTGTTGGTTGCATGGTGGCCGATTGATAGGATATGAATCCGAATACTTAAATTCTTCGTTTCAAATAAACTTCCATTCAATCTATTCTCTTTTCTTGGGTAATCAATTTTAAATTTCTGGAAATTAAATAAACTAATAATATGTAATTCAAAATTTGTTTAATTTCTAATAAAATCGAGACGTCCAAATGTTGTCCTCTTTCTATGTCATACATATCTTGGTATCTCTTCTTTAGTAATCCTTAGGATACTTTAGGACCCATGATTGTCTCTTAGGCCTAACGAAAATCATCCTGGACAATTTCAAATTGAAAGCTTTTGGACCTGAATAATTTTGAATTGCGAATTTAAAAAATGTAACTAAATAACTTGTTTGGCCTAAATTTGAATCTTTTTAAAATGTACAATTTCAAAGTGTAAACCTTAATATGCTTAAAAAATTTTTAATTCAAATATCAAAAGACGATTTGAAAATTAAATTGTTCAAAGTGGTAACACTTCAAATTGGGTCTTAATGTTTTGATAATTTGAAGCTTGAAGTGACGAAAACTTAATAATTAAATAATTTTAGATTGAAATTTTTGACCTTAATAAGTAAGTTTAAATTAGAGACATTCAAACTTTAGCAATTTCAAATTGAGACTCAAAACTGAAATTCCTGATAAAAGGGACACAGAATTAGTCTAGATTTCGAAGTTAATGCAAAGATCACGTCTAAAATCACCAGAATAAATATATATTGTACACATTGATGAATGGCTTGATTTTGCGCTTCAGCAAAATGTGTATTAAAAAGTGCTTATTATCATAATTTTTATATTTTCGTGGATCCACATTTTTGACACCGTTTTTGTAGGTCCGAAAAGTCTTTTCAAATTTTGACAGATTTTTATGTTATGTATAATATTGATCTATAAGAGATAATTTCATATTTGACAAACCATTGTTTTTAACAAAAAAATTTGAAAAACCCTTCCAAAATGATTAGAGAATTTTGTCCTTTAATTAAGGCCTTTCTGCGGATAAAAATACCCTAGAGAAAAATTGTCTAATCCTAAGGAAACAAAAACGTTCTTCTCAAATGAATTTTTTTGTAGGCATTTAAAAATATATTTTTTCTACCTATGTCTAAAAAATCTGTTGAATGCCTCAAAACTTTTTACTACTAGAAATACAGTAGAAGAAAAAACAAGAAAAGCAAAATAAAAAGAGAGAAAAAAAGAAGGAATAACGAAACCAAGATGTTCTCCCCATGAGGTGTTGAATAAGTACCGAAACGTTGGTAGATTTTTTGTAAATGTTTTTTAGTTCTGATTTAAAAACAGAAAAAAAATTTAAGACGAGAGAAGAAAGAAGGAAAGGGATTTGGAAGCTGTCTTCTTTTTCTTTCCTCTTTTCCTTAATTTTTTTTTTTTTTTTTAGTCATTTGAATGGTGACATTTTAAAGTGTGCTTCCAAATTTAATCTTCAGATTCTTTTTCTTTACATTTTTTACAAGAATTTCGTAGTCTTGCTTTTTAAATTTCTAGGAATTTCGTAGTTAAATTGTAATTTTGGACGTATTTAAATTTTTTTGTTCATCAGTCAGATCTCATTGGGCCATCTCGTTTTCCTCATGGGTTTTGACATGTTGAAAAATTTGTTTTTATTACCTTGAAAAGGGTGTTGAATGAACACCAAAACGTTGGTAGATTTTTCGTAAATGTATTTTTATTGCGATTTAAGTAAAATAGAAAAGAGAGAAAAAATAATGAAGGAGATTCGGAGCCCGCCTTCTTTTACTTTCCTCTTTTTTATTTTGGTTTTATAATTCGAATGGAGACATTCAAAAGTGTGTTTCCAAATTTAATCATTAGATACTTGTTTTTTTTTTTCAATTTCGAAGAATTTTGTAGTCTTGGATTTTTGTAATTTCCAAGAATTTCGTAGTTAAACTATCAAGTTTACTAGTTTATTAATATTTTCTCTTTTCAGCACCAACATGTCGAAAAGAACACACCCGTGAATACTACAGTGAAAATGGATGTCGAAGCCGACGCCCAGTTAAACTGGCCAAGTGCTGGGGTAGTTGTGGGAATACTTGTTGTTTACCGCGAAAAACCAAGCGACGTAAGGTGAGAAAAACATTTTAAATACAAAAGTTACCTATGCTTAACAGGGTGGGTCGAAAATGAAAAATTTTGGAATTCGAAATCGTCACCAAGCGAAAATGTAGCGTATTGGGATCCTAGAAAAGTAGACTGGAACCTATATTTATGTGCCCTCCATTTACGCCTTCCGAGAATTTCAGCCGGCTCGCATTCGTTGATGAGGGGTCCAAGGATCCGACAGAGAAGATTGCTGCCGGCCTTGCATTCGTTTATGAGTAGGTCCGAGGGGCCGAAAGGGAGGCGCGTGAGCTCATCTAGCAGTTTCCCCTGACTGTTTACATCGTAGAATTTCTTAGAAGAGCCTCATGGTTATAGCAAGCCATACCTGAGACCCTCTGTAAATCGAGGTTCTAGCATATAACTAATTTGGAATCGATAGATATGCAGCTTGATTACCTGCGCTCGAAAAAAGTGTTTAGAAAATTTCTTGTTTGCAAAGTTTCCAAATTTTCTTTAGTTTTAATTTTTTTTACTTTCTTAGCGGACAAAAAGTCTCCCCAATTTTTCGCGGATTTAATCAATCGTTGTCTAAGAGAAAATTCCTATTCAATTCATCCCTGTTTTCGGAAAAAATTCTGAACACCTGTGTAAATAGGAGAAGAATTTTTGTGGGTTCTTGAAAACTTTCCAGTGACAAAAATGGACTAGAAAAAAAATCGCCAAGACCCAGGAATCGAAATTTGAAATGCAGCTAATTTGTTATTTTCAATTTCCAATTTTGATTTATGAGTCTTGGCGATTTTTTTCCTAGTGCACACACAAGAAATTTCTTTAACTTTTTTTTCGAGCGCGGGTAACTAAGCTCCATATCTATCGATTCCAAATTAATTATACTTTTTTCGGATCCCAATACGCTATTTTTTCGTGTAGTGACGATTTCAAATTCCAGAATTTCTTATTTTCGAATCACCCTAATGCTTAAGTTCTCTAAACTCTATAACTTGTCTAAATCTTATAAAACATTTTGTTTCAGATTCGTTTGATTTGTAACGACGGTACTCGATACACAAAAGACGTCGACCTGGTGCGTAAATGCACGTGTACTCGCAAATGTTATTAAAAACTAGTTGCATGCGTCTCGCTTAATCGGACTTCCGGGTCCAAAGCAGGATGCTGATTGTCTCAAAGGACTGAAACTTCAACTTCCGCTGCTCGCCCCCTTCCCCAAGGAGTGAACGTGCTCACAATTAAATAGATATTTGTGAGAAGTGAAATGGAAACATTTTAATCTCGGAGTGGTGAAAATAGTGAGGGCTAAACAAGATGGACACACAGCCGGCTCAGTGTGATATTGTATTATTTAAAGAAAACATATGTTAATACATAACATATAGGTATATTACTATTGGTATCAACCAGCTAAGCGTACTAGGTATTCGTAAACGATATGTCTAGCCGTATTTCGTTGCGCGGGCGCGTACGAACTATTGTTTGGAAATTCGATGAGAACGGACTCTGGACGTACATGCTCGCGTATCTGCGAATCTACGGTGTAAATGCTGTAAATGGATAAAGTAGCGAAGGAATTATTCTGCCTAATGAATGATACGATACGATTATAAGAATGAAATATTTACGAAATGCCTTTCGATTTGGTTAAGTTCCTTTGAGTACCCACTGCCAATGAACTTGACTGTTTCTTCGTACTTTCCATTCATTCATCTCCGTACACGCTTTACGGTTCATATCTTTTTTTTTAGTAACGATACTGACGAATCTTACGAGACTTATCAGTATATACCGTCGACGGGGCGGGCTGTATTTCAAATACATAGTAATTTATGTATCCAATATACGGAGCGTATATTCGATTTAGAAATCGCGTGTTTTTGAAATACGCATCGATATACATATATTTTGTATCAATTGAAGTATTTAAATACTGCCAAGGAGAGTATTGCGTATATTTTATTTAAATCCTTGAACTCGTTGTATGTACCTTCGAACTTTTTTTAATTGTTCTGTATACAAGATATTATCGGTAACTGTTGAGGCACGTAAGGTGTACGTGTATGACAATATGTACGCGACAAATCTATATTGCGCTTTATTTTAGGAGCGGTCCGACAAACGAAAAACTGTAAACTTTTATATCCCAGACTCTGTAATTACATTTTGCGGTAAGAAATGCATTTATTTTATTCTTTCCATTCTTCAAACCGATTGCTGTCTTTATACTGTATATTTTCTTCATTGTGGTTAACCTATTCAATATAATATTTGATAAAAACGAAATCATAGTCGTCATACTTCCTGCCCCTTACCAATTTCATATAATTTATAACACGTATTTGTTCTACTTAAAAGTGCAGATTTTTTTAACAAATATAAAAAAAAAGAAACGTCAATTAAATTGAACATATTACGAGTAGAATCACAATTCAATGTACAACCAAGCTTTTTGTTGACTTAAATAATCATATGAAAAAACTACGACACTCTTAATGTGTGCGATGAGTGCCTTTTCCTTGAACGATTCTGTCAGATTGAAACTTCTTACATGTTACACAAAATATGTCAGAACCGACCTTTTTGTCGAGGGCGCTCATATTAAAATCGAGCGTCATTTTCTCGCCTTATGATAAGGATCATTTAACGCCTCACCCTATTATTTCCACTGCTTTTTTTACAAGGAACTTCAGCATTCTTGTGGCGCCAATGCTTCCGGGACTGTTACTGTACATGGCCCTTCAAAATAATGTCTGAAAAGAAATTTAATATAAAAGCTGTTAAAGTTTGCTGCTTCACATTTGGCGAAATGAAATGCGTATACATAAAAAAATATAATCAAATACGTATGCAAAACTAACTCGAAATCTCGAGTTACTGGAGTAGATTCGAGATTAAATTCAGCGACAGAAATTCCGCGACGAGCAACTTGAGGTGCAAACATAGCGGCAGGATACACGACCGAAGAAGTTCCAATGACTAAACAAGCATCGCAGGATTCAACAGCTTCATCTGAAATATAAAACATTCAACTTAGTTAATTAAACATTAGACTTAGTAAACTGCTTCTTTTTTAACAGAAAACTATTACAATAAGTGATGTTATTCAGGCTGGCCGTTTTAATAGACGAAAAAAATACACGGTCATCAAATATTTCTCCCGGGCATTCAAAAAATAGTTTTTGATAATATTTTTTGACAATAGCTTTTCTTATTTCTTTAATTATTCCCTCACAGCAAAATGATATTTCGGGATATCCCATTTATGTTCTGAGATATCCTGGGGGCATCCTTGTGATATGTACGGGATATCCCGTCAAGACGGAAATTTGTTGAGAGGTACCTCTAAAATTGCAATATCTCTCGTGGCATTTCTGAATATCCCAAAAACGTCTCAAAAACCTTCCAGTATATTCAGAGATTTCGAAATTTCCGTTTTTGGGATATTCAGAAATTCCACGAGAGATATTGCAATTTTAGAAACACCTCTCAACAAATTTCCGTCTTCACGGGATATCCCGTAGATATTCCAAGGATATCCCCAGGTATCTCGGGACATAAATGGGATATCCCGAAATATCCTGTTAATGTGAGGGTTATTTCAACAATGTTTACACCTTATTATTAAATTATTTTTATAGTTATTAAATTTTTTCACTATAATTAATGAACGAGAGAACAGTAGCATAGATTTCTTAATATTTGATCAGATCGCGCCATTTCAAGATTTCAAGTCAGGCAGGATCTACACTTCAAGTCACAAAATCTTTCGGTGAAGAAATATGTTTTTTTTTTTTAGAGAGAAAAAGTTCGAAAGTAACAAAGTGGCGGCGCTTTGTTCGAAAATATAAAGCAAGTCCTTTCACGAAACACCCACACCTATATATTCTGCCAATTTTTTTTCTTTCATAAATAAGACATTCTGTGAGTTTTATATGGGCTAAACCATTTTTGTGTCCAGGATAATTTTTATTTCTAAAAACTGAATTTTTGAATTTTTCCTCGTAAACGATGCAAGATATTGTGAATTAGTAATAGGTCTTTCTTTGTTTCTGAAAAAAATACGAAAATTCGACTTAAATTTTGAAAAATCTCCTGTCATTGAAATGGTTTAAGCCACATAAAACTTGCACGATGGGTTCGTTATAACAAAAAAATTCAACAAAAAAGTGGAAAAAAGTAACGTGTAGGTTTTTTTGTTGTTGTGAAAATAGGCTTCTTATATTTTCACACACGTCACCAACATTCTTTAATTTTGAACTGTTTTCAATTTTTCCGACGAATTTCAAAAAACGAAGTGAAATTTGAATGAACATTTACAAATTTCATTGTGCTACAAAGGCTTAAAAGGGAAAATAATGTATTTATATAATCTGGAAAGTTTTTTTGAAGAATTCAAGAGTTAGGTATGATTCTAAATTTAAAATTGGTCGAGTAAGCCTTACCATAACCTGTAATCTTAAAAAATATTAATGAATGCATCCCAGGAAATTTTGAAATTATTGTTGAAGTTCTTTGTCAAAGTTTTTTTTCTTAAATTTGACGAACTTCAACATGAATGAGATTATAGTTTTTCAACTTTATGTAACGATAGAAATATTTCAAATAATTCCTACTAACCAATTTTTAATTAATTGAACATTATTGTATTTTAAGTACAATTCAGAAATTTGGTATACTTACAAGCCTGACACAAAACTTGTTCGTCAAGATTTTCTCCAAACCAAACAATATGGGGCCTCAAAAGACCGCCACAGTTGTGCTTTTTACACCTGGGTAAATCTTCCACTGGGATATCCGATGACAAAGCACTTGGATCAGGAGATCTTCAAAGAGGCTTTAATTAGATGGCGGAATACTTTCCTGCTTTTTGAGTAGAAATTAGTGTCAATGATAGTGTTTTTGAAAAACAATATTCGGAACTTACCCTTTTCCTTCCAAAGCTGGACAAATCGGTATACACTCGTTTTTCTCTACATTTTTGCATTTTGTACATCGGGTTTGGTAGAGTGAACCGTGAAGTTCCAGAACGTTCTCAGCACCTGCTCTTTGATGAAGTCCATCTATATTTTGTGTCACGATAGAAACGACTTTGTTTTCTTTGCTTAATCTTTTTTGGAATTCTGCAATTGCTTCATGAGCCTGGAACAAATTTCTAGTAATTATGGCTGTTGGTCTCAAGTTCTAGCCTCAAAATTCAATGTATGTCAAATTTTCAAAGAAGATAATGAAAAAGTAGCGCAAACTTCAATGTTTTCTTAAAATTTAATTAAAATCCGAGAAGCTATTCACTTCGGAAATCTTAATCAAAAAATGAAAGATTCAGAATCACGAAGGTCAGATTAAGATTTGCAAGATTTCGGAAATACCAAGATTCAGCGATCAAAAACAGTTGAAAAATAGTTTCAAATCTCGCTGGTGATCTCGAAAATCTTTCAAATCTACCAAAATCTTCGCGAATCTTGCAAAGATCTTGGAGTGATCTTATGAAATTCATAGGGCCACAGTGAGGCACCTGGAATATTAAATCGCTAACGATTTTTACAGACATTGGGATCGCGGGATTCAAGTGATTTAAAAAATTAATAACCTATCGATAGAATCTACTATAGTAAACATTTTTCAACGTCCTTGGGATCATTATAAAGGTAAATTTCTATAAAATCGCACCAACTTATCACCATAATTGAGAAAATTTTTGCTAGCAGAGTGCAATATGTTTAAAGTTGAAACAAAAGTGTTGAAAAAATTTTTTTCCCGATTTTTTGGTCCGCTAGACACCCTGTTAGTATCTGAAGAATATTCAATTCTAGCATTGATCAAGTATAATGAGGCGATTGAATTTTGAGGTTAGAGCGTGAGTCCAACAGTCTTAAAACATTTCGGTGTAGAAAGTACCCTAAGTAATTAATTGTATCAAAGGTCATTAGAACTTTCGGTATTTATGAAAATGTTATAATGTGATTTTTTCTGTACAGAAATATTGAAGGTATATAAAAATATGAAAAAGAATACCTTGTTGGGTTTCGCCGCAGCTGCAACAGTTCGTCGATATTCATAAAATTCCCAAACCAATGACGGATTAGATGCAAAAGCTTCTGGAGTGGCAAGACTTTGGGCTTGATATTTTCTCCAAAAACCACCAGATCCTCGAAAAGTTGGAATTCCAGATTCAGTTGAAATACCACTTCCAGTCAAAATTAAAACATTTTTTGCATTCAAAAGAGTTTCCCGAAACGACTTCATTACGTTCATCTTTCTCTTGAATCTTTCGACTGCATCAAAGTTTATAGCTTTGTCATGTTTTAAAAAGAATACACGATTAACACAATTACACAATGCGAAATTTGAATACAAAAAGAAGCAAAATTGCTCATATCCTCAATGTTTTGACTTTTGACACTTTCGGTGACAATCTCAATAATAATAGACCCAACCTTAACTGAGTTTGAAATTCTGCGCCATCTCTGAATTGTAAATGTGAACTCTAAAAGCAAAATCGAACGCAGGGTTCCAAATTATTAAAAAAAAAATTAATAAAGAATTTTAAAATTTATTAAAAATTTATATCATAAAAAATATTAATAGGATCAGAATTACGTCCCATAATAATATGGTCACTCATGGCTAATCATGAAAAAAATTCTCCTCATTTCCCAATATTTTAGGACGAAAAATTGGCTTTATACAATTGAGAATTAAATTATGCCACTTGTGAGAAACGATGAGCAAGCCTAAATTTATACAAATGTTTTAAAAAGTGAATTTACTCAATTTTAGACATTATTATTTTTTCTAAATAAGAATAACAAGTTCACTTTTCTTATTTTTGTTATACGTTTTTATTTTATAGAAGTTTGCAGAATTCGAACAAAATTAAAAATAAGTAAAATACGTCCAGTCTAGTGTGCTCTCAAGTGGAAGAAAATAGAACTAACGTTGTAAAATTGCCTTCCTTATCGACAAAAATCCAGGAAGAATAGTGAATCATCGGTAAGTTATCCTCTCAATTGGTAATTTTATTATGTGCTGTATTGATATTTCTATAATTTGCAATCATTTAAATATTGTTTTTAAATAATCTTAATTTTCATATTATCTATTTAATATACTGGTTAATTATTTAAAAGAAAAATTGAAAATAATTTGTAATTAAGCGATTTTCCTCAATAAATTATAAATTCTTCCGCTAAAGCTTCGGAAAATGGTAAAGGACATGAAAATGTACCTTTGTGTATTATTCTTATTTGAAAAAATGAAATAAAAGCAGAGAAGTTAGTTCCTGTTTTACCGACTTAATAATTTTTAAAAATTTTTTGAAAAAGATTAGTGTACAGACGCCTGTCTTCACGTTATTTACCATTCCCAAAAATTTTAGCAAAAAATATTTATGATCGCCAAGAAAAACCTGGAGAAACTGATGTCTCATATGGTAAGTAAGTACATACCAAAAAATAATTAGAATTAGAAATTTTTGAAAAAAATTGAAAATATCGGGCTTTAAATTTCTTTTAATTTTTTAGGTATCATGAAAAAAACATTTCATTTTTTTTATAACAAATTAATGGCATGTTCGTTTGATTTCAGTTGGAGAAATGTCAGGTAATTCTAATTACACTTTCAATTTAAAAAAGTGCAATTAACCATATCAAAAAACGCGTTTTTCGCATTTTCAACCAAAATTATCACACCTTGCAGGTAATAATATTTTTTGTGTAATAACAAATTAATGGCATGCTTATTTGATTCCAGTTGGGTAAATTTCAGACACTACACTTTTAATTTAAAAAAAAAAAAAGTGCAATTAACGAAGTCAAAAGAACGTGTTTTTTGCGCATTTAAAAAGAACATTATCACACCTTGCAGAGCATGAAAAAAAATTTTGGTGCATAATAACAAAATAATAGCATGTTTCTTCGATTCCACTTGGAGAAATTTCAGACACGACCCTTTTATTTTTTTTTTAATGTGCAGTTATCCAAATTGAAAAAACGTGTTTTTGCGCATTCTCAACAAAAATTATTACACTTTGCAGTCCATTAAAGTAATTTTTTTGTTTAATAGCAAAATAATGACATGATTCTTTGATTCCAGTTGGAGAAATTTCAGGCACTACCCTTTTAATTTTGTTTAAAAATGTGCAATTAACCAAATAAAAATAAGTGTTTTTCGCGCTTTTTCAAAAAAATCTAACTTTCAAAATTTTGTTTGGCTACTACTTATTTGTCTTCCCTAAAGACAACTTTTGCGCAAATACTGTTGCTATGAGGGCAAACATTAACTCAAAGTTATTCTGCCAAAATTTCCCAGAAAAGCCGAAAAACATGTTTTTTTTTTTTATTTATTTCAAAATTATTGGTTGTGTTAAAAAATTTGTTGAATAAAACTTGTAGATACCTAGAAAATACCTATTTTTTGTTTCATTTCTTTTATTTGAAACAACCCTTTCTGAGAATTTTTTGTTGTAATTTATTTAATTTAGTTGCAGTATCCTATACAAATTTTTTCAGTTTTTTAAAACTTTTTTGTAAACGTTTTTTCGCTAGGGATAAAAAAATTTAATTTGATATTAACAAGAAATAAGTTTTGGGAAATTCGAATTCGTCTTTTCAAGGGTCGAAAATGGTGATTTATATTTTTCATCAAGATCACTAGTAAGTAAAATTAAAAATTCGCACTGAATTTGAAAAATATCATAAACATTTTTTTTTACTTTTTTCACCTTTTTTCAATTTTTATCGAGATGTGTTGGTTTAATGAAAAAACTTATTTCAGCAAAAAGGCACTCTATACTGTAAAGGGCAAATCTACCCAAGTCGGGCAGTTGTAAATTGAAATGGGCAGTTCTAAAAGTCAAAATGGGTAGTTGTAACATTTTTCTTCTATTCACGTTACAAAATAATACATAAAATAAAAAAATCGAAGTAAATTTATATTATTGTTATTAATAAATTTTAAAATAACGATATTTCAAAAAAACTAATATTTTTATATGCTTGTTCGTACAGTTTCTTATATTATATTGTTTTCTTAAGTATTAAAGCTTTTCCAAAATTTCTAAAATTAACAATTATTGGTATTAATTTCCGCATAAGCGCATATATTATTGACAAGAAGTGTTCAAGGAAAAATTACGAGAAAAATATCAAGGACAACAAATTTAGGAAGCAAAGACCTTTTATTTTTTTTTTAGGTATTTGTATACTGTCAGGTTGGGCAGTTCTAAATTTTGCTCAGGGTAGACCCCGCAAAAAAGTTGTATTTCATAGAGATATAATACTTTTTATGAACAATTTTTCAGTACAATTAATAATTTTGAAGGAAATTTGAGTAGAATTCAGAAAAATTTGGTGAAACCTGGACCAAATTTTACACATTTGCTTTGTAGGTTACAAGAAAAAGAATAAAACTTCAGAGTCTTTCATTTTCTACAATTTGTATTTCACGCTACGCCCTATTACAAATATTTTACTTGAGGCACTGATAATAAAAAGTAAGTAAAGCCCAAAAATGAAATGTTTAAGGAAAAACGAAAAACACTTTCTGTGATAGGATTCATAACAGAAGATTCTGAGGAGTTTATAGAAGCTAGTGGTCCTTATGAGCTTAACTTTCGAGATTTGCAAGAATTAAAAAAAGAATTTTTGAATTAGTGGGTTGGAAAAGCGAAATGGGCTTTACCTAATTGCCATTTTCAATTATTTTATAATGCATTTTTTCAAGGTTTAAATCTACAAAAAATACATTAAGAATATTTCAAAATGTTTTTTTGTTATAAGAAAAAATCACACGTGACAGAAAACAAGTTTAAGCCTTTAAATCACTTCTGAGTTAGAGGGTAGAAAAACAAAATGGGCTTTGCCTAGTTGTCATTCTCAATTATTTTAAAATGCATTTATCCATGTTTTAAGTCTTTAGAAACCTCAAAAGTATTTGAAAATGATCTTCAATTATGAAAAAACCCTACACGTGACAGAAAACATAAGTTTAATCTCATTACTTCTGAGCAAGAGAGAGAAAAAACAAAGTGGGCTTTATCTGGTCGCTATTCTCAATTATTTGAAAATTATTTTGTTCACTTTTTGCTATAAGAAATATAGCAAAAGTGTTTGCTCGTCAGTAGGTGTTAACCTGAAGTACTTGAAACTGCAAAAAAAGGTTTTCGAAAAAAGTGAGCTTTACCTAGTTGTAATTCTCAGTGCATTACTTATTTATTTATTTATCGGGAACTGTGAAATCTGCAATCTCATAAATGTGCCAACCCATACGAAGGCTATTCTCACCAAGCTCTTGATAGATAAATTCTCGTAAAACTCTGGTGCAGTAAAATTTAAGACAAATTGTTTTCAATCGATTCAGGATTCATCCCTCCAGAGCCCAGATGAATGGTTCCATCGGGAGTCGGCCGTCAATTCAGAGCTTTTATACATAGCTGAACACTAAAACCTGTTGAAAAATTTCGCTTTTCTCAAGACTCGCAAAGAATCGTTTAATCCTCGAAAAACGGCAAACTTTTAACGACTGTCGCCCTTTCCAACATTTCTGGACCTTCTCTTGCACTGAGGAGTTTCCAATAATTCTTCCTTGGACAATACTCGTTCGAGACAAAAATTGATGGACCACTTCCGCCATTATCGTTCGAAGAACGATTCCAATTTGGCCTTGCCATCGATAAAATCGGAAGTTCTTTCTCATTGGAAGGTCACTGGAAGAGTGTAAGGACTTGTAAAATTTTATTTCACTTCTCAAAGTCTCATATTGGAAAACAATTCAGAAAAAAAATCTCAAAAACTGAAGAAAAGAATACTTATTCTTAATTGAAATCCACTCTCTAAATCTGACATATCACTATTTGATAGTGAAATTTCACCAATTGAATTAGTGAAAATATTCCACTAAATAAATTAGTGAAACTTCACTGAGAAAATAGTAGTTTCGGAGGTGAAACACCTACTACTTAATAGTGGAAAATCACTATTTGAATAGTTAAAAGTGCCTAATTATGCAGTCAAAATAATAAATATTTTTTAGAAATAATCAGAAAAGAATTTATTAATTAGAAATGTTTTAATGTTTTAAATTGTAAGCGGCATCTTGACGCTGCCCTATGCACGTGCCTCCTCGGCTAGGAACGTGTTACAGAGGACGATATGAAGGTCGAGTCGGATACCAAAATGATACTTGAGATGTCATTAAAATAATTTATTGATCAGACATTTTGAACAATAAATTATTAAAATAATAGGTACTTTATTGAAAACTACTTTCAATCATTTTCGTCACTCTCTTCAGTTTCCTTTGAAACTTTTTTCAAAACCCTGCAGAAGATTGTTACATTTCTCGACCATCGTGAATGAAGAACAAACATTGCGAAAAATTGCTGTTGAATTGGTCTTCATCAAATTCTTTTAATATCGTGTATTGAATAAAACTATGTAAACAGTGTTTGCACTCTCCTTTACAATGCCCTCAAAAATTAGGAACAGACGATCTAGTTCTCGTTCGTAGTATGTACATGTACATTAAATAAAAAAATCCATACTAAACGAAGGTAAGACTGTGCGGACACGTGTAATTTCGGTAATGGCAAATTCTGTGCCAAGTCAAATTCGCAGCACAGACTGCTGTTTTCAGACAGTGATTGTTTTTTTTTTAATTTCAAATAAATGTCAGCATTTTTCTTGTGATTAATTACTTTTTCGTTTACCTCTCCTTCTGTCTGATTTTTATAGCAAGTTTTGCACACGTTAATTCTAGTTAATTTATGTGTAAAGCCAACTTGACGGTTAAATAATCACAATAAACAGTTTTACTTAACGTGAATCTATCCCCTGTATTTTTCTGAATAATATTCTCCTGACAATTTCTAAAATTCTGTAAGATTTTATGAAGGAGTTTCGAAATATTTTTTATTACTGGAATTTCGTTTATAATGTGAACTGCGATGTGGGATTGATTCACAATGCTCTTTAATCATTCTTTTTAAATATTCCGTTAATTCAACATGACTTTCGCGTCGTCCAATTGCCAAATTTTTTTAAGGCTGCTTATTTAAAATCTTTTTTTGAACATTTTCAACTCCTCCTTTATCCAAACACAGAAAAGCACAACAAAATCTCTGGAAAACTGAAACATTTTCTTCGCTGGTAGGAACTAAATAAATCCAATGAATTAACCGCCCTACTTTTTCACCTGAATTTGTTTCGATGGGATCCTTGTCTTTTTATATTCAAATGAGAAGCAAATTTTGTTCATTATATGTACTTCCCAAGATCCCAAAAGTTTTGGTGTACCTTTTCTGGTTGAGGACTTGAAAATTTTTGGTAACATCTCTCTTATTGATTTAGGCTATCTATAAATAATTTAATGGAAGAATTATTAAATAAATCAATAATAAAAAATACACCTAAAATATTACACTCTCGTTCCGGCGTCTTCACTCCACCCACTCGACTCTAACTCGAGTTACGAACTTCACAAACAAACGAAATCAGCATTTTGCACCTGCCTTACACAATATTTTTTTATTACATCCTCATTGCGAAAAAGTCCAATAGAAAACACTAACAAGCTGAAAATGAAAAAGATGCGATTATTAAACATCAACAGTGGACCATAACTGCAAGAGATGAATTGGCATAAATGGCAATGAACAACTGTCATTGTTCGACACTGCCTGTGTCTTCCGCTAGAGGTCGCGTTCAGTCTAATTCACTGCAGCCAACCTAAATTCACTACAGTCAACCTAAATTCGTAGACTCGACCAAAGACCGAATCTCAACGGAACTGAAAAAAGTCTATGACTTAATATTTCTGTTTCGTCAATTTAAAAAAAAAATTTAAACATTAACTCAAAGTCATTTTACGTAACCGATATTGGACAAATGCCTATAAACGAACTTCAGCCAACTTCGGAGCAGTGAATTAAAGATTAGGAAGTCTTCCACATCCATCAATCTTTAGTTTTTTTTCACGATTTCCCTACTGTTTTTCACGCTTTTCGTAATTTTCTCACGGTAATCCTACCGATACAAATTCACTGGAAGTTCTCTAAATATTCTCAGACCCAGTCAAGCTTCTGAGATTTTCTTTACAAGTACCCAGGTAACACTTTTTAAAGATCCACGTAGCCCTCATAAATTTCCTGCAGGCTCATAAGCTTGTTTTTGTACATATAATTGAAATTTTCCTGAATAGCAAGGAATTACAGAGGCTGCCTTGAAAGAGGAGGTCCAACTCGGCATCGGGCTAGCGAACGAAGTAGAAAGAATTCTTGTGTCAAGGCTGCAGTGCAATGGCCAGGTGTAAGAGGTTAAAAACTAAAATATATGTTTTTTCAATTTCCAAATTAGAGATTCGGAAGTACTTTCGGTAGGGAAGTCTACCGCGACCTGAAATTGGTGACTTTTTGTGTCTCACTATACAGCAACGAAACATCCCCTTTTTCGCGGAGATATGATAAAAAGATTTGAATGAGCTCAGTGCAGTTTTCGTTGTTTCCTGTCTGCTTCAATAAATATATGAAAGAGTTTTCTGCAGTAAGACTGACCTCAAAAGTAAACTATACGAGTATTATAAGATAAGTTATCCTCGTGAAAAAAATACCAATTGAATACCATTTTCAGACAAGATTCAAACAAGGTTTAGTATTTTTTTCGTATGCGCCCATTGTACCCCTCAGTTTATGCCTGCCTTACTGCCATGGTCAAAGGGTCCATAGTCTTCTGAGGACCAGAATATGACTGTTTAAGACAGACTTCATACATGCCTATACCGTAGTCTTTAGCTGGTATTTCTCTTCACGAGGGTATGATAGTAAACTATAATATATTTCATAATTAAATACAGTTTTTTAAATATTGTACGATCAATGTTCCATAACCTCGAAACGAACACGAGGCTCAGGTTCTTTAGAACTACCTCGCTGTAGTTCTAAATAACGTTCTCGTCTCGATATACTCGTATGCCACATTAAGACACTAATTACTGGAAAACTGGGAAACTATAGGAAGCTGCGAAACTACGAGAAACTGGGAAAATATAACTCATTACGTTTTTTTCGTTAACGCATGCGGTGTTAGCGAAAACATGTGAACTGCGTGAGAGGGCGTCTGAGTGAGTGCGCATCTGCGCTTAGCCAACGCGAGCACGGCATCTATCTTGATTTGTCTACTTAAATAGTGAATGAAATCACTAAATAATAGTGAATAAAATCCATTGATTGGAAATATTGAAACTATCACTATTTTTACAGAAAAAGTCCACTAATTCAATAGTGAATAACTCAAAAAATTACTATTTCAGCAGTGAATCATACAATCACTAATTCAATCAAGGAAAATTCCAGTATTTCAGACTTGGAGAGCCTAAAGTCATTATTAGTAATAGTTTATTGTGACTCAAGTTGAGAGGATAATAAATAGTTTCTTCTTTTTCATTTAATGTTTTATTATTGCTCTTTAATGCCAAAGATATTTGATTACGATTGGCAATCTTGAAAACCTTAGGGTTTAGGGGAATGAGAAAAGCAAATAAAATCCGAAGGACAAGATCGTAAGGGTACAATCCAGTCTTCTAGGTCGACAGCAATTCCTTTTTTCCCAGAGGACTTGATGTTCCTCCAGCCTGCAAATGGTATATTTGGTTTATCTTTCATTATTAATCACAGAAGCAAACGGCAAATACCTCAAATGGCAACATATTTGCCATCTAAATACTTAACGAGATTGCCTTTCAACTTTTTCTTACACATTTACTTCGACATAAATACGAAATAAAAAGATTAGTACATTTTATACTATCTTTCCTATATTATATAATATATTTTGGGACACTATTTCTCTATCGGAAACAATCCTCATTTAAAAAAAGACATTAGTACCAAGGGACCTAGAACTTGCAAGAAGCGCTTCTATCTTGAATATATTTCGAACCTCCTTAAATCATATTTCACATTAAACCGATTTTCCTAATAATGTAAATCCCACTTTCTCACATTAATAAAAAAGTACATTTTTGCACCATATTTTATATAAATCACTATAAAAAAAACTATTATCAAGATTTAGTAAAAAAACTACTTCTGGGGACGACGAAGAGCAGGAAAGTGAAAATTGATGATAAAAGTTATCGTATGGAAGTCAGGAGGACGAAAAGGGACAGACACGATCCCTGTCCAGAACATTATTAGTTTAGCTTCACTCTCAGCCTGACGCAATTCGCGCTCGCCAAATATTTTTCCAAATCTTCCGACCAAACGAGAATTTTCGTGTTGAGTAGGAGTATTGTATATACATTGGCGCCTATTCGGCGTGTGTAGGGTGAACAGCTGCTCCCCCTAATCTTGGGGTGGATGGAGGCTGAATGAGTTAAAAAAAGTTACTATCAAAAAAATCACAATCTTTTGTTTGAATAATTAGCCAACAAACACGCGTGCAATGCGCGCAATTAAAATTTTGAGAAATGTTAATATTATTATTAAAGAGAAATTTCAATTTAAAAAATTTTTTAAATGATATCTCAGACTTAACTTGGTTACAGCCCAATATGTCTAAGGCACTTTTTGAGTTGGATATGTGTACCAAACTGAATATTCTGCACGGGGGTGTTCTGGTTTATATCATCAGTCACGGACGAATTTTTGTGATGCAATCAAGTGACCCGATGAGAGTGATATGCATAATTTGACATATTGGGCAGTCTGGTATAAGGTTTACCCCACCAACAAGAGACTGGGTTGCAGCTAAGTGAATGATGGGGGGACCTACAGCTTAAAGTGGAATCCGAACCACCAGAATCTCGGTCAAAGTAAATGGAAAAATTTCCAGAGGTACGGGCTCAGGGATCGAACTCCGAACTCAGGGCCGACGCGAACTCTGTGGAGTGTCAAGGAGGAACTCCACATCTGTGATTTAGGAAGGAGTTTATGTTTTCTTAACAAATTTTTGGAAATTTTGATCATAAATGAGACCGATTTCGTATGAAATCGGGTAGTATGACCCTGGTGATGTCACGGAATTATTTGAGGCTAGAATATATTGTTTTCCATGGCAAGATATAAGACACGTATACTTTGTTTTTTTTTACCAAAAAAATTTTTCACGAATTTAGGGCTACTTGATCATTAAGGTGAATTATGCAAAAATTAACGAAAATTTTCTCAAAAATGTATCTTCAAAACAAATTGATATAATTCAATTTTCTTTGCAGCAGCTTGTAGTGCTATCTACTTTCTTTCAAATTCCTTAAAGAAACTTGAAAAAAATTAAGATTACAAAAATTGCGTACATTTTTGGAAAAAACTTAAGAAATATAAGAAAATCCTAGTAGGAAGCCTGAGCGCTTAACCGCCTGAGCCACCAAAGCTCTTTTTAAACAAAACAAAAGTATTCAAATAAAAATTATTATTGTTAATAAGATATTAGATATTTGATGCTAACAGATAGTATTATTTTCTGCTAATATCTTCTAGATACTTGATTTTTTTATTGATCCAGCTTCTCAATTTTTTGTGACACTTGAAAGATTTTTACGCTTGAAATCTTATAATATTAAATTAAAACTATCAAATTATCTAATAAATTATTGAAAATATTGTGTGCAAATATTGTGTTCAAATTTTGGGAAATGGTTCAAAATATATAAAGGCAAAATTGCATAATTTAAACAAAATGAAAACTCAAATGGTCCAGACAGGCGTGCCCTTATATATGTTGAACCATTTCCCAAAATTTGATTTTTGTTTAAAATAATATTTCTGGTGAAGGACACTAACATGACCTATTATTGTTCAAACATTGTAAATATTCTTTGAAATCTTATGATTTTTCATTAACAAAAGTAATTTCAGGTGAAAAACACTAAAATAACATAACAAAAAATTGTTCTAAATTGCAAGTCTTCTTTGAAATTTAATTATTTTTCGTAAGGGTTGTTGATGTTCATTATTGGCTTTAGGGTCAGGTGAAATTGAATACAAATTAAATTGTTTCAAACGTTTCAGCACACAATGGTGGCCCTCCTCAGTGGATTTTATTAAATCTGTAACGAAGTACATACATTTCTTGTAAGGACGCAAA
>JAUMHM010000049.1:7848395-7860462 GCA_032362435.1 Melikaiella ostensackeni
GTGTGCCGAAACGTTTGAAACAATTTAATTTGTATTCAATTTCACTTGACCCTAAAGCCAATAACGAACATCAACATCCCTTATGAATTTTACTATTAAGGGTCAATACAATTTCCCCACCGATTATTAATTATTTTTGTTTAAAATAACCGATTTCCGGTGCAAAACACCAACATAACCTAAAATTGTTTAAAATTGTAAATCTTTTGTGAATTCTAGTTTTCATTCCTTTTTTTCAAATTTTTCTTAAGATAACCGATATCCTATGAACAACGTGAATATAACCTGAAGCTGTTCAAAAATTGAAAATCTGGTTCTTATTACTAGTAACTATAATGATTTTGGTTTTAAACTAACAATCTTTTGCGTAAAACGCTACCGTAGCCTAAAACTGTTTAAAAAAATTAAATTTTTGCAATGTAAGAAGATAACATAATCTAACATTGTTGAAAATTGGGAATCTTAATGATTTTTGTTTTAAAATGCTGGTTTTCGGTGGTAAAGACTAACATAACCTAGTTTTTTTTAGGAATTGTAAGTTTTCTTTGAAACTTGATGATTTCATATCAAAATCATTTCTTTAACAAAATATTCAGCGAAAAGCATCAGCATAAAAGTGTATAATATTTTCAATAATTTATTAGATAATTTGATAGTTTTAATTTAACTGCGCAAGAGTATTTGAAAAAACAAATGTTTCTCAATTCCCATAGTGCTTTTATGACTTTTCTTACTGAAAAGAATTATTTGTAGGCTTAATTTTCAAAATCAAATAATAACTTCAAATAATAAAAAGCCAATCAGGTTTTCAACAACAATGATTGTGGGATTTACGACACATTTCGTTACACAATTTTTTTAGATGAAGATAAAGCAAAGTTTTGAAACTAACACTGTTGTCCTTTTTTATATTTTGCTTATCAAAATGTAATTTTTTCCCCCGGTGAGGGTGATAGTGCAGGGAAGGCATTTCATCCCTAACTCAAAAAAAATCCAATGTGCGCCACTGTTATATATATCCCTAACTACACCATAAGATTAAGGGGTTCTCGACGTCCTATATAATATATTTCTTCCTTGAAAAAACTATAATTTTCCTGGCTCATTTTCTTTTGACACATATCGGCATCTTGGAGCCGAATATTAGAGCCCAACCCTTGTCTAAGAAGAACTTAAGTTTTCCGCACCGATTGTAGTACACAGTGTTACGAGACCCTCACGAGTATAGAAAGAAAAGTTCAGTCTCGAGGGCTGCAGGCGATAAGGGACATTTTTCATTTTGTTTGGAGGAAAACCAGACGACAGGTTGGGAGTATGGCGATAAAAAAGGGCACCCTCGGAAAACACTCTTGGCTTCGGCCGTATATATTTCCGGCGGCACCATTCTTCTGAGACGTATTCGTGAAACGCCAATTCTTTAATTACAATCAAGCCATGTTTTACCACGAGCCTTTTCAACTCTATTAGCTATACGTCATGCCAAATTACGGATTCCATAAATCAATATTGTTGTTGGCGTTTCCGCATTTGGGAATAAAAAAATGTACAAATTTTATGGACATTATGATCAAATTTATTTCTGAAAGATTGCAATGAAATTTACTTTCTTATGAAAAGTTTTATGTATATTCGTTGATGGGGGAGTCCAAGGGCCAAAAAAGAGGCGTGTGAGCTCAACGGAGTTCAGCAGTTCCCCCTGTTTGTTTACATCATACAAATTCTTGGAACGGAGTCATGGTCATCCGAGGCCATACTCGAGACTGTCGCTAAATGGGAGTTCAAGTGTTCTAAGGAAGAACACACAAAAAATCCACAAATGAAAAATAGACTTTGAAAATAGCTACTTTACGGCTCATTAGAGATAAATGCACAGTAAATGTACAACAAAATGAAAAGAGAGGGAGAAAAAGAAAGAGTCAACCAAATCAACCTCTCACTCTTTTTTCCCCCCGTCTTTTCTATATTAATGGGTACCCAACATGTTTCGAAGCCAATTTAGACTTCTCCATCAGAGATAATTTATAGGAAGGCTGCAGTTATGAATAATGAGACCTGTATTAACTAAATTCAATTGTTCAAATTTTTATCTATTCCGCTGAACTCCATGATACCAAAAAGGAGCAATCAAAGTGGTCAAAAATGATCTTCCTACGTAGAAAATTCAAAAATTATAATCCATTATTTTTCACAATTCACCACAACATTGATTGAAGATACATTTCATTGTTGTCAAATCACGAAATAGATAGTCAGGAATCTAACACGAAGTGAAATGACGAAAGTTTTATTTTCATCTAGATTTAATTATTAAAATTTTAAAAATAAAACATTCAGAAAATGATACACTTTTTTATATTTCTCAATTTGTGAAAAAAAGATTAGAATAACGAATCCACGGCAAAACTATATTTTAACAGAAAGTTGTCCATCAATACGAAATGTAGTATACAAAACCACGATGTTAACTGACAGAGTCGAATTTCACGAATATACTCGTATCGTCCAAACTATCCAACTTAGCCGAATTACACTCATCTTGCGTAACCTGGCCAGCCTCCGGTTTGGTCGGCCAGGATGGGGAGGCTATTAAAACCTAGTTTCAACCGGATTTAACGCGACGAGTGAGTAAACACTCAAGACTGCATATATAGATGCGAGGCTGACTGTCCGAGTGAAGACCTTGAGTATAGGGCGTCAAAGAACGCTCAGGCGGGAGAAAGAAGCATTCAAGCGTGAACAACCGTCAGGCCGGCCACAGATGGGTCGGACAAGTAAAGCGAGATGAGTGTATTTATATCTTCACGCCTGAAGAAAATCGGTAGATATGAGCGAAATTAGTGAGTGCCTGAGCGATAATTTATCATCCAATTGCTCCTCGGGAAATTTATGACGCGTTTTGCGTAATGGACAATTGGTAGGGATAACTGGATAGATTACGGAAAGTGAGGCGTGAGCGATCATACGATCACGAAATTTCAAAGTGTTAACTGTGTTTGGCTTATGTCAGCATTTGAGCCTCTCGCGATAAAAAGGGGATAGGCATGGATTCAACCTGAGAAGTATTTTCCTAAAACACAATTTTAAAAATCTTTTGAATCTTACAATCATCTCGCAATTCGTGGCCAGCCACGGGTCTGGTTGAACACTATTAGGAGGCTATTAAAAATCTCGTTTCAACCGGACTTAATGCGACGAGTGAGTAAACAGTCAGGGCCGCTTTGAACCCGACACGTACAAAAGTATATGCGCAGAGAGACGCGATATAAATAACTTCTGATACGGCGCTGCCTAACCGAGCGATGACCTTGAGTATAGTCCGTCAAGGGACGCTCAGGAGGGAGACAGAAGCATTCAAGCGTGAACAACCTTGAAGCCGGCCACAGATGAGATGGCCACGAATTGCGAGATGAGTGTAATTCTAAGAACTGATACTTGTAGAAAATTTCAAGGCGTATCTTTTTTTCCTCTTTTGAAAATTTGTAGGTTTGATAGTTGTTGAAGCAATTGGTAAGAACTAGATTTCTCGAAAACAACGAATTTCAATCTTTTTTCACTTCGACTCTCGCCAACTTGGCCAATTTTAAGAATTTTCGATTTTAATAATACCAAATTACGTGTTCAAGTCTTTTCAAACTATTTAAGAAAGAAAAGCGTAAATATTTCAATAAAAAAGGGTAATTAATTTTGTTAAAGACTTTGCAAAAATCATGAATTTCAACTTCAAGCTCTTCGTATATCGAGCGCATTTTAACCAACAGAAAACTTTCATTGAGAAACTTGTTGATTAAGATTCAAAGAAGCTCTCTGCAAAGCTTTAGCTCAGTTGAATTGGTGGTTAAAAAATTATGATTATTTTAAATTGCAAGCGGCAATCTTGACGCTAACCTATGCATGTGCCTCCTCGGCTACGAACGTGTTGCAGCGGACGGTATGAAGATCAAGTCGGATACCAAAACCAGTGAATGGATTATTTTTTAGAATAGCTGTAGAAATATTATTTTTGAGATAAGTTTACTTTAGTCAATACCCTATTAATTTGAGAAGGAATTTCAAAGTGAATCGAGGTAGAAAACAAGTTCTTTTACTGAATCATTTATAGATAGCCTAAAGTAATTATTTTTATTTTTTAATGAAGAAGTTGATTGGATTGAAAGCGGCTATAATAATGGATGTGAAAAATCTCTATAATTATTTAAGCGCTAAAGGAAAAGAATTTTTCGAAGAGTGTTTTTTAAGCGAAGTGTCTTGGCGTCCTAAAATTCGGGGCGACTAACCTATTTTCACCATTTGGCTAGTCGTCCCGAAAATCATGTATTTTTAAAATTTTACTCCTTTTGAGTTAGCCGAAAATTAGCAAAACTGCTTTTCGTTCCTAAATTAAACTAAATTTTTAAAAAACTGATAAAACCAAAAGTGAGGTTATGTTTTATATAGTATAGTTTTTTAAGCATTAACTTTAACTCATTCAAAACGAAGTGTCTCATCATCCCGAAATTCGAGACGACTAGCAAATCTTGCGCTTTTGGCTAGTCGTTCCGAATTTCGAGATAATTAGCATTTTTAACACATTTTTTGAGTTCAGCTGCATATGATTGAAGGAAAAAATAAAATATACATAAAACAAGAATTACTTTTAGACGAATCACAACCGGCTTTGATTTTCTTTATACTGTAATTCGCCGTGGTCCAGTGGTTAAAGCGATTCACTAGTAACGCTGCCGTCCTGCGTTCGCGTACTCGTGCTTTTTTATTTTCTTCTATTTTAACTAATTCGCTGCAAATTTTAAAGAAATGATAAAAGTATCATTCAAAAATATTCTAAAAGCAGCTTGAAAATCACCCATGTGACTGGTCAGAGAAATAATGTAGGTCACATCCCTAACCCTTCCCAGCGTAACTTGAGGGCAGGAGAGCATCCCTGTAACTAGTCAAAGAAATAATATAGGTCACATCCCAACCCTTTTCCAACGTAACGTGTGGGTGGGAAGAAACCCCTGTGACTGATCAGAGAAATAATGTAGATCGCATCCCTACCCCTTTATAATGTCTCGTGGGGGGGCGGAAAATCACCCCTGTGGCTGATAACAAAAATAATGTAGCTTCCATCCCTAACCCTTTACAGGGTCTCGTGGGGGCGGGAAAGCTCCTCTGTCACTGGACACAGAAATAATGTTTGAAATATAAGTATTTGATTCGTTTTTCTCGTTACGAATCCCCTATCGGAATGAATATTAAGAAAAAGAGAAGAGATTCGATTTAAAGTAATTCCTATTTTATGTATATTTTATTATTTATTACTTCCTTCAAAAATTTTCAGCTGAACATAAAGGATTAGGGAAATTATATATTAAGAGAAATGAGATTATAGAAGCGCATTTTTTCGAGAAGACTTGTCAAATGTGCAAAAAATGCTTGTCATCCCAAAATTCGAGATGAATAGTCAAAAACGAAAAATTGTTATTCGTCCCGAATTTCGGGACGCCTAGGCGCAGAGTTTTTAAAAAGTAATAACTCAGAGTCCAGGTGCCGAGGAAACTGAAGAAGGTAACGAAAATGATTGAAAGCAGTTTTTAACAAAGTATTATTTTAATAATTCCTTATTCAAAATGTCTAATAAATGAATCATTTTAACGATAATATCTTAAGTATTATTTTGGTATACGACTTCACCTTCATATCGTCCGCTGCAACACGTTCGTAGCTGAGGAGGCACGTGCATAAGGCTGCGTGAAGATTGCAGCTAGCAATTTAAAACATTCATCATTTTTTGGTCATTTATCCGATTAAGCTGAAACTTTCCAGAATACTTCTTTGAACGTTAATAAAAAACTTTCTCGCTGGAATTTTTGCGTTGCTTAATATTCGCTCGTTAAACGAAGCACTTGAAGGTTAAAATTCATAATGTTTTCAAAGTCTAAAAAAAAAATTAACAACTTTTTTGATTTTGCTTCCTCATAGAGGAAGCTTTGTAATGGTGACAATTTCAAAAAATTTGAAATTTGTTTAATTAAACGTTCCTCAATTGAAAAATGTCTGATACAATGTTCTAAGCAATTTTCCGGATGTTGTGTGTGTGTGTGGATGTCACACTTTCTTGTGAACACGATAACTTGAAGACAATTGCAGATAAATTGATGAAATTTGGAGGGCTTGTTTTCATAACTCATATCTGGGAACTGGCCGAAGGATCTATAAAAATAACACAGCCACACAAAAAAAAGTGTCGTGATCTGGGGACGCGACATATGTTTTCCTATGGGTTTTGACGCGCTGACACCGAATCCGAAGTCATAATTTGCCCTACACGTCAGCGTTTCACCCTAACCTTAATAAACTCGAAAAAATTAGTATTTCCTGTTCTGGAGATGAGGCATATCAAGGCATATTTTGTTTTTCGATGCACTTAACTGACTCACCTAACCTAACCTAACCTGGCCTTATATCACATGGACAGCTTCAGAATCGAAACATTGTAAGCACGTGTCCTTATTGTGATCGCTGAAGAAGCAACTTAAAAAATGTAAAATCTCCTCGAAGTAACAGTGAAATATGAAAACGTTTGAGACACAAGTTACCAAGTGAGCTTCACAAATGATGACTATAAAACCAAATTTTGAATGTTGAATTGAATTTCCAGATATTGCTAACAATGATTTCTGTATTAAAATTTACCTTTTTGACGGAATAGTAGAATCTGCGATGGAAGATAAGGGTTATATAAGGCCAGGTTACGTAAGGTTAGGTGAGTTTAGGTTAGGTTAGGTGAGTTGAAGTTAGGTCACGTAATTGATATGCTTCATCCCCAGAACAGGAAGTACTAATTTTTTCAAGTTTCTTAAGGTTAGGGTGAAACGCTGACGTGTAGGGCAAATTCTGACATCGGATTCGGTGTCAGCGGGTCAAAACCCATAGGAAAACATATGTCGCGTCCCCAGATCACGACACTTTTTTTTGTGTCGCTGTGTAATCATTACAATTTTTTTAGCACTTTATAATATTTGAAAAATGGTTTTTTTATAGTAAGACTTTTTTCAGTCGTACAATTCGAAGTTCATGCAATAATATAAAAGATTCCTTGCCTTGAGATGAATCCAATGGTTCGAAGCAGATGATGATCAGACAAAAGATCGAAGCAATTTTATATAGATGCTTCGCTTTGGAAGGTAGAATGTTTCTCTACTTACCTGAATCATCATTATACTCGCTGTTGAAAAAAAACCAAAGGTCTAATTTTTATCCTTCAACAATTATTTTGAAATGACACTCTTTATTTTTGAAACGTATTATCGTTTAATTTATCGTGATCGCCCTTTCGAATTTAGCTTGTCATTTGTACGCTATACTTTTATGATTCGTATTGAAGCTGGTTGGATGGCTGAATGTGTGTGATATTTCGCCTCTTATCATTTTTTTTATGCTGATCACTTGTGATTGATATCTTTTGTTCATTCTGAATAATATTGCTAATTTTACAAATATACTATTTATCTAATTAATGAACTTTACATATTTGAATTAACCTTTCTCTGCTTAGTATTTTTGTTGAGATTTGGTTTGTATCATATATCCCGTACGGGATATCGTCGGGATATCCTGTCACGATATCGTACGGGGCGGAAATCTCGATATCCCTGGAATACTCGTATGCCACGGATATTCTGGGAGATTTTAGGGACATTTTTCAGGATATGCCATATCCTGCCAGCATATCCTAGGGATATGCCGGAGATATCATTTTGTTGTGAGGGAAGGGCATCATGCAATCAGATTTAGGGTTCTGGCACCCTTATTAAACAAGATTAAAAGTTATCATACTGCATTTTAAGAATAAAAAAAATGATTCTCTTCAGATATTTTCCAAAATAACAAAATAGTGGTAAATATTTCTTCGATGACTCTGATTAATTTTTTTTTTTTTCAAAATAAAAATTTTCCCTCGACAAAGGGCGTTGCTCCTTTATGAATTTCGTATGTAAAACGTATTTGTACGAAAATGTTTCACAAAAATATTACTAAATGTTTAAGTGAAACTAGTAATTATAATTTGTTCAACAGTTTTTGCATAATTTTTAAAACATAAAATAACATTTTTTTCTTTTAATAAACTAATTTTACATGTATTAAATGACCAAAAACTTAATTAGGCACCGCGCATGCGCAGGACAATATACTTAAGTAATTGGTATCAATAGACGCTTCAGTTTTCCATAACACTTTGCAGATTCAAGCTGCAGTAACAGCTGTTGATTTTTGACAACGCAAGCGTCATACGCTATGGCCGTAAGTACAAGAATATAAATTTATTATAAATATTACAATATACATAATAACATTTTAATTTTAAACATTTTTCTAAATTCATAATTATTTATTTGATTCTTCTAGAATTCTCGATTTTTTTATTTTGTCTTATTCAGTAGTTAAAATTGTTTGTGCGATATTTGAAGAAAAATTACGCTAGTACACAATATTAATACTTCAAATATGTTTCTTTGATCATTTTGTAATCTGATATATCAAATTGTAAACATAAAAAATGTTTTTCCCAATATTACCTATCAAATCGTTGCAAATATTATGTATTTTCAGAGTAACTATTACGGGATTTTTCAGAAGACTAACTCATTTCCAGCTCGTCTAGTGTTATGGAAAATTCCGTAATATTAGACAGCGCCTTACATTTACTGAAAAAAGTGTTACTACCAAGCAATTTATAAATCAGCATTTTTTAAAATATGCCAATACTTTGTATTATATGTACTGTCATTTTTTTATTTTCAAATGGGCCTCGTGAACAAATTTTGCGTGACGGGGGCTCCACGTTTCTAGTTCTGCCACTGTTCGGGAAAAAAAAACCAAAAAACTTGTCCATTCAAGAGCATAATGAGAGCAGCCCTTTTATGTTTTTACAATTTTCAATCAAACCAAAAAGAAAATATTGTTACTATAAGAATGTTTAATAGAATGTTTTTGAATTGAAAAACAATTATAAAAGTTGAACTAAAATATCGTTCAAATGTAAATGTAATTCAGCTAAGAAAATGTATAATGCTTATGGAAAATCGATCTTCCCTGTTATTTCATTTTCATTTATTAGCAGTAAATGTACACGCGCGTTCACGTATCTGGATTTTTATTTCCTAATATTAAAAATGTGAACAATTTGAAAATACATTATTAAAAAAAATTTCAATTTTGAGAGTTTAAAAATTTTTGAGGTTCTAAATATTGATCATAAATAATTTTGAATTAAAAGCGTTTAAGATTTTTTTTAAGTATGTTGAGCGATTTTGAATTAAAAACGTTCCGAATCAAAAAATTTTTAATTTGGTAAAATTTTAAAAAAGACAATATTTTGAATGGGATGAACAGGAATTGAACTTGTACCATTTCTAAATAAAAGCGTTCAGAATTGGTCAATTTCATTTTGAATTTAAGAATCTCGAAATTGAATGAATGAAATCTCGAAAATAGGACAATTTCAAAACCTTAAAAATTGAATAATTTCAGGTGAGAATTTAAAAAATTGGATCATTTAAAACCCAAACGAAATTGAATTTCTATTACTTATAAATAAGCGTTCATAATTAAATAATTTAAAATTGAACTATTTTTCAATTCGAAGCGATTGAAATTTAAAATTGAGAACAAAAGTGAATGTTTCAAAGTTGTTCTGAAATTCTAGAGATTTAAATTGTTATTGCATAAAAATAGTTATAATTTAACATTAACATTATTATTATTTTTATTGTTACCATTATTTGTTATATATTTATTATATGTATATATATTATATAAACATTATTGTTATTATTTATTATTATGTTATTATTAACATTAACATTAACAAATTTTTCTGATCAAAAAATAAGTTCACCGTCATTTTCGCCGTTCAAAATGGAAAAGTTTCAGTTATAAAGCTTCAAAATTGAATTATTCTGAAAATACGTTTAAGCTAAAGTAATTTTAAACGAGAAACATTAAAAAAGGCAAAAATTCCACTATGGAACGATGAAATTTAAACGCATTCAAACTTTATTTAAAACTGAAAAAAATTTAATGACCAAGAATTGTAATATCAAGACTTTTTTATACTCATACCCTTTAATTTCTTTATTATTTCAGGTAAATTTAAATCGTTTTGAAATTTACAATTTTCAAATCGTTAATTAAACTTTTCGAAATTCAACTGTTTCAATTTTGATTGCAAAATTAAAACTTATGAAAGGGAAAAATTGATAATTCAGCGTATATGTTTCAATTTTCAATGATTCATTTTTTCAAATCTTAAACTAAAAATCGGACATTTCTAAGATATTACATCAGAAATTAAAAATCAAAACAGGAATACAAAACAAGATCGCTATGATTCGAATTTTTGAAATTACACCATTTGAAGCTTTCAATTTGAAATTGTTTTTCTTTTTTAAGTTTAGTTTGAATTATTGAATAGTTTGGTTACATTTTCAAATAAAAAATATTTCAATTTTCAATGCCTAGTTCTAAAATCCTCTAATTTTTAAGGCTTGAATTTGACAAATTATTTTCTTAATTTTTCATTGTTTTGAATTTATTCTGGAAATATTTAATTCAAAATTGTTTAAATGCGAAACCTTTAAACATAATCAACTGAGAATACTTAAATCTAAAATTATTAAATTTAAAACTGCCTATTAAGGCTTTCAATGTGAAGTTTTGCAATTTTATGCGATTTAATGATGCAATTGTCATGAGATTTTTAATATTTCAATTTGAAACTAGTATCGATTTGGTAAGGTTTTCAATAAAAAATTTTTCAATCATTAAGGTTATTAATTAAAAATGATTGTTCGATATTAGCAGTCAAATTCTCAATATAAATCTTGAATATTTCAGAATGGCCTCTAAAAACAAAAGCAAATCTCTGGTGATTTCCCAGTTATCAAACATTTTTCCACGTCATTAATTATGCTTGATAAAAAGTAATAATAATGAATACATTTTTAAATTGATATTAAAAGAGTCATAAATAGTTGAAGAAAATATTATCCGCTCAAAACCTACTAAACTCTTATTATTACGAATAAATAATAAAATGTTACGAATAGTGGATATGATGTTAGTCCAAATTTTTTACGCGCGGAAAGTATAGGATAAAAAAATTTAAGAAACAAAAAAGTAAAACAATTTCGGTTTTTTACGACTCTTCCAGGCAGTAGTTAATTGTTAGAGTATAATCATTACTTGCGATAAAAATTTTAAGAAAAAAAGAAAAATCGGTTCATTTACGACTCTTCCAGACAGTAATTTAATGTTAGAGTACAATCAAAACTTGTACTCTAATATTAAATTACTGTCTGGAGGAGTCGTAAAGGAACCGATTTTTTTTCTTCGTTTCTTAAAATTTTTCAAAAGTAACATGTTGATTTTTTAAACATGAGGTATGTAAAGAAAAACAAGTTGAGCTTTCTTTTCAGTAACAAAAAAGCCCTAATTCAAAAAATTTCAAATTAATTTTGAGCTCCTTTTTGAACCCCCTCCCCCCCTCGATAAATATGTGACCCAACGGCAACATTTTTTCTTCATAAATTATCACACAATATAACTTACTACAAAATTAGCACTATTTCAAAATAAAACATTCAAAATTCTATAATTTGAAAGTAGTAGCCTTACAACATTGTGATATTTGAAATTGAAAACCTCTAAAAATTAAGGAATTTCAAACTACATATTTTCGAATTTAAGCTTATAAAGCAAATAAGCTTTAGTTTCAAGGCCTTGTAAATTAAACCGCTTTAGAATTGCGCATTCAAAACTGAAATTTTTTATTGAAATCATATAGTATATCAAGTGTCATTCAAAGTCATTGGATAGATTTTTTTACTAAAAAATGTGATTTCTTTAAAAAAAATCAGTGTCATTTTTACCGTGAAAAATTCAAGAATTTTAAATGTTGTGAATTATTAAATTTTAATAATCGGCGGGGAAATTGTATTGACCCTCAATAATAAAATTCGTAAGGGATGTTGATGTTCGTTATTGGCTTTAGGGTCAGGTGAAATTGAATACAAATTAAATTGTTTCA
>JAUMHM010000049.1:7879620-7899073 GCA_032362435.1 Melikaiella ostensackeni
AACTTCATTTTTTATAAACAAATAAAGTGATCCTGCGTGACCACGTTGCATACGTGTATGGTACACCACCATACATACTCGTATATCCAAGCAAAAAAAACACCATTTTTATCACTTTTAATATTTCAATAATCCAGGCACGAAATTGCCGCTTTTGATGAGAATCACCCATATGAACACTTTATTTACTAGGTTTATGCAAAGTTTCATCGAAATCGATTCATTGGTTTTGGCTTTCGGTATGTCTGCATGTTAAAAACAGTAAATTTCTAGATAAATTCAAATTCAAGTCCATGACATGTTTATGGATCACTTTTTCCTGAAAAAGCGGCATATATACACTTTATCTACTATATTTATGCAAAGTTTAATCGAAATCGATCGATTGGTTTTGGCTACTAGTGCGTCTGCATGTTAGAAATCGTTTAAAAATGAGTGAAAATTACTAAAAAAATGAAAAATTTCCAATATAAATCAATGTATTTGAAATTCATTAAAACTACTTTTAGAATCTGATGTCAACTTTCTAAAAAATAACTGAGTTCATTTGATAAAAACGTGTAAGCTGTACTTTGGTCTGCATTTCAAAAATCACACTTTTAACTCGTCTTTTCTCAACAGAAGCAATTGCGAGTTTATTTCGTCCTGATGAATATATAAAATCGTAAAATGAGATGAGATTGTCAAATTTGTTTAATTATTGGAATAAAATTACAGCCTGCAGACGACCTTCTGTTAAGAGATATTTTTTTTTGACAATTCGATTATAGCTCATTTCTTCAATTTTCAATTAATATCTTTAAGGTCCACTAGTTTATGCGAAGTGCATATTCGCATAATGTCTCAAAATTAAGAATAATTCAGAAATTTCATGTTATATTAAGTTTCCATGCCAAATATATTCAATTTAACGTCGCATCAAAACGCATAATTTCATTTTCGTCGCATGATTTTGGAATTTTCGCATTTAATAGCGCATAATTTCATATTTTTGCGAATTGAATACGTAAAAAGTTGCAAGAAATGTATTTTTGAACATTTAAATGTTGAAATTCATCAGTAAATATAAAATATGACATTTTTAAATCATTTAAGGTAATTTTTAAAAAATCAAATTATAAAAAATTTGCATTTTGAACTTCGCGCGGTTTTTCCATTTAGGTTTTACGTATTTTTACAACGCATAAATCGATTTTTCGTCGCATGATTTCGCATAATAATTAGTTTTTCAAAGCATAATCCAGACATTTTCAATGCCAAAAAGTACTGTCCTTAAATATTTTCTAAACTTACAGAATTTTTGTACTTTGGTGGGTTCTATATACCCACCAAGTTTGGTCAAGATATCTCATAAATTGATTAAGACATATTCCACTTTTAGTGTTCAAAATCACTTATGTTGCGGATAATGATTCCCGGTAGCGATTTTTTTTCGCATTTCGTCCTCCTTGGCAAACTTTTTTTTCTCGTATAGGTGTTTAGAATGTTTTTCTACCTTTTTTTAGTACTTGGCGGCGATACGCTACCGTGAATCTTGATTTTTAGAGATGCATCTGCCCAAGTGCAGAATATAAATGCTGAATGTGAATGACAGATGATGAATGATGAATAACAGCTAGGTGAATGAAAACCGTATCTAGGTATACTGCAAGTACGTGGATTGAATAACCAGTATCATTTCGTAAAATGTAACTCGACGAGTTTCGTATCAAATAATCAAAACAGATCTCTATTGAAAAAGAATTTTGAATTTTTATCAACACCACAGCTAGATGCAACGGCCATTTCCAATACTTTGAGTGCCATCATAAAAGAATTTTATTATGATTACAGCCTCTACCTCCAACCATGTATAAACCTCTATATTTATTGTGGGTTGATTTAGAACCGTAGTATCAAAATCTACTTTTGAATTGTGAACTTTTTGAGTGTTCTTTTTAAGTACACAAAAAATTTTCATAAGAAAATAGACTTTATTTTGATCTTTAAGAAATTTTAAAAGAGATACATTAAGCAAAGATTTGTTCCAATCTGCAGGGTTGCCTATGAATACTTACTATAAAATTCCTTTTAATTGAGGTGTTAATGGTTGACTCAATTTACCGAAAGATATCTATTTTACTTAAATATAGTTTACAAATTTGAGAAAGTTAGTAATTTTTTAGAAATGTGTTATAGGTTTGAATTGTTAACTTTTTCTTTTCTGAAAAATGGAATAATCTGAATAGATTGGTTCTAAATCAACCCACAAAATTTCATCTTGGCACTATGATCTATTTCCTTCATTTCCCATGTTCTGTGTACATAAATCTTGTAATAATTTTTCGTGTTTTTTTTCAGTTTTACAACTAATTTAAATGTTAACCTGGTACTTATCGAAAAATAAGGTTGCCAAAAGGTTTTAAATATATTCACGTAAAAGAAATGATTGATGATGAACTTGGCTGGAAATTCATCTTTTCAGGTTAAAAATTTAGTTAGTTGGTTCGAAATCCAACTGTTTCGTTGAAAGTTTAATTCTTTTGTTGAAAATTCAACTATTTTATTAAAGTCATTTTTTTTGTCGAAAATTCATCTGTTTTGATAAAAATTCGTCCTTTTGATTGAAAATTCATCTTTTATGGTAGGAAAGTCATGTTTTTTCGTTGCAAATTCATGTTTCTTGGTTGAATATAAACTTTCTTGGTGACAATTCGTTGTTTATTTAGTTAAAAATTAATTTCTTCATCAGAAAATTTGACCATTCCATTCTCGGTTGAAAATTTATGAATCATAAGTTGAAAATTTATCTGTTTTTTCGAAAATTCATCTTTCTGTATAAAAAAATTAATCTTTTTGGTTAGAAATTCATCTTTTTTAGGTGAAAATTGATTTTTTCTAGTTGAAAATTCATCTATTTGGTAGAAAATTCATGTATTTTGTTCAAAATTCGTCTTTTTTGGTTGAATTAAACTATTTCTTATTTCAAATTCAAATCTTATTTGGTCCAAATATAAACTATTACACGTTCTGTTGAGAATTAATCTCTTTTGGTTGGAAAATCAACTACTTAGTTTAAAGCTGAACTACTTTGAAGAAAATTAATTTTTTTTTTGGTTGAAGATTCGTCATTTTATTTGAAAATTCAACTATTTTGCTAAGAAATTCAACCATCTGGTTAAAGATTAAACTATTTATTTGAAAATTTAACTATTTGGTATAAACTTCACTTTATTGTTGAAAAATCATATCTTTGGGTTGAAAATTCAATTGTTTAGTAGATAATTCATCTTCCTGGCTTGAAAATTCAACAATTTTATTGAAAATTGATGTATTTGTTTAAAAATCGTCTTGGTAGAACATTAATCTTTTTGGTAGAAAAATCATTTTTGTGGTTGAAAATTTAACTATTTTGTCGAAAATTCGTTGTTTATTTGGTTACGAATTAATCTTTTAACTAAAAATTTAACTATTTTATTTCTATTTGAAAATTTACCAATTATAAGTTTAAAATTTCAGTATTTGGTACGAAGGGTATTAGCATTTGGTACAAAATTCACGTGTTTTGTTGAAAATTCGTCATTTGGATAGAAAATTAATCTTGTTTGTTGGAAAATTCATTTTTTTATTGAATTCAACTATTTGAATGAAACTTCGTCTTTTCCGGTTTAAAAGTCAACTCTTTTATAAAAAATTCTATTGTTTAGCTTGAAAACTTAACTCTTTTAATGAAAATTTGTTTTTTGTTAATTATTGTTTTTTTAAATATTATTGATTAATATTATTATATTTATAATATTAATATTTTGTTGAAAATTAAATTATTTAGTTTGAAATTTAACTATTTTTTTAATGTCACCTTTTTTGGTCGATAATTCAAATAGTTTGTTAAAGATGCGTCCTTTTGATTGAAAATTCATGCTTCTTGGATGAAAATTAACATTTTTGTAGAAAATTCAACTGTCTTCGAAAAATTCTGTCTTTTTGGCTTGAAAATTTAATTATTTGGTTAAAAGTTCAATTGTTTGGTTGAAAATTTAATTATTTTCTTGAAAATTCAACTATTTTGTTTAAGTCATCTTTTTTGGCGGAAAATTCAACTTCTTTGTTGAAAACTCGACCATTTGGTTGAAATGCATCTTTGTAGGTTGAAGATTCAACTATTTGGTTAAAGATACAACTATTTTGTTAAAAATAAAATTATTTTGTTAAAAATTCAACTATTAAATTTTATTAAAGTCATCTCCTTTGTCGAAAATTCATATGTTATGCTAAAAATTCGTCCTCTGGATTCAAAATTCATCTTTTATGGTAGAAAAGTAATCTTTGAGGGCAATGTGATTTTAATGGAAGATTGTTAAAGAGTATTATAGAATTTTAGTCATTTAGTATTAGCTTAGATTGGATGCAATAAAGAGAGAATTATTGATAGAATGCAACATTCGTGGGTTTTTCCAAGAAATATATTTAATATTAACAAGATAATATGTAACAAAAAATGTTAATAAAACAGTAATTTTTATTTGATATTAAAGATTGTTTGTAATAATAATTGAGAAAATAGTTTTTGACGACCAACAGTTACTAAAATGGCTTTTCTTATTCCCTTTATCATCATATCACCGGGTGGCCGTTTTAATCAAGTAAAAACATTCCCGATCATTTCCCGACCATTGAAATTAAAAAATTCGAACTCTCAAAGCTAAATATTTTTTCATTGGCAGTAATCAAAATTGAACTGCAAATTAAAGCACCCAAAGTTGAACTTTTTTGAATACTTAAACTTTTAAAATCGAAGCTTAAAAAATTGTTGGTTCAAATGCTCAATATTTTTTTTTACTGAACACTTTTTAAATTAGAAGTTAAATTCTTTAATTTTAAGGAGTTTAAGATCAGTAATTGTTTAATTGTTATTTAAACATAAAAATTCAACACTTTCACTTAAAAATTGAAAATAAAAAAATGGAAATATTAAAACTGTAACGTTCAAAGATTAAATTTAGCACTCTGAAATTTTAATGATTCAACGCCTTCTGTTTCAAAGAGTTCAGTTTTAAATTGTTCAGTTTTGTATATTTGATTCATGAGAATATTTATTTACAAAATGGAAAAATCAAAATTGTAACGTTCAATTGTTAAATTTAGCACTTTGAAAATAGGGTTAATATAATAAAAAAAAAGGTATATGTATATTTCATAATCAAAAACAAAAGTTCAGGCTCTTATTCTCTGTATTTTGTTAGCCAATTATGTATTATAATTAAAGGAGTTAAAAAATAAAATAAAAACAGAGAAATTCAAAATTGAGCATTTTTAAATTCTGCTATTCATCTACCTTTCATTCCTTCAACTTCATAAATTTTTTTCGAACACTTTTATAAATTAAATTTCCAGGGTATTCAAAATATTGTTTAAAACCACCTAGAAAAAAAAATAATTTAAAAGACTGAAAATGAAAAATGGAAAACTTGCTTCCTTTTTGCTCTTTTCAGGCCTTGGGCTTGTCAATTTCATTTATAGTAATTCCTTATCAGTAAAAGACCCTAAATTTGTCAAAATATTTTTCTAAGCTATCTAGAAAAAAATAATTAAATGCATAATATGAATGAGGGTGGCCCTTAAAAATTAAAAGCAAAATTTTCCAAAACGGCACCCCTCCAATTTTTTCCTCTTAGTGACAAAAATTCACTGGAATTTTTTCAAATTAAAAAAAACTGTTAGTAATGCCGGGAAGTTTTAATAAGTTTTTTTTAGTTTCAATTTTTTTTTTGACAAAACTTCCCTGTCTTATTATCAAGCTTATGTTTTATCATCCTGCTCCGCGTATGAAACATAAAAAAGTTCCCATTTTAAGAATAAAATCCCGTACATTTCTCGTACATTGCCCGTACCAATAAATTTCCCGTACAATTCTCACATTTCACGCTTTTCCCGCACGCTGGACACCCTGTAATTAAAAAAAACTGGTACTAGACAAATAATTAAATACACTCTTATCCTGAGTCTGGGAGGTTTTTTTAAAAAATGAGAGCCTCTTTATACGGCATCTAGATTTTAGAACAAGAAAACTTGTCATCGCATCGAGAGCAAACTTTCCAGCTTGTTCTTCTCTCCAAGGCACTTAATTTAGAAAACATCAACTCTTCACAAAACCCTCCAGTAACTGTGTCTCGAGGAAAAGAACCAATGATAAAAATGGTTTACCGGTTTGATATCTGGTTGACACTCGGACACCTGGGTTCTAAACTTTCGTCTCGCAAAAGTTGATGAATAATAGATGGACTAAAGCTTTCTCGACATTGTACTACACTTCACATAAATCTGCAACAGTTTCCACTTCAATATACGGAGAAAGCTTGTCAGTAAACAAAGTAATAAACTAGGGCGGATACACAAAATTTTTCGGAGGGGGCGATTGTGAATTTTCTTCAACTTGCCTGCCGTACAAGTTAAAAGGACACTTATGTCACATTTTTGACGAAAATGAGATTTTTATATCAATTGATTCGCAAAAGAAAACTGCATCTATCTACGCAAACGAGAATTCTGAAAAACAAATTGATTTTATTAAATAACAATTTTTTTGCGACTGAAACTTGTAACTCTCTGCAGGATAAAACCGTAAGTCACTAAAAAGTTGTATTTGGCCTCTAACATCCGGCATGACAATAAAACTCAGAACGACTGTATGTCGACTCGCGGTCTTTTCCCCCCTATATTTTTCTCTATGAACAACCGCACGTAGATTTTATCCGTGCAAATAACGAAAAATGTCAATTTTTTTTTAAAAATGGGAAGAATATTCATCAATTTGTATGAATGATGTTGAAACAATTATAAAAAATGAATTCCATAATACTTTTTCGAGACAAAATCGATCTCGTTGATTTTCTACGTTTGAAACTGACCAGATATGTCTTTTTAACTTATACGGCAGTTGTGTATGCATAATGATTTAAAAGAACTTTTCAAATTGAATATAATAAGGCGATAAATTCAACTTTATTTATATTTTTAAGTTTTCATCAACCTCTGGTTCAAAAATGTTGCTATCTACGAGAGGGTGGCCAATGAAAATTTGAATTTTGCAAACTCTACCCCCTAAATTTCATATTTTTAGTGCAAAAATACTGCTATAATTTTTTTTATTAGAAAAAACTGTTTAGAGGTTTCACTGGGCCTTAGGTCTAAAAATGAATTTTCTTAGTTTTCGATAAAAAAAAAAATACAAATTCAAGGCAAAACAATTTTTTCACCCCTAGAAAGAATTTCTTATTCATAGAGGAATGAGTCCTGTTTTTTGTTTAATATGAATATAATGATTATTATAATGTAAATAATATTAAATAATATAAAAAATATTAGACTTTTTTCAGGGAATAATTTTGTAAAAGTCAATGATAAGACTGATTAATGGAAAAATACATTTATTTCGGACTTAACATTATATGCCTTCTTTATACATTAATATATTATATATTAATACAATAGTTTTCTAAATAATCTGGGAACCCTATATTTAAAAACGATGTCGTCCCGTAATATAGCTTTTTGCCACAGCTTAATTATTTCCAGATTTTGCGGTACGAGAAAAAAATGAAATTTGTTTTCGTTGCTGTCATAACCTGACTTGCAACCAGGAGCTACACATTTAATCTCCATGCTTCCCGCACTCATTAAAATAGAAAAAAAAATTGTTGCAGAAATTAAAATTTTCACTGGGCTACACACTTTTGGAAATTGTTTTTGGAAATTTCAACCAAACGAGTAATTTTTAAATTATTTCTCGAATTTTTCCAATGCATGTCAATGAAAAAGCCAGCCTATCTGATCGGAACGCCATCTGTTGGATTAGTTCCACTGCCATTTCCCCTCCGGATCGTAAAAGAACATGAAAAGTGGGGGCGATGCATGGGGTTGGACCAACGAGATAAGCAACTACACAGGCGCACTCTTGCGGAGAACGCAAGAACGCTTGTTTCCAATGTGGCGGATATTATATGCTGTGAGTCAAAACTTCCATTGCGGTGAAATTGTGTTTTGTCTTAAGTTAATGAAATATAATAATGATAAAAGTGAGCATTAACCCATCGAGGTCCATGGGTAAAACAGTAGACATAGCGAATAAGTGAATAATGGGATTACAGCATTAGGCCAAAGGATGATAATCAGTAAAAAAAACCATGGAATTTTTCAATTGTTTAAACAATTTGTTTAAAAATGCGAGTTTAGGTAAAACTAATAGCATCATTCGATTCTACGGGAAAAATTACATTGAGTTCATGTGTTAGATAATTTTTTTCTCAAACCTATTTGTTATGTAGCATAATTAAATGTGTAAGCACGTATCGTACGATGTAATTGTTTATTCATACTACATAACCAACAGGGTACAAAAAAAAATTGTCTAACACATGGACTGTATGTATAATTTTTCCCTTAGAATCGAATGATGCTATTAGTTTTTCCGTAACTCGCATTTTTAAACAAATTGTTTGAACAATAATTGTTTTAACAATTGGATAATTTAATATTTTTTCACAGATTATCATCCTTTGGTATAATGCTGTAATTCCAATATTTACTTTTTCGCTATGTCTTCTGGTCTAGCCATGGGCTGAAGCGGATATCGTACGATGTAATTGTTTATTTATGCTAAATAACCAAGAAAAAAATTGTCAAATCCATGGACTCTATGTAATTTTTCACGCAGAATCGAATGGTCCCAAAACACAGAAGCCATGAATTTTTGCTCGAAATTGAAGTTTTGAATTTTTTGGCGGATGGGGAACTGGTGCGACGCCACTGTGACGACTGTCTTTTAGTCTCTGGAGTGTAATGAGCCACTCAGGTTTCATCTCCTGTAACAATAGAGCTCAGAAAACCATCACCTTCCAGTTCAAACTGCTCAAGTAACTCGCGAACGTTTGAGCACTTGGAGGGATTTCTTACTGCCATGTTTCACGCAAACTGACACTACGGGGTTAGTTTTCGTACTAACGAAGTCTCCCTGTGCTCGTTGTGCTCAGGAGAACCTTCTCTATCATTAAGTGTTACCAAACTTGGTGAAAAAAATTCCCACAGTCCAAAATGGCAACAGTACTCTTACTTTCTGGACAACCCTCGTATTACGGTTTTGAATCAGAAATATCCAAGATACTCTGGTATAATACATTAGAAATCTGTTCCATAGTTCTATTTCCATATAATTTGGATTTGGTGAGGTTAGCCAACGAATTTTGTTGAGCCATTAAAACATTTCATTCGGCTAACAAAAGAATTTGATTCAGCCAACAAATCAGTTTTCTTAGGTCAACAAAACAATTTTATTGGACCAACAAAAATTCAACAAAAAAAATTGTTGGGCCAACAAAACAGTTTTGTCGCGCGGAGAGCAATAAAATTATTTTGCTGAACCAACACAATTTTTGTTGGTCAAGCAAAACAATTTTTTCAGTGTAGGGCGCACGTCTATCGGATCTCGCGCTTCGCGCTGCGCGCTAAATCTATGTATTTCCCCCATATTTGTGCAGAAACCTTTTAAAATTAAAAGTTAAGCCACTGACAACTGTAACTTAGTGATTGTGAATTCTCTTTTGTTAAAGTTCCTTCGGCTTTAACGGATACATTCTCATCACGTGTCTCGCGCTTCGCAATCGACTAAAGTATGTCCAAAACGTTAAATTTTCTATATTATGTTTAAGCACCTTCAGTTTATGCAAAGTGCATAATCGCATAATATGTCAAAATTAAGTATAATTCGGAATTTTCATGTTATATAAATTTTTTACGAAATATAAGTAGAAAATTGCGAGAAATGTATTTTTAAATATGTACATGTCGAAATTCGTCAGTAAATATGAAATATAATTTCTTGAAGATTGAAATGTAATCTACTTGGTTTTGGTTGACTCTTTCTTTTTCTCCCTCTTTTTCTTTTTAACGTACATTTATTGTACATTTAACTCTAATGAGCCGGAAAAGCGGGTAGTCTCGAAGTCTATTTTTGATTTGTGAACTTTTTGGGTATTCTTTTTTAGTACACAAAAAAAAATTTTCATAAGAAAGTAGATTTGATTTTGATCTTCAATAAATTTTAAAAGAGAGACATTGAGAAAAGATTTGTTCCAATATGCAGGGTTGCCTATAAATACTATTAAAATTTCTCTTAATTGAGGTATTAATGATTAACTCAATTTACAAAAAGATAACTAATTTCATTTAAATACTAGTATACGAATTTGAGTAGGTTAGCAATTTTTATAAATGTGCTATTGTTTTGGTTCATGTAATACCTTTTTCTTTTTTGAAAAATGGAATAATCTGAATAGATTGGTTTTAAGTCAACCCAATAAATATAAAATTTTGAAGTTATTTAGGATAATTTTTTGAAAATCAAATTATAAAAAATTTGCATTTTGAACTTCGCGCAATTTTTCCATTTAGGTTTTACCTACGTTTTTTAAAAGGAAAATGCGCCGATTAATTGAATCATTTGAGTCGAGAAAAAAAGTTGTGCTTTGGCATTGAAAAGAAGAACAACCAAAGTTGCTGAAATCGGTTAATGTTTTGGTTCAGTTTTTGAATTTGAAAATTAAAAAAGATTTCCCTATATGGACAAAAACATTGTGGCGAATTTTTTGTAAGTACGATTTTTTGTAGTGAACAATTATAAAAAATTAAGAATCAAAACCCAAATATTTTGACCAAGTGATAATGTTTTAAAAATGTGTAAGAAACATGTTTTTTAAAATTAAGTTAATTGCAAATTTTTAAAAAAAGTTGTACATGTAAAATTTCTGCAGTTGGAATTGAAGAAACATGTCATTATTTTGTTGTTATGGGAGAACAAAATTTTCATCGTTTTTAAAGCATTGAAATCGCTTTAAAAATGCAAAATTCACGATTTGGAAACGCTTTAAAAGGTTAAAAATATTGTATTTTTATACTAACAAAATACGCACATGTTTCTTCAATTCAAACTGAAGAACTTTCAAATTCGACATGCACAACTTTTATTTAAAAATGTACAATTTACATTTTTTCAATTTTTCATTTTCTACTGTTACTTAATGATACTAAAAATAATAGCCAAAAAAAATTCGTTACATTTTTTTAACCCATAGGTAAAATTTTATGAATTTAAAAACTTTAAACCCGGACAAAAGGCACTAACATTTTTTTTCTTTTTTCGGGTGCCATATCACAATTTTTTTTTGCTCGGCTCAAATGATTCAAGTAATTTTTGCATTTTTAATCTACTAACGTGTACTTACATCATTCTCGTTTTAAACATTGATATTTTGATATTTTCTGGTGTTGAAAAGTGCATTCTATGCCTTAAAATTTTTTTTTATTTTTCCAATGCATCATTCGATTTTTCATCGCATAATTTCTCATAATAATTAGTTTTTCAGCGCATAATTCAGACATATTAAACGTCAGAAAATACTGTTCTTAATTATTAAATTGAAATGTATTTTTATAAATTTATGTTATATTAATTTAGGTATCTTAATTTTCTTAATTAATTATCTTTAATTCTTCACAAATTGGATTAGTGTATTTATTATTATTTAAAAAATTAATTGGATTTGTTATAAATTTGTCTCTAATTAGCCGGAAAGGAGGTAGTTGGAAGTCTATTTTTAATTTGTGAGCCTTTTTTTTGTATTTGTTTTTGGTGCATGTAAGGGTTCATAAAAAAGTAGATTTCATTTCGATCTTAATAACAATTTCAAAATGCCGTTAAACATTTTATTGTATCTTGTGCCATTTTTCTATAAATTTGAATTTTTTATTTTCAATGGCATTTTTTCATGATTAAAACGAAAATTACGTCTTTTAAAAAAATGTCCAATTAATGAAATCTTAGATCTTTTTTTCGGTGAATAATTTCATGAATCAACACTTTGTTGCATTTTGTGTTGTATTTCCAAAACTATAAATTTTTTATTTTTAACATTATTTTTCACGATTAAAACAAAACTATGTTTTTTATTAAAAAATGGTCTAAAGAAAATTTGTAGATCTTTTTGAGATGAACAATTTCTCAGGGCAAAATTTTTTCGTATCTTGCATAGTTTGACCGGGAAATGGATTTTATTTCATTTTTTATAACATTTTACACCATTAAAACAAAAACTATGTGTCTCATCAGAAAAATAGTTCGGAGCAAATTTGTAGATTTTTTTGAAGTGAATAATTTTGCTTCTTAACAGTTTTTTCGTATGTCGTAGAGTTTTGTTATAAACAGGAATTTTTTATATTCATTAACATTTATCGCGATGAAAAAAAAAATTATGCGTCACATAAAAAAAATAGTTTCCATCAAATTTGTAGACATCTTTGAGATGAACAATTTTGCTTCTTAAAATTTTTATCGTATCTTGTACAGTTTTGCTCGAAAGTGGTATGTTTTATTTTTAATAACATTTGTAATGAATAAAACAAAAAACTATGCGTCCTATGAAAAAAGGTTTTTAGCAAGTTTGTAGATCTTTTTGAGATGAACAATTTTGTTTCGTAACATTTTTTTCGTATCTCGTATAGTTTTGCTGGAAAGTGGAATTTTTTATTTTTTAAAAAACATTTTGAATGGCCTTTTTTAGATCTTAAACCAATGTGCCAAAGAGCAATCCAATCAGATAATTCCTTCGAAAATAATCAATTTTTTTCTCCATCAGTTAGTCCGAAAACTTTGAGAATTGATCAAAACCGCGAAAATCAATTTTCACATAAAACTAATACCTTCTCATTAAGTTGAAAATGCATAAAAATTGAAAAATTTTCATCTTCACAAGTGACAAGGAGTAAATTCTAAGTTTCAGAGCTACAGATGATAAAATTATTCACAAGACTTTTGCAAAAAATTGTAATATAAATATTTTTCTGGCAAGTAAGGATTCAATTAAAATCGTCTTTTCTCTGAAGGGAAAGGATGGCACTTGAAATACTTTCTAAAAAAAACTGAGAACGCAAACTTAAGAGCGAGAACTTGATAGAAGAAGATTCAAGTGCCAAAGAAAGTTTAGTGAAATCTAGTGAGGGAAAAGTTAATATAAAATTCAATCAACAATTAATATCTCGACTAATCTCGCCTTCGCAATTTCTAAACTTGGATTTGAAATTACTTATCAATTCGCATTCCGATTTTATGAATTTCAGAATAATTGGGACAATATGTTTTGATGAGATAAAAAGAGAATAGAAGATGTTTATTGCTTTCTAAATCAAGGTAGATGGTGGAAAATCTTGTGCTTCAGTTTATGACTAATTTTCCCAAAACGATCAATGATGTAGAACCTCATGGGAATTACATATAAATTGCTTCAGAAAAATTCCTGTTCCAACTAAAAATTATAATTTTTCTTGAAAATTCATTGTTCAAAGTCAGAATCATACTTTATCATACTTCTTTTTAAATTCCGGGTATAACTTAGAATTATAAATTTTGTTGGAAAATTTCCTGTTCAAAGTCAGAACTATAATAATTCTTTTAGAAAATTCCCTTTAGAAATTCAGAAACACAGATACCTCTTTCTAAATGCCCGTTCGAAATTATGATTATAGTTTTTATATTTTTATTTCATAACATAAATCTTTCTCTATTCGATTTAAAAAATATACACATTTACAGTTTCCAGTGCTGCCACAGCCTAATATACTTGAAGAAAGTGAAAAAAGTGACCTAATTAAACCAAAAAAGTGACAAAAAGTGAATCATTTCTAACCCAAAAAGTGACTAAATCGAAATAAAAGTGACTAATGTGCATTGATAATGTGACTAATGTTCTTTTGAATTCAAAAGAATTCGAAGAAATTTCTAAGATATGCAAGGGAATTTTAACGAACTCAAAAAATTCAAATGAACTGGAACAAATTTAAAAATTACAAAAGATTCCATTTCTTTCAATAAAATTGGATTCAATTTAGAAGAATTCAAGGGAATTCAAGAGACTTTGATGAAACGCATAAAAAGTCAAGGTGAATTAAAAAGATTTCAGGGTGAATTCAATAAAACTAAATAAAATCAAAACAAAATCAATTGAATTGAGTAGAATTGAGTGAATGTAAAAGAACTCATGTGAATTCAAAAAATCCAAGAGAATTCCAAAGAATTTGAAAAAATTCAGGATAAATTGATAAGAATTCAGGGTGAATTTCAAATAAATTCAAATGAATTAAAAAATATTTTAAAAATCCGAAATATTCCACTGATTTTAGTAGGATTGGAGAGAATTTAGAAGAAATAAAGTAAATTCAAAACAATTCAGGGTGAATTCGAATTGAAAACAATTTGAAAAATTCAAAATATTCCATTGATTTCACTGAAATTGGAGTGAATTAAGAAAAATTAAAGTGAATTCAAAATAATTCAGGGTGAATTCGAAAATATTTAAGAGAACTCCAAAGAATTCAAGGTGAATTTTTAAAAAATCAACAGAATTCCAAAGAATTCAAAAGGATTTTTAAAGAATTCAGGATAAATTAATAAGAATTCAGGGTGAGTTCTAAATGAATACAAATTGATTGAAAAAAATGCAAAAAATACAAAATATTTAATTGATTTCACTAAAATTTGAGTAAATTTATAAAAATTAAAGTGAATTCAGAAGGATCCAGGATGTATTCAAAAATATTCAAGAGAAATCCAAAGAATTCAAAAGGATTTTCAAAGAATTTAGGATAAATTAATAAGAATTCAGGATGAGTCCTAGATAAATACAAATTAATTAAAAACAATTTTAAAAATCCAAAATATTCCATTGATTTCACTGAAATTGGAGTGAATTTAGGAAAATTAAAGTGAATTCAGAAGAATTCAGGATGAATTAAAAAATATTCAAGAAAACTTTAAAAAAATTCAAGGTGAATAAAAAAAATTCAAAAGAATTTCAAAGAATTCAGGGTAAGTTCGAAAAAATTCAAAAGAACTCCAAAGAATTCAAAAGGATTTTTGGAGAATTTAGGATAAATTAATAAGAATGCATGGTGAATTCTAAATGAATACAAATCAATCAAAAACAATCTGAAAAATCAATAATAATCCATTGATTTCGCTAAGATTAAAGTGAATTTAGAAAAATTGAAGTGAATTTAAAAGAATTCAGGATAAATACGAAAATATTCAAGAGAACTCCAAAGAATTCAAGGTGAATTAAAAAAAAATCCAGAGAATCCCAAAGAATTGTTAAAAAATTTAGAATAATACAGGATAAATTAATAATTATTCAGGGTGAACTGAAAACAACTCAAGTTAAATTCAACGAAATTTAGGGTAAATTCAAAATAATCAAATTAATTGAGAAAAATTCAAAATATTTCATTGATTTCAGTGAAATTGGACTAAGTTTAGAGTAGGGAATTCAAGAAACTTTGATGAAGTACATAAGTATTTAAGGTGAGTTTCAAAGACTTCAGTAAAAAATCAATAAATTCAATGAATTCAATAAAACTAAAAAAAAAATTAAAAATTCATTGAACTGAGTAGAAATGAGTGAATTTGAAAAAAAATCACAAGGATCTCAAAGAATTTAGGGTGAATATGAAAACAATTTATGAGAATTCCAAACAATTCGGGATAAATTAATCAAATTTCAGGGTGAATTCCAAATGAATTTAAATGAATTGAAAAAGATTTTAAAAATCCAAAATATTCCATTGATTTCAGTACAACTGGAGGTAATTTAGAAGAATTAATGTACATTCAAAAGAATTTAGTGTGAATTCGACAAAATTCAAAATAATCTCAAATAATAAGAAATAAATAAAAAGAATTCACGATAAGTTAATAAAACTCAAGGTGAATTCCAAAGGAATTCAAATTAATTGAAAAAATCCAAAACATTCCATTGATTTCAGTAAAATTGGAGTGAACTTAGACGAATTCGATGAAATTCATACGAATTCAAGATGAATTTAAAAGAATACAGGGTGAATTTAAAATAATTCAAGACAATTCAAAGGAATTGAATGAAATTCAAAAGAATTCAAAAAAATTCATAAGAAAAGTGACTAAAGTGATCTTTTCGTTTAAAAAAGTGAATTTCGTGTCTTGAACTTAAAAAAGTGACAAAAAGGTGATTTGAGATGAAAAACTGACTGAAAGTGAGTTGAGTAACTGTGTAACAGCCCTAAAAATTTCAGATAAATACTGATTTCCGGATTCAAAGATTTCAAAGGCTTTAAGGTATTATGGTCAAGGTGCGCATTTTTCTATAGATTTTTAAGAAAAAATTCATATGAATTCTAGAAAGCAAACGAAGAATATTTGCCCAAACAATTTTTTTTTTACTGCACAGTTTTCTCTAAAAAAATTCGTCAAGTTTACATTGAGTATATGGTAAGAAGCGATTTTCATTTATCGAAACTTTCTCGGACAAAAAGAGATAGAACGCACCACAGCGTTGCCACAATTCACAAAATTGGGGATATCTTGAACTTAGCAGCTAACGTTTTGGTTTGCGTCGAAGTTCAGCGTGATCATAATACCTTAACATAGTTACTTTTCATTTCGCAGAATACTCCATTGACACAAAATTACACAAGCCAAGCATAAAATGGCGCGTGCAACTGCTGACAGCTCATTGACTATAGAACCGTAGGAGGAAGATAGGATTGCATATCGAAGTTTGTCGGGCACTTTGAAACACTAAAACTTTGAATCTTTCTTTGTCGGCGTTGACTAAAATATAACGTTTGTATTTTAGTATTTCAAAGTGCCCTCCTTACACTTCCATACATTTTTGAGTTTATTAATTTTAATGTGTAATTAAGATTCGCGGTAGTGAATCGCTGCCAAGTAGAAAAAAACGAGAATATCTTTTCTCGAAAGAACGGTAGTTATCGTACATGTATTCGATATCTCAGAAAACATGAGAAATGTATTATTTTTAGTATTTCAGTCGACCTGTAGAATACAATATTCAACCGATTTTCAGAATAAATTGAATAGACGAAGCTCCAGGGGCATTTCTTAGGAAATTTTGATTCAATGATTATTTCTGGAGGTATTTCACTTTTTAAGCCCAAAATTCAATTTTTTAGCATTTCATTCGAACTGTAGCCTACAATATTCATTCAGTTTGTCTTAAAATGACAGGTGAACCTGACTAGATGAAGACGCGAGGAACTTTTTCAGAAAATTTTGATTCAATAATTATCTCTGGAGCTATTTCACTTTTTATGCCTGGAATTCGATTTCTTAGCATTTCATTCGGCTTGTAGCGTACAATATTCAGCTGATTCGTTTAAAATTTTCAGGATAAATTGACGAGATGAAGCTCCAGAGGCATTTTTCAGGAAATTTTGATTCATCAAGATTCGCGGCAGTGAATCGCCACCAAGAAAAAAAACGCGAATATCTTTTCTCGAAAGAATGGTAGTTATCATTTATGTATTGGATATCTCAGCCAATTCTTCACCGATTTGCATGAAACCTTTTGGCATCAATGAGAAATCGTAAAAAAAAAACTTCTGCGCATACACACTGTCCATTTTTTAGAAACTGGACCCAGCAAATTCAGAAAACATGAGAAATTTATCATTTTTAACAGTTCAGGCCACCTGTAGCCCACAATATTTAACCACTTCATCTAAAAATTTCAGGATGAATTGGCTAGATAAAGCTCCAGGCGAACTTTTTTGGAAATTTTGATTCATTAATTATTTCTAGGAATATTTCACTTTTCATGCCCAAAATTCGATTTTTTAGCATTTCAATCAACCTGTAGCCTACGATATTCAATTAATTCATCTAAAAATTTAAACAAAAAATTTACCAGATGAAGCTCCAGGGTTTCTTTCAGGAAATTTTGAGTCAGTATGTGTATTATTAAATTGTCAAGTTATGAAACTAATGCTGAGCTACGTTAAAACATGGTAATAGACTTCATATTGAGTATTAAATATTCTTATTGCTTTGAAACAAGTATTTGATTTTACCGATATTTTCATTCAAAAAAAAGTGAAATCCACCAAAAATATCTACGATGCGAAATATTCCGCTAAGTAAAAACTTATCAGTGCACTCAGCAAATTTTGTATTAAACTGTATTTTGTCTTCTGTGAAACGTGAATTTTCCAAAGGCCTCCGTTTTGAAAGAGAACAGGTTTTCCAAATTACGCAGCAAATTTTAAAAAGTTTCGTCGATCAATCAAAGAAGAGCCCTATAAAAGTCACAAATTTCATCTCAAGAGTTTTCTCGTAGACAGTCGCAAATGAACCGTGGCGCGAGTCAAGTCGCTTTTCTGAAAAATACATGTAAAAATTCTGTCAGCTTCTTTCACGCGCTTATTTTTTAATACTCTTCAGTATTTTTAAATATTCTTTACGTGTAGTGGGAATTTCTCCTACTGAGAACACAGTTCACGATGAGTATGTTATCTGTAGTATTTTTTCTGCTATAAAATAAAAAATTCCCAATATTTTTCAGTGTATTTAAATATTTGTTATGTTTAGTGGGAACTTGTCCTGTTTACAACACAATTTACGGTGAGCATTTTATCTGTGGTATTTTGCCTTCTCTAAAATAGAAAATTCCCAATATTTTTCAGTGTTTTTAAAAAATATTTTTTACGTGTAGTGGGAATTTCTCCTATTGACAAAAATTCTTTGGGGTCCGTAAATGATGAAGAAACTGTTATTTAGACACAACAAGATTCACCGAATTAATCAACAATTTGATCAGCTTATTCGATCATTTTGCAAATTCCTTGATGAAAGTGAGAAAAAAACAGGTTACTCCACAAATTAAAGTTCTGAGCTGGAGCGATTAATAAAACCTCAAGGAACTTATATTACTCCCTCTGCTCAATTACTTGAGAAATACGACTCGGATGATGAATGGGAATAAAAGTGAAGCAACCAGAAAGTTTTTTTATTATCGTTTTTGAGAAGTGCAACTTATCAAAGAAATCAAAACGTATGTCCTAAAGTTTCTATAAGAACCTTCAGAAAGTCCTGAAGCAAACCCCGAGGCAGCTTAATTGAGATCTCGCGGGAGTGGACCGAAGTTACGGGGGACTGAAAAGTGCCCCTATAAATTCTTGCTAATCTGATTTCGGAATCGGTGACCCTCCCCTCTTCGAATCAAACCTGGAAAAGAACCCTCGAATAATAGATTCTCCTGATTTTCAGAGTTTTTCTTCCAGACGGGAAATTCCTTTGAATATAGTTGGCGAGCAAATTGGAAGGATATTGAATTCAATAAGGAAAGTGATTATATGCATATATAGATAGTGATGGATGAAAGAGGAAATTGATGGAATAATTGCTTTTTTCAAATTATCGTGAAAATTTTCAATATCCTCCTACAATTATAAAATCGACGTGTCCAAATGACAAGGTTCAATTTCGGAACATGCATATTAGGGTGGAGCGAAAAAATACATAGATACGAGGGTCACTCAATAAATACTTAGCCTACAAAAGAAAAACGAAAATTTTGGAAAAGTGGCAATTTATTTTTCC
>JAUMHM010000049.1:7991007-8002110 GCA_032362435.1 Melikaiella ostensackeni
ACAGACAGGCAGACACATTTGTAAAAACCTGTTTTTCGGGTTCAGGGGGTCTCAAAACGTGGACATTCGACAAAAACGGGGGGGGGGTCAAATTTTACAAAAATCTGATACCTTCTCTGATGAGAATGTAAAAATATACTCTATTTATTTATCATATTTATAGTTCATAAATTATTATAATATTCATAATTTATCATTCTAGTGAAGTATATTTTTCATTTACAGAATAGTGATTTAATTATTTTTAATTTTGCTCAGAATTAATTAACTTTTATCTAATGGATAAATCTGTAAGTAAAAAAGCCATTATCTATAATGAACAAAAAAATATATTTTTAGCGTTTTAAACAGCGCACGAAAAGCATCAAATTATTCGCCATGCGCGACGCATGCGCAGTACACTGTGGAGCTTGCGTTGGGAGCACTGGTTCAAACGGCCCTGACTGTTTACATCATAGAAATTCTTGGAACGGAGTCATGGTCATCGGAGGCCATACCCGAGACCGCCGCTGAATGGTGGTTTCAATGTACACTGAAAGTCCCATATAAGTTCGACTTTGGCTCTTGCCTAAATAGGCCTTGGACATATAGTGGACCGACTCGGATATCAACAATCAGGTCCGTATGAACCATTTCTATGTGATTTTCGTTCACAGTAAAAAATATTTATTGAATTTCTTCAAATGTTTGTTTGTTTTAAAGGATAAACGCTGCCTCTTGTTTTTCTGCGACATTTTTGTAACACATAACCGTAACCGTGCGAACTGACAAAATTATGCGCTTGCGTGGCACTGCCCGCATTGTTAGTGCGGTACTGGACGACTTTGCTGGCTTTAGAGTGCCGCTCCCTGTACATCTTGCACCCCTGATCCTCGAACGAAATTCTCGGAATAACATATTGCGGACTGACTTACTAGGGACTTTCAGTGTGCTTCAAAAACTACAAATCCTACCAATTTTTGCAAAAGGAAAAAAAGATGCGCCTTGAAATTCTCTACAAGTACCAGCCCTTAAAACTAAAATTCGCACGATTTTTAAAATTCACTTTCAGGACAATACTTATCAGGCTGAATCCACACGTCCCTTTTTGATCGCGAGAGGTTCAATTTTATTCCTTCGGCGTATAGAAATCTGCTTTCAAACATACAAGTCTTCATCCCAGGCATCAACACTACACAATTGTACACTTTGTTTTCAGTCTAAACTTTTGTTGTGAAAAAATCCTTCATTCCCTAGATCAGTACGTTGATAACAAGGTCGAGTCTAAACCCTCTAAACGTACGAACCTAGCAAGGGGAAGGGGGAGCTGGAAAGAATAGGGGACGTGGCTTGTGTCCGGATGTATAGACATTACCTTCAAAATTATGAATTACGCTGGGACCCCATCTAACGGCCCTCCATTTACCGTGTTCATAAAATTTCCGCCTGCTCGCATTCGTGGATGAGGGGGTCCATGAGGCCGAGAGAGAGGTCAAGCGAGCGCAACAGAGTCGAGCAGCTTCGTAGATACAAAGTGGGCAGTTCGAACACTCCCATGCTTATTTCGCATTTATTTTCAAATACACCCGGAATATTCACTTTTCATCAAGTAGTATTCATTATTAAAAAAAGTCCATCCTTTACATAACAAAAATCTACATTTGTACAAAATAGAGTCAATTAATATTATGTATTCCTACTGGAAATGGTTCATACAGTCCTGACTGTTTACGCCGAAGAAATTCTTGAAATAACCTTACGGTCATAGCAGGCCATACCCGAGACCGAAGTTAAACGGAGGTTCCAGCGTAATTTTAATTTCCAAATATTCCCTATCGCAGGATTTGAAGGCTAAGAACATGAAATAATCTGTATTTTACAAAAATCGTAAAATTGTTGTTTCCTCGATGTGTATTGATTTGCAAAAGATAGGATGATCGCAACATAATTTGAATAGCTATTAAGAAACTTTGTGTGATTTTTTTTTAACCAGCGAATCGATTTACTTTTTTTTATTCTTTTTAGTCTAAATTTAAATCCGAGATCAAGACCCCCGCATCGCGTCGTTTGAAATCAGGGGATCAGATTTAAGAATTGAAAAGTTAAAGTCAAGCTATAATAAACATTAGTATAGAGTTTATGGCCTCTCAAGAGAAAGAAAACGTTTTTCTTAGTGCCAATAAACCGTACTTTGTCACTTTAATACCTGCTGACTTTTAAAATTGTGTAAAATCTTATATTTTTATACACTAACCGACTTTTTTTGTCCTCAATCATAAATATGGTCTAATTCTGTACTCTTTTTATTGTTTAGTCACATTCTGTATCTCTTCCGTTAATTTAATATAAGAATTCAAATTACTGAATGGTAATGACGAACGGTTTAGGTACGGTTAATTGAAAATGTACGACGAAAGTTTACAGAAGGAGTAGCATTAAATAATTAAATGCAGTACCTATAAAATAATATAATAATATAATAATATAATAATAGAAAAGAGGGAAATAAGGAACATCTGACGAATGAAAAATGAGCTTTAAGGTTCTTAACATACATTAACGTGGGTCGAAAAAAAAATTGGAAATCAAAAATACTCCAGCGCTGAAAAATGTTATTTTGGGTTCCTTATAATTGGATTGAAATTCAAAATAGATAGATCAATATCCTGAGGTTCCGCGAGGCTGAAATAAGTTTAAAAAATTTCTTAATTCCCAGAGCTTTGCAGAAATCGTTCTACATATTAATTTTTTTTTATTAACCTAAACAATGTGCCCGATTTTACAAAATTTTTCAAGTTTTCAATATTTTTATTTTTCCTAATAGGAAATCTCATTTATATAAACCTCAAAAAAGTAAAATAATTTCTAAAAGCTCTAAAAACTATCTTCAAATATATTTGAATCTGTAGAAACTTTCTCTTCTCAAAATTGACCTAGAAAAAATAGAGAAGACTTAGCTAATTGGAGAAGCAATTCTACTATCAACTATCTTAACATTTTTTTGAGCTTGTGCAAAATTTCTCGCACTCAAAAGTAAATTTAAGAAAATTGAGAAAACTTAGCTATAATTGGAGAAGCAATTCATTCAGGGTTTGGCGATTTCAACTGCCAAAATCTTCTCATTTTTTTAGGTAAATTTTGAGTGCGATAAAGTTTTTATATGCTCGAAAAATGTTTAGTATAGATTGCAAAGCTTGAGAAAATTATTTCACTTCTTTGAGGTTTATTGAAATGAGATTTGGTACATATTATGTAGATTACAAACAAAAAATAATATTAGCGATTTTTACAAATCTCTGAGAATTACGAATTTTTCAGGGACCCGATCGAAACTTTCGTTCCACTTTTGTTACTGACAGTAAAACGCTATAATTTTCATCCAATCATTATTGTAATTTCATATATGATCTAATTTCGTCTAAATATAGAGACAGAAGAACAAAATTTAATTAAAAACTCATTTTTTTCCATAAATAATGAAATGGAACGAAAGTTTCGGTCGGGTTCCTGGAATATGTAATCTTCATTTAATTCGGTGTCCGGCCATTTTAATTGTTAAAATCATCTCATATTTTTTCCACGTGCTTAAAAAATTTTCAGGATAGTTTGGAAAACTTTTGCGAATTATTTTAATATTTTGAGGTTCATAAAAATAAGATTTTGTCCTAGAAAAACTGAAAATATTGAAATCTTACAATAATTTTGAAAATTGGGCATATTATGTAGATTGCGAAAAAAAAAACTAATATTAGCGATTTTTGTAAAACTGAGAATTACGAATTTTTTAAACATATTTTTGCTCCGCGGAATCTCAGGATAACGATTGATCTATTTATAATTTTACACAAGTTATATGGGACGCAAAATGAAAATTTTCATTGCTGGGCTGTTTTTGATTTCCCATTTTTCTTCTTTTAGACCCACCCTTGTATACATTTTTTTGTTTTTGGTTTAATAACATTCCTAGTTCGTTTATTTCGAAGCTCTTAGTAAATATGCATCGTTTGACATTCTCGATCAAAAAACATTTTAAAATTCTCCTCTCTTATATTATTCTCACTATAATCATAGTTTCCATTGATCTAGATTTGATCAACTTTCTCTCAACATTTTTTCTCGTTATTACAAAAAAAATAAACACGTTGAAGTTTTTTATTATATTTGAGGGCCAGGGATATTAGGATTTAGTTCTCTAACGATTAAAAAAATTTTGAGAGAAAATTAAAATAATTAGATTATAATGAAATAAAACGAAGCGTTTTAAACTCTGAAACATTTTCCCGTGTTTTTAACCATGAGTATTATGATTAAGTTTAGTTTTTTGTATTTTTCCCGTGAAATAATTAAAGATTATTGTCATAGCTAAAAGCTGACTTATGACAAGCTGTTATAAGTCGCAAGGGAAGTGACATCAGAAGAGTTGCTTGTCAGTGAGACTTATTCCCTATCGGACTCTGAGAGACAAAGAGTGGCTATATCTGAACTTGAAGGAAACTTGGAGGGAAACTACTCCCATGGGATTAAAGCATGTCGCTAATACAACCAACAATGTATAAGACAAGGAAAAGCCAGAGAGGAAATTAGAAAGAAAAACGAAAAGAAATTGCAATAGCTTAGCAATTTTTCCCCAAACAGTCAAATTAAAAAAATGAAGGACATTCTTCAATTCTGTTCAATAACTACAATAATTACGAACACAAATTACAATTAGAAATTTACAATTTTTATATTAGGCTCTCATTTTGATTGATCGATTATGTGGCTGATTGACTACAAATGAAACATTCTTTGATTGATTGCTTGATGAGTTGAATTATTGAAGCCACTGAATGTTAATGAAGAAATCTATTATTGATTCTACAAGGATCGATTGGACGATTGAAATATCATTAGTACGAATCTATAAACTGACTTCGAAACCTATCAAAGTAGAGTATGAATAAAATGAATATCAAACTGAAATCATATCTTTCTGAAGACAAAATTATCCTCAAAAATAAAGAAAAGTATTTTAAAGGTAGCCTTTTTGAATCAGTCAAAAATTAGTTTTTTAAATATAAAAGTGACACAAAAATACTTTAAATAAAAAAAAAAGAACTTATTTGAAAGGGAAATTTCTTTCATACTTTTCTGTATGTAAATAACTGCGGCGCAAATTGCGTATAACAAGGAGATAATCAGACTTGAAATTTTCTCTTAACTCTTATAAATTCCCTACTGAGAGTCCATTGGATGACTATTAATTTGCTAAAACCTTATTTGCCAATGGCGAACCGTTTTCGAAAAAATCGACTTTTTGAAAAAATTTGTTTATTGGATTGGAATGCTTATTTAATAAATTCTCACATAAAATTATTTAAATATGACATTTTTTTACCAGAAGAGGAAAATTTTCAACAAAATGCATGAATTTTCAATTGAAAAAGATAAATTTCTAACCAAAGAGTTGAAATTTCAACTAAAATGATACATTTTCAAACAGAAAAATAAGTTTTTAACTTAGTTGGTCCAACTTGTGACCAAATAGTTAAATTTTCAAACCAAGAAGATTAAATTGCTACCAGAAAAGACGAATCTTGAACAAAATTCATGAATTTGCCACCAAATAATTCAATTATAAACTAAAAAAGATCAATTTTCAACTAAAAATGATAAATTTTCAACCAAAAAAATCAATTTTCAAAGAAATAATTAATTTCTCGAACAAACAGAATAATTTTCAACCAAACAGTTGAATTTTCAACCAAGAAGGATTTTTTATTCGAAAAAGAAAAACAATTTCAACCAAACTGTTGAAGTTTCAAGTCAAAAAAACGAATTTTGTACAAAACAGTTGAATTTTCAACAAAAAAGTTGATTTTCAAGCAAATACTTACATTTTTCACCAAACAGTTGAATTTTTAACCAAGAAAGATTTTTTATTCAAGAAAGAAAAACAATTTCAACCAAACTGTTGAAGTTATAAGTCAAAAAAGCGAATTTTGTACAAAACAGTTGAATTTTCAACAAAAAAGTTGATTTTCAAGCAAATACTTACATTTTTCAACAAACAGTTGAATTTTTAACCTAGAAAGATTTTTTATCCAAGAAAGAAATACAATTTCAACCAAACTGTTGAAGTTTCAAGTCAAAAAGGCGAATTTTTAAAAAAACAGATAAATTTTCAACAAAAAAAATGATTTTCAAGCAAATAGTTACATTTTCCACCAAACAGTTGATTTTTCAACTAAAAAAAATGCTAAGAGGAAATTTCTAGTAAAAGAGATGAAGTTTCAAACCAAAAAGACGAAGTTTAATAAAAGAGTTGAATTTTCAACCAACAAAGATTTTTTAGTCAACAAAGAAAAACAATTTTAACCAAATTTTTAAAGTTTCAAGCCAAGAAGGCGAATTTTCTACAAAACACTTGAATTTTTAACAAAAAAGTTCATTTCCAGCCAAATAGTTCAACTGTCAAAAAAACAGTTGAATTTTCAACTAAAAAAGATGATTAGAAGAAATTTCTACCAAAAGAGTTGAAGTTTGAAACCGAAATGACGAAATTTAACAAAAGAGTTACATTTTCAATCAAGAGAGATTTTTCAGTCAAGAAAGAAAAACAATTTCAACTAAATTGTGGAAGTTTTGAGGCAAAAAGGCGAATTTTCTACAAAGTAGTTCAATTTTCAACCCAAAGGTATGAATTTTTAACCAAAAAAGATTTTCTAATGAAGAAAGAAAATCAATTTCAACGAAATTGTTGAAGCTTCAAGCCGAAAAGACGAATTTTCTACAAAACAGTTGACTTTCAACCGGAAAATATGAATTTCCAACAAGAAAGTTTATTTTCTAGCAAATAGTTACGCTTTCCACCAAACAGTTGAATTTTTAACCGAAAAGGATTGTTAAAAGAAATTTCTACCAAAAGAAATGAAGTTTGAAACCAAAAAGACGAAATTTAAAAGAAGAATTGCATTTTCAATCAAGAAGGATTTTTCAGTCAAGAAAGAAAAACAATTTCCACCAAATCGTGGAAGTTTTAAGCCAGAAAGGCGAATTTTCTATAAAACAGTCCATTTAAAAAAAAAGGTCATTTTCAGTCAATTAATTCAATTTTCAACCAAACAGTTGAATTTTTAATTAAAAAAGATGATTGAGAGAAATTTCTACCAAAAGAGATGAAGTTTGAAACCAAAATGACGAAATTTTACGAGAGAGTTGAGTTTTCAACATAGAAAGATTTTGCAGTTGAGAAAGAAAAACAATTTCAACCAAATTATTGAAGTTTCAAGCCAAAAAGACGAGTTTTGTACAAAACTTTTGAATTTTCAACCCAAAAGTATGAATTTCCAACCAAGAAAAACTTTTTAGTCAAGAAAGGAAAACAATTTCAACCAAATTGTTGAAACTTCAAGTCAAAAAGACGAATTTCCTACAAAACAGTTGAATTTTCAATCCGAAAATATGAAGTTTCAACAAAAAAGTTAATTTTCAAGCAAATAGTTACATTTTCCACCAAACAGTTGAATTTTCAAACAAAAAGGATAATTAGAAGAAATTTCTGCCAAAATATATGAAGTATAAAACAAAAAAGACGAATTTTAACAAAAAATTTGCATTTTTGATTAAAACGGATTTTTCAGTCAAGAAAAAAAAACAATTTCAACCAAACTATTGATGTTTCGAGCCAAAAAGACGTTTTTCTACAAAATAGTTGAATTTTCAACCCAAAAGTATGAATTTTCAACCAAGAAAGATTTTTTAGTGAAGAAAAAAAGACAATTTCAACCAAATTGTTGAAACTTCAAGCCAAAAAGACGAATTTTCCACAAAACAGTTGAATTTTCAACCCAAAAATATTTCAGAAGAAAATTCTACCAAAAGGGATGTATTTTGAAACCAAAAAGACGAAATTTAACAAAAGAATTGCCAACCAAATAGTTCAAGTTTCAAACAAACAGTTGAATTTTTCACTGAAAAAGATGATTAGAAGAAATTTCTACCAAAAGAGATGAGGTTTCAAACCAAGAAGACGAAATTTAACATAAGGGTTGAATTTTCAAGTAAGAAATATTTTTTTAGTCGAGAAAGAAAGACAACTTCAAGCAAATTGTTGAAGTTTCAAGCCAAAAAGACGAGTTTTCTACAAAACAGTTGAATTTTCAATCCAGAAATATGAATTTTCAACAACGAAGTTCATTTCCAACCAAATAGTTCAATTTTTAACTAATAAAAAGATAAATTTTCAAGCAGAAAAACGAATTTTTAACAAAGTAGTTGAACTTTGAACCAATTAGTTGAATTTTCGAGCAAAAAAAATTTAATTTTAAATCAATATTAGTTGAATTCAAACAAAAAGACGAATTTCCAACAAAATAGTCGAATTCTCAACCAAAACAGAAAATTTTTTAAACAAACAGTTGATTTTTCAACCAAAAAAGATGATTAGAAGAAATTTCTACGAAAGACTCAACCAAAAAGATGAATTTTCAACCAGAAAGGATATCTTTTTAAAAAAATTATTGCATTTTCAACAAAATATTTAATTTCTCAACCAAATAATAACATTTTAAATTAAAAGAGATGAATTTTCGAACCAAAAAGATTAAATTCAACTGAAATGATGAATATAAATATAAATAAATAAAAACAAATGTCAAACATGTTATATTTACATAATTTTGCAAGAGAATTTCATAAATAAAAATTTTGATCTACAACAAAATTTTTGAAAATAGCCAATTTTTTCGATAACGAGTAGCCATTGGCAAATTAATAGTCATTCAATAAAATCTCAGTAGGAAATTTACGACATTGAAAAAAATCCCAACTCTGATCATCTCCTAGTAAGGAGAAAGGAATGATCTAGAATTTGAACTCAAACCTTTTATTCCAAAAATGTGTGTTAAACATAAGAATGCTAACAATATAGAAAAATTAAACTAGGAATTAAATAATATCTTTAACGAAACCTCTATTTTTCTTAACTCGAGCGCATAATTATTATTATTAATAAAATCATAATTATTATTATGCGCTCGAAAACGTGATAAATGTAAAATTGACATTCTCATTTTAATTTTTCAATTTCTTTTTTAAATCCATCGACTGTTCTATTTTAATTGATTTCTTTCTTTTTAGGCAGAGTAGTTTCCTTAGGCATATCTTTCTTTCATTTTTTATTTTCAAAAAACTGAAATTTGTTAATACGATCAATTTTTTTATCACTTTGCTGAAAAAAGTAGCTAAAAAGTAGCCTTTCCTAAAAAAAGTATTAAAAAAGTAAAAAAGTGTGGAACTTCGAAGCCTGTATCTGAACTTTCAGAAATAAAAAATTAAAATTTACAAATCACAATAAGAAAATGCGAAGCTATATGTTATACAATTGAGCTGCGGAAAACTACAACTGCCTAACTCTATTAAACCTTATTCAACAGGAGATACAAAAAACTTTTTCCAGGGAAGAATTTGCAACAGATTTAGATAATTATTTTTTTTTGTTTGGAGAGTCAGTTTACGGACCACTATGTCAAAATAAAGGATGGCGCTACGTACGCATTTTAAAATTTAATGAAAATTTCGATGGAGTTATAGGACGGTTTAGCATTCCATACCATTAAAATGAAGAAAGATAGAACAAATCGCTAAGGAAATGATGTGAAATGAATATTCATATATTTTTCAAAATCGAGCAACAATTAATTGATAGAAAAACGGAATATTTTTAAAGATATACATAATACTTAAACTTTACGTATTCACTATCAGAGATACATTTTTTGAGAAACTATAATGAAGTTGGATTCTGAAAAACTATTGAATACTTTTCATCCCTAATGTTCTAAATTTTAAAAAGTCAAGATTTCCAAATATGTCACAACGTTAAATTATTCAAATTATGGGTAAAAAATGGTTAAACCTTCATTTTTTAAAATTAAATACGTGTATATAAGCATAAAAAAAGTTTTTTTCACACGCAGTTTTAGCTTTTCATAGTTCAATTATACAGCACAAAAAGCTCCTCGCAGTTCCAGAAACCGAAACATTTATCTGCTCAGTCCCTAGGGAGTGAGATATAAACTGCTGATTAAATTATGTTTGCCCCCCTGAAAAAGCAGCCCATCTGGAAGAATTCGCGAAGCCCAGCAGCAGCATTGCACAAGGGCATTAAAAAACTTGGAATTAATCAACAGGATAAAATATTGTGACGCGACAAAATATTTCCCAGTCTGCTCTATCAAAAGGACGTTTTTTTCACAAATCTACCGAATCATGAGTCGTATGCCATCAATTATATTCTTGGCTTTCAAACATTTATGATGTCCGTTTATATGGAGTTCCTCTTCAGATATTGAGAATTCAAACGGTCATCCCTGTTATGCATCGGAAGAGCCGCACAATACGATTATTCGTATTGTCGCTCTGATCTCTCCTCTTTTTGGAAATGTTCCTGCTCAAGAATTCTTTTTCTTCTCTTGCCTCTCATTCACAATCCGGGACAAACGCCGCACTCGAACTCCTCCCCATTTTCGCGGTAAGGATCGATTCAGACAGTTATTTATCGCTCTGACTTCGAGGACTTTTGGATACCTGTGCACTGTGTTCTGTGTGTTTCTTGACAAAACGCGCACCTGGCAGAGGAGAAGAGGCAAGCGAGAAAACGAGTGCACAAACTTGCCAGAGGGAAAATTTCAAGTCTTCAAAGATCTTTTTTCTAGGATTTCAGAGTTTACTTTATTCATATCTTAAAGATCGAAATAAATTTACTTTCTCATGAAAATTTCTTGTGTACTAAAAAAGAACACCCGAAAAGTTAACAAATAAAAAATAGACTTTGAGACCAACATGTTGCGAAGCCAATTTAGACTTAGCAATTTTTTAGAAATGTGATATTGGTTTGGATTATTACCTTTATCGGGGGTAATTTGTTGGGGATTTAAACATGCTATGCGACACTGTCGACCCCTACGCGAACTAACCAATATGGCCGTGGATGATATATCGAGTACGCGTAAAACATCACGAAAACCAGCAAAAACATAGCGTTTGACTGTAATGATCGTCCAAATGAATAAATAAGTGCTGTAATAAGTAGCTCTGATGAGCAAAATACTTTTGAGCTGATAATTATTTGCTCCAATAATG
>JAUMHM010000049.1:8002210-8027220 GCA_032362435.1 Melikaiella ostensackeni
AACTGCGTGGGCCAGCAGTCGGCCAGCAGTTCTAGGAAGGCGTAAACCGGACGGGCTTTTATGGGGGTTCGAGTGTAATTCGCCCTGAATTATTTTTAATTCATCCTGAATTTATACGGTCTTCATTGAATTTCCTTGAATTTTTCTAAATTCGCTCCAATTTTACTGAAATCAATGGAATATTTTTAATTTTTTGAATTTTCTTCAATGCATTTAGAAGTCTCCTGATTTTTTTCTAAATTCACCCTGATTTTTTTTATTCACCTTGAATCTTCTTGAATTCAAGTGAATTCTTTTAAATTTGCTCAATTCTACTCAATTAAATGGATTTTTTTTCTTTTTTCTTTAGTTGTTTTTTAATTCGCCTTGAAGTCTTTTTAACTCACCTTGAATTCTTAGACATTTTATCAAATTCTTGTCAATTCCTTTTAACTCTTCTAAATTCACTCAAAACTTAAAAAATTCAATTAATTTTTCATATATTCTGTCATTGTTTTCAGTTCACTGGAATTTTTTCAAACTTCGTCTTTCATTTTTATGAATTTTATCGAATTCTTCTCATCTTTCTTAAATTCCTCTAAATTTGCCAATTCTATTCACTCCCATTTATCTAAATTCAAGGATTTTTTTCTGATTGAAAAAAATTTCTTCCATTCGCTTGAATTATTTTAAATTCGCCCTGAATACTTTTATATCAACCTTGAGTTCGTATGTATTTGATTGAATTCTCTGGAAATAAATAAAATATTTTGCATTTTTTTCAATTTATTTGAATTCAATTGGAATTCACCATGAATTTTTGTCAATTTACCTTGAATTCTTCAAATTCTTTTGAATTCTTTGCAATTTTTATTTGCATTGTCCTTGAATTGTTTTGAATTCACTTGAGCTCTTCTAAAATCACCCCAAATTTAATTAATTCAATTAATTTTTTGAACATTTTTGAATTGATTTTCGTTCACTTGAATTCTTTTAAACTTTACCTTGAATTTTTTTGAATTTCATCGAATTTCCTTAAATTTTTTTTAATTCATTCCAATTGGAATATTTTTGATTTATTGAATTTTTTAAAGTTTATTTTTATTCATATGTAATTCATCCTGAACTCTTGTGAATTCACTTGAATTCTTATGAGTTCACTTGAATTATTCCAAATTTTCTCAATTCTATTCAATTAAACTGATTCTTTTTTATTAATTCGCCGTAAAATCTCTGAACTCGTCTATTCTCTTCCAAAGCCACTCCAAATTTAAGGAATCGATTTAATATTTTCTCAATTGTTTTCAGTTCACTTGAATTTTTTCAAACTTCACCTTAATTTTTATAAATTTCATCAAATTCTTCTCATTTTTCTTAAATTTCTCTGAATTCGCTAATTCTATTTACTTCCATTTCATTTCAATTGCAATTTTGCATTTTGGAATTTAAAAAATGCAATTGCAATTTTGCAATTGCATTTTCAATTCCAATTCTTTTTAAATTCATTGAAATTCATCCTAAATTATGAATTTTTTGGTTTTTTTTTTAATTCTCGCTGAAGTCTTTTGACTTTACTTAAATTGTTTTAAATTCGCTCAATTCTACTCAATTCAATAGATTTTTTAACTTTTTCTTCAGTTTCTTCAAAATTCACCATGAAGTCCTTTAAGCTCACCTTGAATTCTTAGGTATTTCGTGAAATTCTCTTGAACTTTTCTTAATTCACTCAAAATTTAATTAATTCAATGAATTAAAAAAAATATATTGTTTTCAATTTACATGAATTTTTTAAAACTTTACCTCGAATTTTTATGAATTTTATCAAATCCTTTTCATTTATCCCAAATTTCCTCTAAATTCGCTGAAGCTTTATTTAATTCATTGTTAATTTTTTTTAGTTTGTTTTTTCAATTCACTTAAATTCTGTTGAATTTGCCCTGAATTCTGTTCTCTACCATTTTACTCAATTTAGTGAAAATTATTTGATTTTTTAAATTTTGTTCAGTTCACTCAAATTCTTATGAATTCCTTTAAAGTCTCTCGAATCCCTTGAATTCTTCTAAATTCATCCCAATTTTGCTGAAATCAATGGAATGTTTTGCATTTTAATAATTTTTTTCAGTTCATTTGAATTGTTTTGAATTTACCCTGAATTCTTTTCACTGAAAAACGCTGATCCTCAAAGGTACGCCGTATTCGGTGTAGTTTTGAGTTGCGACATTTTTGAGACACGAAAAAAATAAAGGGACAAAGAAAATATTCATTGTTCAAATTGAAATGCAACAAATTTCATTTAAATGGTTTTTTTTTGTTGAATTTAACTTGGATTGTTCTGAATTCACTTTGAATTATCTTATGAAATTTATCTTAAATTCCTTAAAATTCAACTGGAATCCTTATAAATTTCATCTGATTCTTTGGCATTTTTTTCAATTGAAAAGAATATTAGTCACATTATTAATACACAGGAAATTTTATTCACTTTTTGGGTTAGAAATTAGTCACTTTTGGTCATTTCTTCGGTTTAAATATGTCACTTTTTCCATTTTTTTCAAGTAAATTAGGCTGTGGCCCTGCTCATTTCTGATCCCAAAGGCACTAACCAAATCAGCCTTTATTTAAATAAAGTCAGTCTAGTTGAATGTTGAGTTTATTGTTATTTTTATATGAATTTATAGAAGAAGAGGGCAAGAGAAGAGTTTAATGAATTTTTTCAAGTAGTTTCTGAACAATTTATCTCAGGACCAAACTATGAATGGATCTTGGCTAATCAGAGGCGCCACTCACGTATGTGGATCAGCCCAGCAATTTGATTTTATCTTTCCTCTTGTCCTTCTTACCTTTATTTATAAAATTCGACTTCCAAGGTGATTTCTTACTTTCCTTTTTTCACGGCTTGATCGGGAATGAAGCGAATCGCCAGACCCAAAGAATCCAGAGCAGTGCCATGAGCTTTATTTGAATAAATGATCCAGAGAAGAGCTTCGTGGAAGAGCTTTTAAGTCGGGCGTTCTTCTCTTGGAGTTACTTTTTTTTATCTGGGAAAAGAAATTAAAACTCCTCATTGTAAGTCTAATGACCCTTACTTCAGTAATGAGTATAAGAATTAGGAATATTCATTTGAAAAATCTCTGAAATTTCTGGGATTACAGTCCGTCCCCTTTTTTACCTAATCCCCTTCTTCGCCCTTAAATTTGAAAAATTCCTTAACACACATAAAATTGAGATTTTTCTCCCAATTTTCCCCCTTTTTCACAAAGTTTAGAATTATTTTTTTAAAATCATGAAATTCAAGATATGTATTATAGAAAACAACCCGCTTTGAAAGAGATTTTTTTTGATGATATCAATTTCAGATATTTCTTGAACGATTTATTTGCTAACTTTGTTGATTTGAAGGACATCGTCGCCAGGAACCGATCCTTTCAAAATAGAAACCAAATCTGTTTAAAAATGTGCAAAAATGATTTTAAGAAATGATTGCTAAGGAAAACATCTTAATATGTAATAAAATACGTAAAATGGCTCATCAGAAAAAAGTATGTTAGTTTTGGCTGTAGAAAGAAAATTTTGGAAATTGAAAATAATATGAAAAAAATGTATTAGGACCCTCTAATTAAGTATAATTAATTTGGAGCTGATAGTTATATGGCTTGGTTTTACATGTTAGCAAACTGCGTATTTAAGAAAATTATCTGCAAAATATTTAATTATTTTTGTGAATAATATATACATTTTTTAATTTTAATTTTTACTCTATAATATTTTGTTAGCTGATATGAAAAAAATGTATTGAATATCTGTGAGCCTTCAACTGATAAAAATACATTAGAAAAGAATTTGAAAGTCTAAGGAAACGAAATTAGAAAAAGTAGGTTTTTCAAATAGTCATTTTTATGTTTTGCAAATTATTTCTTTCTAACTTACTTAGAAAAATACTTGGAACAACTTAGGGTTCTGTAGTGAAAAGAATACACTAGAAAAATTGATGAGAATAAGGAATCAGAATCTATCTACTGATAAAATTACATTTTTAAAAATCCAGAGGATTTTTTAATTCCGTTGTTTATCTATTTTTCAATCTTTGATCTTCTTAAATTTTTTTCTGATATATTTTTATCCCTAGAAAGTGCTCAGGTTTTTAATAATTAATGAAATCTCCTTTTAATTCCTTTTTTGCGGAAAAATCCCCTTTTTTACCTGAAATTGAAATGTGATCCCTGAAATTTCAGAAAAGATATATGTTTTATAAGATTGCATTTGAGGAAACGGGAACCAGACTGATTTCCAGAAATGGGAGCCTTTTAGTTATACGACAGAAAGTTGGGCGACGATTTGCAATTACGATTTACCGAGAATTGTGCCAAAAACGGCTTAACGTTCTAGATTTGTCTGGTTTCTTGGCACATTTTGGGGTTTAACAATGACTATGTGAAGCAGGTGTTCAACTTTCAGATATAACATACGAAAAATAATAATCTCAAAATATAATAATAATCAAAACATAATTAAAATTGAAAAATCTTTTGTAACTATTCAAGTTTTGATATTTTCAAGGCTATTTTCCAACTTTTTAAATTTTGTAAACAATTATAAACAATTTCACGATTGTACCTACATAAACAAATTTAAATATGATGGAATTTGAAGTAGGGTGTAGTGGAAATGCTAAAATGAATCGAATCATTTGAGCTGAGAAAAAAAATTTGGGTTGGAATCCGAAAAACAGTAAAATAAAAAAAAAAGAAGTTTGAAATCGATTAATATCTTTTGTTCGGTTTTTGTATTTAAAAATTCAAATTTCTGAAAATTCAGAAGAAATTGCCTAGCAGTTGATTTAGAATTGTCTTTGAAATATGACAAAATTATGAATTTTTTGATGAAATTGAATGCACATTTTTTTGGAAAAAGTTGAATATGTCGAACCTGAAATTTCTTCAGCTTGAATAAGAAAAACATGTTTTTATTTTTCTTTCATGGGAAAAAATCGTTTTCATGGTACCAATATCGTAAATTTTCGACTTTTTCACGATTTCGGATCGCTTTAAACGCCACGAACATTTTTTATTTTTATCAAACCAAAATAATAGCATATTTCTCCGATTCAAGCCGAAGAACTTTCATGTTCGACATACTCAACTTTTTCTAAAAAAAATGTGCATTAAACTCTATTTTTAAAAAATTACATTTTTAAAAAATTGTAACTTGATTAGAAAAACTTTTTTTTCATTCCTATTTTTTTACTACTGTTGACTAGCAAAAACTGTGCATACAAAAAATTTTCCATAATTTTTGAACCACTTGGCAAGTTTTTAAATCCAAAAACTAAACAGATGGTATTAACCAATTTCAAAATAAAAAAATTTTAAAAATTTTGGGTGCCAACCAACAAATTTTTTTCCCTTAGCTTAAGCGATTGGATTAATTTCAACATTTTCACTCCGTCCTAATTTGATGGTTTATTTGTTGAAAATCCAAAATGATAGAAATCTTTCTCATTTGTAAAATTTGAAGAAATAATTATTATATATATTTTATGAGTGATTTAATATTTATATCATTTCTTCTCGTTTGAATAAAATTTTTGAAATCTTGAAACTGATGATAAGATTTCCGTTTTATGATGGTATTAAATCATTGAGTGGCTCAGGCTATCCTAATTCATTGTGAGTCTCCAGATTTATCTCATCTGACTTATCTCCTAGTTTCAATATGCCAATTGTGTTGCGAATTTAATTTTCAATTTCGTAAAGATCGAAATAAAATCTACTTTCTTATGAAAATTTTTTGTGTACTGAAAAAGGAACACCCAAGAAATTCACAAATCAAAATTAGACTTCGAGACTACCCGATTTTCCGGCTCATTAGAGACAAATATACAATAAATGTACAAACAAAAGAGAAAAAAGAGAGAGAAAAGGGAAAGAGTCAACCAAAACCAACCTTACGCTCTTTCTTTTTTCCTTTTTTTTTATGCTACTGGGGACCAACATGTTTCGAAGCCAATTTAGACTTGGTCATCAGGGGTAATTAATAGGATAAATACAGTTATAAATAATGAAACGTATATTAATTGAATTCAAATATTACCCGAAAGTATAAATGAAACTTGTATTATCAGATGTTGTTTCGTCAATCTTTCAATTTTCTTATTAAAATCAAAAATCTTAAAGATCAATGTCAAATTCACTTTCTTATGAAGATTTTTATTTTATTTATTATTTTAAAATACAAATTCAAATAGCTTTATTAAATTTATTGATATTCTCATTGCAAGTTTTTTTGTTATCTTTTTTTTGTTGATGTCAAAACATATTTTCTTGTTAATATGAAATTTCTTTTTTTGAAAAAACCCATGAAACTTGCATTCTATCAATAATTCCTTCTTGAATGCATGCAATCTAAGCTTTTACTAATTGAATAAATTCTTCAATACCGGACTTCAATACTGGACTTTCAGTAGCATGTATCACAAAATCACATTCCACTAAATGTTAATCAAGTACACTGAAAACCATATTGACAAAAGCAGGAAAATAAGAATAGATAAAATAATTTTTCATAAAACTTCCTGCATACAAAATCCAAAAAATTATAATCCAATGTATTGGAACATAACACATAACATATAATACCATAACACCATAACACATAATTAAACAAACATTTCAATTTTTTTTCAATTTTTTAAAAAATTTTGTTGATTTCCTTTTTCTTTTTAAAGATAGAAACATTAATTCATTTTTTTAATATAAATTCTTTGAATAATGAGAAAAATTTTTCACCGGGAAGAAAATTCAGAAAAAGAAGTGTAGCAAACGAAAGATGGTCGACGACTGACCGTCTATATAGATCTTTAGAAAAACGATCATTTTAACTTTTTTTGAGAGAATAACCAGTCCCAAACCCCCGTGAAAGTCATCTGCTCGAAGAATGCCAATAGACTTTAGGAAACTATACAGAGTGTCTTGGCCCCAAATATCAAGATTCAGAATTTAGTCCAAAGAGACAATAATAAGATAGTAAAATATTTTTACATTCAGTTATGAAGTTTAATTTTAATTGTATTCAATTATTATACCTCAAATTATGTATATCCTTCTGGTAACCTTATTATATTTATGATAAGTACCAGGATGACATTTTAATTATATTAATAGTATATTTAGAAAAACAAAAGTATAGTAGACTGAAAAATATATTAAATATATTTGAAATCAAAAACATCTGTAAAAATTATAAGATAAGAGTGAAATGTGAATAAAGAACGAGAAAATATGTTTTGACTTCAACAAAAAAAAAAGATAACAAAGAAACTTTCAATTAGAATATAAGTAAATTGAATAAATCTGTTTGAATTTAGTTTAAGAAGGCTGCCATGCACAGATACACATAACTTTATAGTGTTTTCTATTTTAGGATAATAAAAAAAATCTTCATAAGAAAGTGAACTTCACATTGATCTTAAAGATTTTTGATTTTAATAAGATAATGAAAAGATTGACCAAAAAACATTTGATAATAAAAAGTTTTATTTATACTTTCAGGTAATATGTGAATTTAATTAATATATATTTCATTATTAATAACTGTAGTTACTGTATAAATTACCCCTGATGAGGAAGTCTAAATTGACTTCAAAACATGTTGGTCCCAAGTAGTATGAAAAAGACGAAGAAAAGAAAGAGTATGAGGTTGGTTTTGGTTAAATATTTTCTTTTTCTCCCTCTTTTTCCTTTTTTGTTTGTACATTTATTTTATTATTTATTACATATACATACATATATATACATATATATATACATATACATATTTATTACATATATTATTTTATTACACAAAAAGTTTTCGTATGAAAGTAGATTTCATTTCGACCTTCAAGTAATTCTCAATTGATTTTAGAAAGGCATCACTGTTTTTAATTGATCTTACCGAAAGGTATACTGATTCTTTGATAATTTTACTAAGAAGTTCTTCAAATTTTCTCGTCGGTGAACGTATTGTTTATTTCGATCCTTAAGAAAAAAAAACTATCTCAGAAACTTGGGGGTGGAAAAACTTTCTACCCTAAGGGACTTGCGTGTAGCGATCTCGTCGAACAGAATTCAGTCTCGAGATGTGGATGCTGATGATGGTGGGAGAAGATCAGCAAGAGTGGATGGTGGTAGCAAACTCAAACTCAGCCCGCAGTCGTGCGCGAAGCGCCATATGCGTTGGACCATTTGTCAAATCGGTCACAAAGGCCAATAATCTCGCGTGACACGTGTGATTTCCCGATAAAAAGTGTCACGTGCACTCTGTCTATATGACCTGTCCGCCACCCCCTTTAGTTCTTCCATCAAAAAATTCTCCTCACCATCAGATCAGAAAAAAGTGACAGTCTTCGATAACACTCCACACCGGTCAGATTGACATCGCCATGTGCCACTGAAAAACAATAACAACTTTTAAAGACAAACATTTCAGCTAAAAAGTATAAGCCAACAAAATACTAATGGACTTAATAAAAAAATAAAACTCTTTTAAACCTGGTTGCGAATTTTAAACTCTAAATTTGCGGAATCAGGATAGTGGTGACTTGTTGAATTTTAGTGAAAGGTGGACAGTGGACAGTTTTTTATTTGGGAGCAAAAGTGTGCCGGCTTTAGGGTTGTTTTTTTGTATTAATTGTTTATTTCCTGTGTATGTAAAGCCGATTGTATCAGAATACGTTTTCGAAGCAAAAGCAAGGTTTAATGGAAGGTTCGTTGGGGAAGCTGATCAGGTTCCTGGTAAAACACGTTGAAGTCCACCGTAATAGTAGTTATCACGGTGCTCCGGATGAAAGAATGAAACTGGTCGCTGCCGTCGAATAGACCTCGGGACAGTCCCAAAATCGATGAAAGGGGTAAGTGTATTCAATTAATGCACTGCACATGAAATCCGTTAAAAGGCATTTCGCTTTTGTGAAGCTTTATCCCATTTTCATCGAGGAATCGAGTGAATGCGGAGCTGGAGAATATAATACAGATAGAACTGGAATGAACGACGTACCTAAAATTTCATTCGCGGACATCAAACAAACTTTAATTACCCACAATAAAAAAGGGATTTATCCTAAAAATTAAATGCAGGCGTGGAGCGACAAACTGAATTGCTTCTGCGCGCTTGATTGTTATTTTATTGCATTTTAAATTTAAGTTCAGAGGATATTGATTATTGATCATTAAAGTCTAGTGTTGCGGAATTTAATGAAATTAAATTACGAGAGCTACATAAATTTTAGAAATAAATTCCGGGCAATTTCGCGGTTTATTTCCCATTTTATAATCCTATTTCATTAATTATGAAAGGATGCTTTTTGAAATTATAGGATTCGTAAGTTTCTTCTGACCCCCTCCCCCCCTTCTTATGTAAGATTTTATATTTTTTACTTAATAATCAACAAGATATCAATTATTTTCACTGTAAACGAGATTTCAAAAGATTTGAAAGTTTTCCAGTGATTTAAAGGGATTTCAACAGATTTCAAGGCATTTTAAGGTATTTCAAAGGACTACAAAGTATTTCAAAGAATTAAAAAAATGTTATTGACTTTCACGAGATTTCCAAAGATTGTTATGGATTTCATGAGATTTCAAGGGATTACACAAGTCTTGAGGTATTTCAAAAAATTCCAAAGGATTACGAATTTTAAAGAATGTCAGGGAATTTTAATGGGATTTCGCAGATTTGGAGGGATTTTATAGGATTTTAAAATATTTGCAAAGATTTCAAAGTATTTTGAAGGACTTTAATGGATTTTAAGGGATTTCGATAATTTCACGGGATTTCAAAGTGTTTTAAAAGATTTCAACAGATTCCAAAGAATAACGACGGGTTTGAAAGGATATCGTAAGATTTCAAAAGATTTAACGGAATCGCAAAAGATTTCCGAATATCATGAGGAATTTTTGAAAATTTCGAGGAATTTTAATGGCCTTTGAAAGATTTTAATGGATTTTGAAATAGGTATTTTAAGGGATTTTAAGAGATTCCGAAGGATTACGAATTTTGAAGAATGTCAGAGAATTTTAATGGGATTACGCAGATTTGATGGGATTTTATAAGATTTTAAAAGATTTGCAAAGATTTCAAAGGATTTTAAAGAACCTTAACGGATTTTAAGGAGTTTCGATAATTTCACGGGATTTCAAGGTATTTTAAAAGATTTCAACAGATTCCAAAATATAACGACGGGCTTGAAAGGATTTCGTAAGATTTTAAAAGATTTAACGGAATTTCAAAGGATTTTCGAATATTATAAAGGATTTTAAAAGATTTTTAGAAATCTTAATGGATTTTCAAAGATTTTAATGGATTTTAGAATAGGTATTTTGAGGGATTTTAAGAGATTCCGAAGGATTACGAATTTTCGAAACTGACAGGGAATTTCAATGGAATTTTGCATATTTGGAGGAGTTTTATAAGATTTTAAAGGATTTCAAAAGATTCCAAAGTATGACGACGGGTTTGAAAGGATTTCATAAGATTTCAAAAGACTTAATGGAATTTTAAAGGATTTCCAAATATTGTAAAGAATTTCAAAAGATTTTTTGGAATTCTAATGGCTTTCGAAAGATTTTAATGGATTTTAAAATAGGTATTTTAAGGGATTTTAAGAGATTCCAAAGGATTACGAATTTTAAAGAATGACAGGGAATTTTAATGGGATTTCGCATGTTTGGAGGAATTTTATAAGTTTGGAGGAATTTTATAAGATTTTAAAAGATTTGCAAAGATTTCAAAAGATTTTAAAGGATTTCAACAGTTTTTAAGGGGTTTCGATAATTTCACGGGATTTCAAGGTATTTTCAGAGATTTCAACAGATTCCAAAATATAACGACGGGTTTGAAAGGATTTCGTAAGATATCAAAAGATTTAAAGGAATTTCAAAGGATTTCCGAATATTATAAAGGATTTTAAAAGATTTTTAGGAATCTTAATGGCTTTTAAAAGATTTTAATGGATTTTAAAATAGGTATTTTTAGGAATTTTAAGAGATTTCAAAGGATTACGAATTTTGGAGAATGACAGGGAATTTTAATGGAATTTTGCATATTTGGAGGAATTTTATAAGATTTTAAAAGATTTGCAAAGATTTCAAGGGATTTTAAAGGATTTTAACGGATTTTGGGGGGTTTTGATAATTTCACGGGATATCAAAATATTTTAAGAGATTTCAAAAGATTCCAAAGTATAACGACGGGTTTGAAAGGATTTTGTAAAATTTTAAAAGTTTCAACGGAATTTCAAAGGATTTCCGAATACTATGAAGGATTTCAAAAGATTTTAAGGAATTTTAATGTCTTTTAAAAGGTTTTAATGGTTTTTAAAATAGGTATTTTAAGGGATTTTAAAAGATTCTCAAAAATTCCCTTACGAAAAATTATTACAGAAAATTCAGTCCAGGCCTATAATGATTTTCCCTTAATGAATTTTTGACCATTTTTTCGCGATTTTAGAAAAATCGTTATAGAAAATCATCATAAGAAAATCAATATGAAAATAAATATTAAAATATTGAAAGAATAGATGCAAAAAATAGAGAAATTACAAACAAATCATTTATTCATTTATTGATCGTAGAAGTTCAAATTACGTCAAGCAATTTCACAGAATTCGATAGATTTCAAGGGATGTGAAGGAACTGAAAAAATTCCAAAGGATTTTAAAGATACAAAATTATTTTTAAAGATTCCATAGAATTTCAAGAGAGTTACAAAATTTCATGGGATGTTGAAGGACTTCCACGGATTTTGAGGATTCTCAAAGGATTCTAAAGGATTTTAAAAGATTTGAAGGTATTTTAACAGTTTCTGCAGAATTTGAAGAAATTTGAAAAATTTCAAGGGAATTAGAAGAATTTTGTACGATTTCGAAAGATTTTAAGAGATTGCTAGAGGACTAAATTCTACCGAATAAAATTTCAAGAGATTTCTATCGATTCCAATGATATCAAGGGATTTTAAAATATGTCAGCTATAATTTCTAGATGAGGAAATTAAGAAAATGAGATTTCCAGCGAGTGAGATTTCTAGCGATTCAAAGGATTTCAAGAGATTGAAAAAATTTCAAGGGATTTACGAGTAAACAAATTCAAGAAATGTCAAAGAATTTTGTAGGATTTCCAAAGATTTCAAATAATTTTAAAGAATTTCACAAGATTTAAGGTATTTTCAAGGTCCTCCAAGTATTTCAAATTTTTTAAGAGATTTCACAAATTACAAGAGATTCCAACGGATTTCTATAGAACTTTAGAGAATAAATTTAATTTATTCTACTTTCAAGGGACTTAAAACGATTTCTACAGACTTCTAGCTAATTCGATAATTCGAAGATTTCCAAGGAATTCAAAAGGGGTTAAAAGATTTAAAGTGATTTTTGCAGATTTTAACAGATTTCAAAGGATTCCAAAAAATATATAATATGCATTTCAATAAAATTTTAAGCGATTTTAAAGATATTAAGTGAATTCGCAGATTTTTGCAGTGTAAAGTTCAAATATAATTCATTTTTGAATGCCTTGTCCTAAACTGGATTCATTTTCAAGGCGTGAATTTGAAAAAATTATTTCCATACACATTTGAAAACACAAGTTTTAATGCTTTTTCGGAATTGTTTGATTTTGCAGGCTTACAGTACTGAAATTATTATTGAAGTCTGTAGGACGGAAAACAAAAATTGTTCAATTTTATGACTTTCACTTTGAAAGTATAACATTTTTAATTCATCAAATGTTGAAAGTTTTTCATTAAGAATTGTTGATTACAATCAATTTCAAATTGAAATTGTTAACTTTTGAACGCTTCAAACCTAAAATTGATTGTTTTCAATTGAAAATTTTACAATTTTGGAAGAATTAAAAATGACAGTCATATTTCGAGACATATTTTTACATAATTTACTTTTTCTTCTAATGATGAAGACTTTTAGTGTACACTCAGAAAAAAATTTTTTGATTCAAAGAAATTTCTTTTGATTCAAAAAAAAAAATGGTTTTTTGTTGAAATGAAAATTTTTCTTTAATTTAAAATGATTTTCTTCTTCTCAAAAAAAAAAAACAAGAATTTCCATGTGCACATTGCATTTTTCAAACTTTGCGATATTTGAACCACCCTAAAGTACACCAGATTTCAAGTAAAGTATAATAGCATAAAAAGTAATTTTATCAGCCAAAACAGGTTTCAATTAGTATATTAAAAAACATAATTAGAAAGAGGAAACTCACGTAAAAATGCTTTGGACCTCCCCCCCCGCAGGTAAGAATTCATAAGATTTTGTGGATCCCCTCCTTTCCCAAGAAGTCTTACGTAATTAATGGACGATCCTTCACTAGTTTGAACAAAAGTTCGTTTCAAATTTCAACAATATAGATTATAGATACTTTTTATGATATATTTAAAAAAAGATTTGAAGATTCTTACTTTTGCAAAAGAAAACGGTAAGTATTTTCATGCAATTTTTGTATAAGCGTCTGACCATATGCGTCATTCTCCTTAAATTTAATTTTGATGTCCCGGTCATTTTTTTCGCCACTGTTCATTTTAAATTGTTCAAAATTTGCTTGGTGGTAATTTTTCCCGTGAGTAATAACAAAAAAAATCTGTTACCAGTTCCCATAAATTGAATGTATGTGGGAGCTTCAAATGTGTCATCTACGAAGCCTTTTTGCCATGTCTCTAACAAGATTTTTAGCATTCGCAGCGTTTTTTATTGGAAGGTCCTTAATTTTTAAATTTCTAAGCGGTATGCTTTGAAACTACAATTTTTTATCTAAAATTGTAGGTACTTAATAAATTTCCAGTACGAACCTTTCTTAACAATAAGAGCGTCAAAACTTTGTCATCACGTTTTCCACAAAATAGAATAACATTGCATTATCTTGTTTTAACATGCTTAAAAGTATGTAAATAAACCTTTATTATCCATGAAATTAAAACTCAGATCTCTGCATTCACCTTTAATCCATATTAGTTTATATATGTGAAAAATTTATTTTGTAATACATAATTGAAATCATTATTTTGTCTTGAGTAAAAATTCCGATTCATCTCCGAAGCCTCGTTTTCTAGAGAACAACAAAATATTTTTAAATACTATGACAATAATACATCATAAGAAGTTTTTGTATATTGAAAGATGTTACAAGAAAATCGTTTAACCTAATCGCGTCGTTTATAACATTAAAAAATGTATACACTTGGTCATCTCCGAAGCCTTTTTTCGCTGCGACTCAGAGATTTTATTTTGTTCGCAGTTACAGTATTATTCAACCATAATATGGATGAATATTTTGCTTTAATCTAGTAAGATATTATTTTTATAACTTAAATATACAAAAATTAATGAAATAAATAAAATAAATAAAATAAATATAAAAATGTAAATAAAAAATGCCTTCATAAACATTCATCGTTTTATTGCTCTATAGTGACAAATTAGAAATTCCACCACGGTAAAATCTCCTCGGAAGAGAGTCCTCTTAAAATAACATAAAATAATTTTGCTCATCTTCACATTTCCGCATTTTTCTAACTTTGGTTTCAAAAGTTGTGAGATGGCAAAGGGGCTTCTGGTACTGACTATTTTGCAGAGGAAGCAAAGCACTAAAAGCGAAGGAATTGCAAAGCATCGTAATGTAAAAGCGTGGCAAAACTTGGGCTGTTTTGGAGACACTTTTCTGAAATTTATTCCAACTAATTAAGTTCCTTGCAATCCTGATCTTGCCCTGGAGATCTTTTTAGCAGATTAAATTGGTAGTGACACTTGAAATGTCGAGAATTCGCATAGCCAACAGACCCTGCGACTACTTACAGTTAATGTTGAAAAAAGAAGTTAAAGGGAAATGTAATTAGCCGGATTTGGTCAATAAATGATTGAGAGATAGAAGATCCGATAAATTAAGGGAAATTGTGCCTAGAAATACTAATTTCTATATTGAATCATTAATTTACAGAGTGGCTACAAAAAACTCAGAAAAAAAGTTCCGATTTTTAAACATTTTTCCCGATGATTTAAGTTTTCAAATTCAAGTCTCCGAAACAACAAAACTTATAATTTGGAGAATTATAAATTGAAAACCGTACGTTCAAGATTTAACAATTTCATCTAACGTTCAATATTGTATGAAATTTGAAGCTTTCAAAATTAGACAATCTACAAATGAAAAACATTCAAAATTGTACAATTTTAAAGTAGAAGACATCAAAGCTGAACCATTTTTATTTCGAGGTCTTCAGAAAGTAAAATAATTCAAAGTGAACATTTTTAAACAGAGTTTATGCAAACATAAAATGTTCAAAATTGAACAATTTTACATGTAAGTCAATCAGAATTCGACAGATTGATAAAGAAGCACTAAAAACTATTCAACTATTGAGACTTTCAATTTCAAATTGTACAAGATTGAGCAATTGCTTTTTGAAATTGTCTTATTCATCAATTTTAAATCAAAACTGATAAAACTTTGATCGTTTTCAAATAGAAATTGCAAACTTACACAACTTGAAGCGCTTTCAATCTGAAATTGTCTAATTCTCGAACTTTCAATGTTAGTCTATTTTAATTAAAATTATTTAACACTTTCAATTCAATATTCTTCTATATTTTGGACGCTTTTTTCTAAGTGCTCAAAATTGCAGTCTACGAACTTAAAGTTACAAAATTTCTATGGGCTTAAAACTGTCCATTTCTTAATATTTGAATTTAAAATTATTGAATTTGCAAAGATTTAAATTAAGAAAATTTTAACGAATAATGCTTCAAATTTGAAAAAAAAATTTTTAATTCAGAAAAAAAGACCGCATGGATTAGAAATTATCTAATTAGTCAAGTTTCGACCTGAAATCATTCAATTTGAAACGGTATGAACTAAAAATTCTTAAACTATTGTCTTCAAACTTAGCATTACAAAACTATATGGACTTTCAATTTGAAACTGCCCATTTTTTAATATTTGAATTTGAATTGATTGAATTTGCAAGAATTTACATTACGAAAAATTCAACTATTAATGCTTCAAATTTGAAATTTCTTTTAATCTAGAAAATAACACCGCGTATATTTCTAATCATCTAATTGATTAATTTTCGTCCTGAAATCATTTAACTTTGAGCGGCATGAATTAAAAATACTTTAACTATTAACATCTTGATTTCTAAATTTCCAAATAACAATTATTCAGCACTTTCAATTCAATGTTTTTCTATACTTCAAAGGCTTTTTCTATATTTCAAAGGCTTTTTCTAATTGTTCAGTATTGTAGTCTTCCAGCTTAACATTACAAAACTATATGGGCTTTCAATTTGAAACTGCTCATTTTTTAATATTTGAATTTGAAATTATGATGATGATGATTGAAGTTTGAAATTTTGTTAAATCTAGAAAATAACACCGCGTAGATTTGAAATCATCTAATTGATTAATTTTCGTCCTGAAATCATTCAATTTTAAGCGACATGAATTAAAAATACTTCAACTATTAACATCTTGATTTCTACATTTCTAAATTTCTAAATAAAAATTATTTAACACTTCCAGTTCAATGTTTTTCTATATTTCAAGCTCTCTTTCTAATTATTCGATATTGTAGCCTTCAGACTTAAAGTTAAAAACTATATGGGATTTCAATGTGAAACACGTCCATTTTTTAATATTTCAATTCAAAATCATCTAATTTATCAAGTTTTGACATAAAATTATTCAATTTTAACCGTAATGAATTGAAAACTGTTCAACTATTAATGCCTTGATTTCTACATTTCTAAATTTAAATTATTATTTACTTTCAAATTTCAATTCAATGTTCTTGTGTACTGCAAATGCTTTTTTCTAATTGTTTAATATTGCAGCCTTCAAACTTAAAATTACAAAAGGATTAAGGCTTTTAATTTGAAACTGTCCATTGCTTAATATTTGTATTTGAAAGGACTGAAATTGAAAAGAATTAAATTAAGAAAATGTCCACTAATAATGCTTTATATCTTAAATAAATTTTTTTAATCCAAAAAATAACACCGTATAGATTTTAGATCATCTAATTGATTAATTTTCGACCTAAATTCATTCAATTTTGAACGTTTCGAATTAAAAATTCTTCAATTATAAACGTTTTGATTTCTAAATTTATAAATTAAAATTATTTAACATTTTCAATTTAATATTTTTCTATATTTCAAAGGCTTTTATTCAATTGTTTAATATTGTAGTCTTCAAACTCAACATTGCAAAACTACATGGGCTTTCAATTTGAAACCGTCCATTTTTTAATATTTGAATTTGAAATGATTGAATTTGCAAGGATTTGAGTTATGAAAATTTTAACTATTATTTATTTATTATTTGTAATTTGATTTATTTTCCTTTTTATCATTTCTTATTATTGTTCAATTTTAAGCATCATGAATCAAAAACTTTTTAACGATAAATGTCTTGATTTCTACATTTCTAAGTTGTTTAATATTGTGGCCTTCAAACTTGAAATTACAAAACGATTGAGGGTTTCAATTTGAACTGTCCATTTTTTAGTATTTAAATTTGAAATGACTGAATTTTCATGAATTTAAATTAGAATTGAAATCAATTTTCTGAATCTAGAAAATAACACCGCATACATTTTAAAGCATCTAATTGATTAAGAATTAAAAATTCTTCTATCATTAACGCCTTGATTTCTAAATTATACAATTTTGAGAATTTTAAATTTGAATCTAAGCAAATTTTCAAATTTTTAACCTTCGTAATTGAGCAATTAAGAAGGTAGACACTCAAAAATAAAAATTGTCAAATTTGATCCTTTTCAATCAAAATTCAACTATTCAAAAATAGAATTCAAAAAATAGAATTAAAAAAATTCAAAAATGAATAGTGCTTAAAACTGTACAATTTCCGACTGGAATCGTAATAATTTTCAAAGATACAAATACATCATTGAAAATTATAATATGATTAATATTCATAAATATTAAGCATATTATTATTATTATTACTATTATTATATATTAAATAAATGCATTTATTCATGCTCTCGCACCAATATTATTTCTAATCATTAAAGTGCATTCACGAGTTTTGGTTGGGGTGTATTCAACTTGAAAATTGCTTCTCGATTCAAACGTGAATAATGTAAGGATATTAATTATGGATGAGATCAACTTGTGACACATTATGCTCAACTGAGTGAGTCGAAATTCCGAGTATAGGCCGGAGAAGTTCTATGTTTATTGAAATTATATTACCTGTCGAGTGCATGTCGATTGGGATAATCATCAGCCTATTACCTCCAATCGATATCGTATTGAAAGGACAAATTTTCAATTAAGGTAATTCGATTTTACTGCTCTGATGTTCCTACATATGTATTTAGAGCTGAGAGCTACAATACTAATTACAGCTTCATCAAATCACCATGTTAAATTTCTGCATAATAAGGAGTAAATTCTACTTATCGGAAAAATCTAATTCTACCACATTTTCCTCATTATCGTATTTTAATTGTGAAGGAAGAATTATATTGTGTGAGTTGGTTTAGGACAAATCTTTTCAGATTTTTCCATTTTTCAATTGAGAAGAAGGTAATAATCCAAAACAATAACACATTTGTATAAATTGTTAACTTACTCAAGTTTATGTACTATATTTAAATAAAAATAGATATATTTTCGTGAATTGAGTTAATGGTTAATACCTCAATTAAAAGAAATCTTAATCGTATTCATAGGCAACCTCGCAGATTCGAACAAACCTTTGCTTGATGTTTCTCTTTCAAAATTTCTTAAAGATCGAAATGAAAATTGGCTTCGAAAAATGTTGATCCCCAGTAGTATTAAAAAAACGGGGGAAAAAAAGAGTGCGATGTTGGTTTTGGTTGACTCTTTCTTTTTCTTCCTCTTTTTCCTTTTTGTTGTACATTTATTGCACATTTGTCTCTAATGAGCCGCAAAAGTGGGTATTCTCGAAGTCTATTTTTGATTTGTGAACTTTTTGTGTGTTCTTTTTTAGTACACACAATATGTTTCTTAAGAAAGTAGATTACATTTCGATCTTGATGATGGGGAAAGTTCCCCAAGTTTTAGGAAGTATTCCACATCATTATTTGGAAATTTTCCCTACAATATTTGGGGAAAGTTTCTCAAATTTTAAGAAATATTCCCCAACATACTTTGGCAAAATATCCCGAAAAATATATTGGGGGAATTCGAAAATTTATTAGGGAAAATTCCCAAACACCGATGTAATTTACGTTACCATGATTTTGGGAACATTCCCCAACAAATTTTTTACCGTGTATTTAAGAAACTCATTCTATTCCAATTGCTCGGGAAAACAGTAACAGAATTCAAACTTTTTGCTGCATTTTTAGATTGTTGCAACCCTAGAGATTTTAATCAATTAGTATAAAGAAGTTGTAGTACTTTGCAGTATTTATTGTACCATAAACTGCTAAGCGGCGCATGTTGGGGAAAGTGTCGCACCCTTAATTCTGCATTTCTGAATGCGATATTTACTTCTTCTAAGTGAAAAATATAAAGACTTGCACCTGACAAATGCAAAACTTCAAGTGAAAGACGTAGAAGAAGCAATATCGCATTTCAAATACAGAATTAAGGGTGCGCCGCTTTCCCCAAATATGCACCGCTTAGCCTCGGTTTACGGTATTATAACCATTTTCTACTGTTTTAAGTAGGGAAAAGGTGCGCACAGGGAGTCAGGAAAATTGAAACTCGTATAGATCTTCATTTTAAAACCAACCTGAAGAGTTTGAGACATATAAATAAAGTCTAATCCCTCAGGTATTTAAAACTGGGAAAATAAAACCTTTTTATGTAAGTATTTGGGAAAGAATTAACAATTTACACGACCATGCCATTTCAGTCCCTGTGTACCTACCCTCGAGTGTATACAGATAGTCACCCGTTGCATTCAATAATGAAGCTTTTCAAATAGGTTTAGTCGTTATATATTTATTTACTTGGTTCATGTTCTACGAAAGCTTTCGTTGAACTTAAACTATTTGATAGTTACTGACAAGTACGTAATATTAAAATGACTTATAAATGCACGTTATTTACCTTTTGAACATTGCTTTCGTAACATACATAATAAATTTTAGTGTTACCAACTCAAAAAAGTTAAGTTACTATTTACATCACAGTACGCGCGATATATTCGTGGCGACCTGCCAACCGTTAGAATGTCAGAATAGAAAAGTGCCTCATGCATTTTGACAACATTAACCTTAATATTTAAAGAAATTACCTCATCGACTCTCTGTGTACCTTTAAACTTCGTTTGCCAAACATGGGTATATTATTTTAAATCCAGGAACAAAACCCTTGTTTGCCACAAATGGCATGAGAATAATGTTTCCAGATTGTAAGTACAGCAGTGAAAGCATTTTTAATGCTCCTGTTTTTCTCAAATATTAGTTAAAAGTGTAGAGAATAATCAGTGCGAAGTATCAAAAACACATTTCATTTAAATAAACCTTAAATACGAAAACCGCAGGAATATAACAGACTAAATCACTAAATTCTATAATTTAGTGATGCCGTACATCTGTAGACATTTTCCCCTATATAAAAGATTTAAAGAACCAAATCCTCTTGAAAATTATCCATAATCAAAGTTCAGACCTGCAAAAGAAAATTCACTTACCCAATTTTCTCCCGGCAGCCGTCCTTGTAAACGTTAATGACTTCAACTTCAACTTCAAAGCCTAAGGGTAGGTGTATGCTATGCATATTGCATACCCACTATGCACATCTCATGATCGCAGTTCAGAGAGCTCGTTGCCTAAACAGCCAATTGAGAAGCATATTAACTGTATGTCACATGTCTCTTCCGACGGTAAAGCTTGTCAGCATTGCTAATAACAGTTGGTACACATTACTCGGCAAACCAACCGTTTCTGACAGTCTTGACGTATAGCGGCAAGTGCCACAGCAAACGGCCCACACGACTTGAACACGACGTAATAATAAGATTGCATGAAAAAAGATGAAATTTCCAGTGAAAAAATCGCTCGTGTCGGACTAAGCTTCCAATTCGGGACCAAAAGAAATGGCAGTATGTGTCTTAATTTCGCACATCATTATTAGTTGAGAAACTACTCGAAAATACTATAAAACCACAGTACAGTGAATCCTGAGATATCGAACTTATTCGGGCACGCTTGGAAAACAGGGATTTTTTATGAATTGTGTTTAATTACAAAAAATCAAAGCTACTTAAGTTACTTTCAAAAACACAGTAAATTCCAGACATATTTTTTATCTGAAGTTGGATAAAAACGTTACAAGCAATTGACAACTACAATTATCCGACGTCGGATAATATTTATCTGGAGGATACACAACCACATTCACGACTTTATATGTAGTTGTAAATTGTTTGTAACGTTTTTACCCAACTTCAGATAAAAAATATTTCTGGGATTTACTGTGTAGTATTTCTCAAAACCGAAATTGTTTAATTGGTTTGGAAATAAAATCCATCTGAAATAACGCAAATCGGATGTCGGATTCAAAAACCAATTCCGATCGGATTCGAATATTCGACTGAAGAAAAAATGTCTATTTCTTAATTTTTTTTATCTTCTTGGAACATTTTTTCCTACGCTCACTAAGCTTAGTATCGCTTGGATTTAATGTGCAGCGGTATTTGGAACAAAACAAATTTGTCACTTGTGAAGTTATAATAAAAGATGTTTCGGGTTTCAATCGTATGCAAAACTACCAATCTTGTGAAGTGATTATTATATACAAATTGAATCTTAAATAATCAACATTAAGGATTTCTAAAATGAAATTATGGGTTTTTGTTTGCAAAATATATTTCTGCGTTAAAATGACTTATTTTTATCGACCAGATGATAATTGATCATGAAAATTTGTTATCCTATATTCCTTGTTATTTTTATAAACAAATTTTATTCAAAAGTTCATACTATAGACATGTGTAGGCAGAAAAAAATTGTTTTTTCCTCTTAATTCTCCTCAAATTATGTTGCCAGTTGTGTCTTTTGATAAAAATTTGTCATTCGATATTTTTTCTTTATTTTATAAACAAATTATGTGAACAGAAGCCCAGTGTGCAGATTTGAAGGCAAATTTAAATGGTTCTTCCTAATAAATTCTCCTCAAATTATGCTGAGAGATGTTTAGTAAAAAAAATTTGTCATTAGACATTAATTGATGATTTTATCAAACTTATGTGAACAAATTACCAAGTAGACATTTAAAGACAAATAGAAATAATTTGTTCTCTTAATTGGTTTTTAATTATGTTGCCAACGATATTTATTGCATAAATTTCTTGAAATATTAGCGAAATAGTGTCTTGCAATTTTTTAAATATTGAATCGAGGGGTTAACTATTTTTTAATTCTGGTACACAGCATACATCCTCCATAAAATCGCTTGAAATCCCTTCGAATCTTTTAAAATCCCTGAAAAGCTTTGAAATCCGTTGAATTCCTTTTAGAACACCTGACATTTCTGATCTTCTAGAAATTCCTGAAAAGCTCGTAGTTTTTATTAAATCCCTTGGAATCTTTAAAATTACTTGAAATTTGATCATTTTTTGAAATCCTATGAATCCCTTAAGTATAGTGAAATCCCTTGAAATCTCTAAAAACCGTAGAAGTTACTAGAAATTACTATAATTCCCTCTCATTTCATTTTATTTACTGGAGTTCTCTTGAAATCCGCTGGAATCCCTTGAAATCTTATAAATATTCCGTAAAACATCTTCAAATTTGTAATATCTTTCAAAATTCCTCAAAAAATTATGAAACCTTTGAAATCCTCTGAAGTCCCGTAAAATCCTATAAAATCTGATAATGCCCCTTAAAATCCCTTTAAATCTTTAAAATCCGTTAAAATTCACTGAAATCTTTTAAAAACCCTTGAATTCTGTTGAAATCCATTAAAATCGCTGCAAAACTCTCCCATTTTTTTAACCTCTTGAAATTTAAAGAAATTTCTTATCTCATGGAATCTTTCAATTTCTTTTGAAATCCTATGAGTCCCTCAAATATTGTAAAATTCCTTGAAATCTCTTGAAATTGTATAAGTACCCTAAACTCTTTAAAAATGTTTGAAATCCCTCAAATCTTGTGAAATCTCTAGAAATCTTTTGCAATGCCATATCTTGAAATCTTTAATGTCTTTTAAAATTCCTTTACAAATTTTTAGATCCTTGGAATCCACTGAGACACCATAAAATCTCATGAAATCCCTTAAAATTTCATTCTATTTCATTCACTCTCTAAAGTTTTCTAGAAATTCTTTGAATTTCCGCAAAATTTGGAATCTTAGAAATTCTTTCATATCTTTGATATCTTTTTAAAATCCCTAGAAATTTCTTGAAGTCTCTTGAAATTTCTTGGAATCTTGTAAAATATCCTAAAATCTTTTAAATCCTTTAAGACCCATTGAAATGATATAAATCTTTAAAGTTCTTGGAGATTCTATAAAATCGTATGTGTGTGATAAAATTCCCGAAATCCCTTGAAATTCTCTGAAATCCCGTGGAATCATTTAACATCCTTTAAAACCCTTTAGAATCTGTTGAAATCTCATGAAATTTTCAGAAATCCCATGTATGTTCTGAAATTTTTTGAATTTTCTTGAAATTTTTAATATCTTTTAAAATTTCAATTTTTGAAATGGCGGATGTGTTATTTTATCCAATCTAGCGAAGAAGTTTGAAAATATGTTTAAAGACAAAGTGAAAAAATAGTTGCATCGTGAAAAAAAAGTTTCAAAAAGTGTCAATAGTGGCGTGAGTCCGAATATTTCTTTGTAGTCACTGATTGAAATCAGTAAGGATTTTCAAGGAAAATCAGTGAAATCTCACTGATTCAAATTTGGAGAGTAATATGTACTCATAAAATGAACAAATAATATCGAATAACAAAATTGAAATACTACACATATTTGTTAACACAATTTGAGGAGATTTAATCTCAAATAAATGGAAAAATGTATGAAAAGGTTTAAAGAAAGGGGCAGGCACCCAAAAATGCAATGTCTAGGGGCGCATTTTTCCTTAAACCGGTACCAAAACAGACGGAAAGAAGAAAATGCGGAAACCTGAGGTGCTAACTTGTCAGTGTGTCAGATGTCAATGTTCACTTGTCAAGTATAATTTTGATATCAAATCTGAATGATTTTAATCAACTGAGTATCACTCTGCTGCAAGTGAATTTGATCCCCCATCAAGGTAGAAGTACAACCCCAGGATTTTCTATGAGATTCCCCGGATCTTTTCATAAATCCCCGGCAATCGGTAATCGGTTTGTCAAACGAAATGTATGAAGAAATCTAAAATCCGATTTTATCGCTCGAATTCCATCTAGTTCTTATCGATAGCAGCTGCAGCGAGCTCAGAGTTCTTAATTCGTCTTCAATCAACCGCAACTGAAGCCATGTGCGGTGACCCATAGATTGGTTTTTTTTTCATATAATGAAATATCCTTATAGGCCGCGCCTTTGTCATCTTTTCCTCTTCTTCTTCCGATATAACATTTTGAACGAGGTAAGAATCTCTTCGCAATTTCGCAACATTTTAGATTAATACCGGACATGGTCGGGAAATGACAGTCAATTTATTTCGTCCATACTAATACAATACATCAATAGAATTTACGCTGTTTCTACAAAAAAAATTAGCATAAACGCTAAAGTCGCTTAAATGAAAAAAGTTTCTTTGATTGGTGAGGACACCCTCCAAACAGCTTCCATTTGGTGCAAAACCAACCAAGGAATTTTCTTAAATTTGTTGGATAACGGCAAGTACGCGCCCACGGGGGTTAAACGACCCCCAAATGTAAAAAAATCGTATTTCCTCATATGATGCATTCAAAAATTGTTTTATTCTCTTAAAAATCATATCGTAAACAACCTTTAAGAGAAGTAATGAACAAAAAGAGTTTAGAAAAATTAAAAAAACCTTCCTTAAAAATATATATATATATATATATATATATATATATATTTTTTTTTAT
>JAUMHM010000049.1:8088127-8098299 GCA_032362435.1 Melikaiella ostensackeni
GTACGATTAAAACAGGCAGCCGCCATATTGCTTAGTTTGACAGATGATCCGGAAGGCAGATCAAAATGATACGAATCGAGGACCATAATGATATCTAAATTAAAATGATCGCTGGAGCAAAGTAATCTGCGACAGAAATGATCCTTTTTTTACTGTGATGGGCCAGATTAAAAAAATTTTCATCCAAAGCAATTGGTATTCATTGCTCAATCGTTCCCAATCGGGTCAAATTATTTTCTTATACAGGGGAGTCCAGCCATTAACTCGCGGCTGATCAGATGGTCTGGCCAGGGGCTAGCCAAAAAAAAGTTACACTTTTGGCCAAACCCAGGCCAGTCCGTCTGGTCAGCGTTAAAACTGAAAACCAGACGGTCTAGTCTGGGCCGGGCCAGTGCCAAATGATTTTACCATGCGGGGATCTGCAATACTTTTATCGGGCCAGTTGGTTAATCTCAGTCCGCTTCTGCTCAAGACAAATATTTTCCTGAGTCTTGGTCAAATTTGTTTGAATATCTAAAAAAAGGACCCTCTCGAATTAAGGGTTAATGATTTAATTTTATGACTTTACATCAAGTTTACTCCTCTATACCAATCATCTTCAATATTATACTGATTATCTTATAGAATCGACAAATTGGCAATTTTCGAGTTGGGAAAAACTGTCACGATTGCATCGAGGGAAGATTTCCTTTTCCAAAGATTTCTAATTTGGTGGCCCTGTCTTTTGGCTACTTTCACCACCACACTAAAGTTTGTTTTCTGTTTCCGCATCTTCAGTTCGGCTCTTCTTCGATGTCTTAAGGTCGTTTTCGTCTATTCAACTTCCAATTGGATCCGGTAATTGCCGCTAAAATTATCTGCCTCGTTTCTTCTTCTCTTTCCGCAACCCACCCGCCACCCCTTTTACCCCTCAACCGGTACCCTTTCTTTACCTCGCCTTTCTTCTCGGATAAATTACGCAACTGTTCTTCATCCATTTTAACGAAAAAGGGCACGTTATCTCGCCAAGTGTGCTAAACTCGAATAACGTGGCCAAACTGATAACTTTTTGCTCTATTTGAGGTCGCTTCTATTTTATCTCAGATTGTTAATTGAAAAAATTTGGGACGGTAATAACGGCAAAAACAGAAATGATCAAGATTCGCGATAGCGAATCGCCGCCAAGTACTGAAAAAAAGTATAAAAAGACCTAAATAACCATCCGTAGAAAAAATTTGCCATGAAGGACGAGTTAAAAGCGTGATTTTTTAAATACAGCCCAAGATGAAGCTTAACCGCTTTTACCAAATGAGATCAAACTTCTTTTTTAGGAAGATGTCATCAGATTCTAAAAGTTTCTTTGGATGAATTTAAAATACATTGATTTATATTGAAAATTTTTTCATTTTTTAGTAATTTTCACTCATTTTTTAACGATTTCTAACAAGCGGGCATGATTTGAAAGGAACTATTAATTGAAATATTGATCTGGAATCTTTTGGAAATGTTAACAATGAGGCGTATCGTCAAATAAAAATTTCAGAAAATGAAATTCTGGGGTTCTATTCTTTTCATTCTTACATAAAAAGTAAGTGTGTACAATTTTTTTCAACCAAACAAAAATTTTCTGAGTAATTTTACCAAAACTGCCCGGAAAAACAAAAAAAAAACATATTTTTCTTGATTTACTTTAAAAGTATTGGTTGTATTGAAAAAATGTTCAAATACCACCGAATAAACAGCCAAATGCGAGCCGGCAGACATTCTAGGAAAACAATAAATTGAGGGCAAATAAAGCTAGGTTCCAGTGTGAGTACGAAAAACCACAACAACTTTTACAGGAAAATACAAACAAATTACAACAAAAATTGAAGGAAATTAGAACTTTTGTCTATCATTTTGAGGTTCTCAAAAAAAAGTAAATGCGTATTTTTTTGATGAGACAACGTTTAGGGGCAGCGCCCACCCCCTCAATTTTCGCGTTGAAAATACATGGGGAAAACCCCCATTTTTAAGAAAATATGAGACTGGAAGGCATACTTTTCAATAAAATGAGTGCAAATTACGTAGACTTCTTGAAATCACTTCCCCGAATTTGAAGTCAGTCACGGATTATTACGACCTGATTACGACCTGAAAATTTTGATGTATTTTTTATTAATCATTGATTGTTTAAACAATTCTTTTTTCACATTTTATCAAAAATTATCAATACCCTCACAACAAGATAAATTGATTAGGCAATTTGAAAAACTAGAACTGTTGATTTAATTTGTGGTTAATTTCTTAAACAACTTTTTATTGTTCGAATGTAGCTTTTAACTAGAATAAGGTAGAAAAATATAGTTTTTTTGCAAATTTGGCAACAAATTCGAGGAATTCTGGTATGTCTATTATTTTTATCATTCACTCATAATTGTTTTAACAAATTCCATTTGTTTGAACAATAATGCAGAAAAGTGTAGTTCTTTTGCAGATTTTTTTACAAATTTCATTGGCTCCTCTTATGTTAACGCTTTTCATTACTTACCCATAATTTTTATAACAATTTTCATTACTTTTAATATTTGTTCGACAAAACAGACAAAATTTTCACTTTTTCTAAGAAACATGAAGTGATTAGTTAATTACTTTTTTTTATCATCGATTCAAAGTGAACAGTTCAAGTTATTTTGACAAAATGTAAATTCTTTATATTTTGTCGAAAAAAAATTGTTAAAAAAATTCTGGGTAAGTAATGAAAAGTGTCAGAATAAGAGGAGCTAATGAAATATGTTTAAAAATTCGCAACAAACTACACTTTTCTGCATTATTCCAGTCAAAAGTTACATTTTAACAATTAAGCGTTATTTAAACAATTAACAACAAAGTGGATCGACCTTTCTGATTTTTTATATTGCCTAATTAGCTTAACTCGTTATGAGGATACTGATAATTTGCGATAAAATGTGAAAAAAGTCGTTTAGGCGAATAAAAATTATTTAAATAATTATTAATCAATAAAAAATACAGGGAACTTTTTATTTTGACCATGAAAAATGATCTGTGATAAAAAATACACAAAAGTAATATGTACGACCAATTAACCGAAAAGTACTTGATCCTCGTTTGGAGGGTGTTTTTTGGGGCATGCTGGAAAGAGTTGGGGGTCAAAATCAAAAATCGATGCATACGTCACATTCGGAAAAGTGATTTTAAGAAGTCCATGTAATTTGCACTCGTTTTATTGAAATGTACGTCTTCCAGTCTCATATTCGTAAAAATGGGGGCTTCTCCCACGTATTTTCAATGGGAAAATTGAGAGGGTGGGCGCAATCCCTAAATGATGTCTGATCGAAAAAAGATACGCATTTACTTTTTTTGGGAACCTCACAAATGAACAATTATCAAAAAGAAATTCGAACTTTCGTTTTTTTTGGACCACCCTACTATGCAGTATTTCACAATGTTTAAACCCCTTTTTTATAAAAGTTCTAATGAAATACACTGAAATTCCAATATATGTCCGACTTTGGTTCTTGCCTAAAATGGCCTTGGACATATAGCCGACCAGCTTTAATGTCAGCTATCAGGGCCGCATGAACCATTCCTATGTGACTTTCGTTCGCAGTAGATAATATTTATTAAATTTCTTTAAATATTTGTTTGCTTTGAAGGATAAACGCTGCCTTTTTTTCCTGTGATATTTTTATAATACATAACGTAAACATTGAAAGCGAATGAAGCGAAGTGGGGACCGTGCGAACTGACGAAATTATGCGCTTGTGATACAGCCAGCTTTGTTAGTGCAGTGCTGGACGAGTTTGCTGGCTTTAGAGTGCCGCTCTCTGTACACCTTCGTTCCCTGGTCCTGGAACGAAATTCTCAGAATGGCATACTGCAGACTGACCTATTAGAGACTTTCAGTGTATGTCGATAATTTAAAGCAAAGTTAATAAAAGCTTGGCATAGTTAATATGTTATCTATCTCCACCAAGCTTTTCTATATTACATTTTACGTTTATATGCCTCTAGTTCTAAAAAGTAATATGAAACACTGAATGTTCAGCTTTAAATCGGCCTAAAGTAAAAAGGGAACAAATCTGCACTAAAATGAGAAGCAATATTTTTTACTTATTACAGTCTATAACTTTGTGAAATTCGTATCAAGTAGGTCGCGGAAGTTTATGTTCGGATCTGGGTAACATAAGGTTCAAGTCACCACTTTATATGCATGGGGTCTATCTGTTAAAAGAAGTGAGAAAAAATACCACTCGATTTTTGCCTTATACACTAGGAGTCATTTTCTTTCACGAGAGCGAGATGGGATTGCTTCTTTAAATATTAAGAAAGGAAGCTACTTCGTTTTGGAAGACCTCTATTGATGAATTCTAAACAGCACATGCTATGGGAAATATGGAATACATAAGAATATTTACTACCTTTTTTCACTGAAAGAATTTTAGATTTTCGGTCGACTGGACAGGGGAGGAATGCTTGCAATTCCTCGGGGAAACATAAGGGTATAAAAGTTTTGCCTAGTCAGAGGTAAACATATGAAATCGGTTGAATCAAAAAATTTCTTTTTATGCTCATAAATAAACATGATGTATCACAAGGAACTTTTTAGGAGAAAAAACTGAAGGAAATTCAAGGCATTAGGGGCCGTCCATAAACCACGTTATCAATTTTGGGCTATTTTTACCCCGTCACCCCTCATTCACAACCGTAGTTTAGTATTTAACCCTCCCCCCCTTCCCGAAAGTAGCATCGTTGTTGGCTAAAACGGAATGTATCAAGAATAATTTTCAAACAAACAGTTGCGATAGCAACCAAATAGTTGAACTTTTGACTAAATAGTTGAATTTGTAAGCCAAAAAGACGAAATTTTTCAAAGACTGTTGAATTTTCAACAAAAAAGTTGATTTCTGACCAAAAATATGACTTTAACAACATAGTTGAATCTTCAACAAAAAAATTAAACTTTCAGCAAAATAGTTGAATTTTGAAACAAATAGCTGAATTTTCATCAAATGCATGAATTTTCCACCGTATATTTGAATTTTCAAATAAAAAACATGAGTTTTCAACCAAAAATAGAACATTCAAATTTTCAGTTTGAAAAATTACTTTTCAGTAAAAAGAGACGAAATTTCCATCAGATGAATTCAACGAAAAACAAAAATAAATTCTAAGAAAACAGTTCACTCTTCACCCAGATAGTTGAATTCAACCAAAAAAGATCAATTTTCAACTAAATAGTGGAATCCTCAACCAAAAAAATGAGATTTCAACAAACATAATTAATTTTCTACCCCCGAAAAACAAATTTTCTGCCAACAAAATAATTATTCTAGCAGAAAGACGAATTCCCAACAAAAGACATTAATTTTCAATAAAATTTCTCGATTTTGAAGCCAAAAAGACGAATTATCTACTGAGCAGTTGAATTTTCAACTCAAAAATATGATTTTTCAACGAAAATGTTAATTTTCTACCAAATAGTTAAATTTTTAAATCAATAGTTTAATTTTTAACCAAATAGTTGAATTTTTTACCAGAATAGTTTAATTTGCCATTAAATTGTTGAATTTCTAATCCAAAAAGACAAATATTCTACAAACAAATAGTTGAATTTTTAACTAAAATAACGAATCTTCAACGAAAAAATTTATTTTTTTACAAAGTGGTTCAACTTGAAACCAAGTAGTTATTTTTTTCAACCAAGAAAGATGAATTCTCAACAAAACATTGCGAGTTTTAACCATAAATAGTTCAATTTTAAGAAGATTGAATATTCTACTAAAAAAGACGAATTTTCAACAAAACACATGAATTTTCAGCAAAATCGTTGAAGTTTGAAGCCAAGGGGTGAATTATCTACGAAACAGTTGAATTTCCAACCAAAAATGAATTTTTAACAAAAAAGGTTAATTTTCGACCCAAAAAAATTAATTTTCTACCAGGAAGATTAATATTCTGGTAAAAAAAGACGAATTTTTAACAAAATACATTAATGTTCAACAAAATTGTTCAATTTTGAAGTCAAAAAGACGAATCATCTACAGAACAATTGCATTTTTAACTCAAAAATATTATTTTTAAACAAAAAAGTTAATTTTCCATCAAATAGTTAAATTTTCAAATAAATAATTTGATTTTCAACCAAATTGTCTTATTTTTAACCAAATAGTTGATTTTTCTACCAAAAAAGACGAATTTTCAACAAAATACATTGATGCTCAATAACATTGTTCAATTTTGAAGCCAAAAAGACGAATTATCTACACAGCAGTGGAATTTTCAACTCAAAAATATGATTTTTCAACGAAAATATTTATTTTCTACCACGCAGTTAAATTTTCAAATCAATAATTTAATTTTTAACCAAATAGTTGAATTTTCTACCAAAATAGTTCAATTTTCTATTAAATTGTTGAATTTCCGTTCTAAAAAGATGGATATTCTACAACGAATCTTCGACAAAAAAAAGATTGTTTTACAAAGTAGTTCAACTTGAAACCAAGAAGTTTTTTCAACCAAAAAAAAAAAATTCTCAACAAAATATTGTTAGTTTTAACCAAATAGTTCAATTTTGAGAAGATTAAATGTTCTACTAAGAAAGACGAATTTTCAAATGAACGCATGAATTTTCAGCAAAATTGTTGAAGTTTGAAAGCAAAGGGGGAATTATCTACAAAACAGTTAAATTTTCAACCCAAAAATAATATTTTTCAGTAAATAGTTGTTCACCAAATAGTTGAATTTTCAACTAAAATAACGAATCTTCAACTAAAAAAAAATGAATTTGTTACGAAATATTCAACCTGAAACCAAGTAGTTGTTTTTTCAACAAAAAAAGATGAATTCTCAACAAATCATCGTTAGTTTTAACCAAGTAGTTTAATTTTTAATGAAAGCAGTTGAATTTTCAACCCAAAAATATGAATTTTCAACAAAAAATAATAATGTTCAACCAAAAATGATACGAATTTTAAAAAAATAGTTAAATTATAGCGAAAAAGATGAATTTTTAACCAAAAAAATTAATTTTAAACAAAGTAGTTCAATTTTTAAGCAACTAGTTGAACTTTTTACCAAAAAAGGTAACTTTTTAACAAAATAGTTGAATTTTCAACAAAATAATGAAGTTTTCAAAAAAAGCACTTTTCACTAAAAATAGTTGGATTTTTTCATTGGTTTCTATTAATTCAGTTTTCATTCAAACGAAAAAAACGAGAAAAAGGGGAACTTTCTTGAAAACAGAGGAAAAAAAAGAATTCTTTAAAAAAGGGGAAAAGAGGGGAATAGGGAAAAAGTGTAAAGTCTCAAATATGAAAGTTTTTTTCGAACTTCTCAAGTTATTATTGAACTGTACCGTTGCAGGGTCATATTTTGCAAAATTCGCAAACTTTGTTAGAATTTATTGGTAACGTAGTTTATGGACGGCCTTATTATGATTTTTATTTTTTATTTTATTGCATGAATAATTTTAAGAGACATAACGCTCGCAAATCTAAAAAACACTTCCTTAAATTTCCTCAAAACCCATCATCTTTAAAATATATAATATTTTTCTGCCTTTCAATAAATTTTTATTACTTTAAGCCGGTAGTGACTTTTTGAAATTTTCACACCTCTTCAAGAAAACCTCCAACTCTTTTTCATTTTATCCAACTTCATTATTTTCCTCCACACAACTCGAATGTTATTCCCATTTCTCATCTTAAAAATAAGTGAGAAAATTACATCCGGATGGAGCAAGGAACTTTGAAATTTAGATTTAGATTAAGTTTCAAATGCAATTTGTATTTTAAATTGAAGTGATGAATGTGAGAAATACATTAGGGAAAGTAGTGGATGGAAGGGGACATTATCGGGGTTCTATCGAAGGTAAAATAACTTATCGGACAGCCGTCTGGAAATCGGCAAGTGCGACTTTTAGGTTTCTTTGGTCTGGAAAACTCTCCTACTTTTTCCCCTATGAAATGCTCTTTCAACCGACGTTTCCGTCACTACGATAAATCCAGAGCGATCCTTCGACAATAAACCCCGCAACTTTTCACTCCACGCACTTTGCAAGCTCATTTATTTTGCAGCGAGACCTTTCGGTTTATCGTCCAAGTTCTATGTTTTATCAAGCACGTCGATATCGATAAACGGGAGGAGGAACGAAAGTGTTGCCGTTCCCGATAGAAATTATTGAGTCACGTTTAATGACGAACTTTGAACTTTCCCGGGGCTGATACATTAATTTAAAAAAGTGCTAATCTAATATGTAACGGACGATTTACGGCGATCGTTCTATTCTTTCAATTACTGTTCACGCTTTCCTTTTGAGTGCCGCCAATTCATTATCGGATTACAAGCACATTAACATTTTCCAATTTCTACTTTTCCTATTTTTTATTTTACCGAACAATCTTTTCATCTGCAATCGCCAGTCCATAGACTTTCAATGTTCGAGATCAACACCTTCTTCGCCTGAGAGAGCTATTTTTAAACATTTGTCCATGCAAACAATTGCTTACATGGTTTTTCCGAAAACGCTCAATGAGCATTTGAATCAACTACAACGCGTTGTCTCTATTCTGCCACAACCCGCACCGAGCGTTCGGAAAGAGCCGCAACGCGCTTTGGCATATGTGAAAATATCCACAACACGTTATGGCACATATGAAGTATCCACAACGCGTTGTCATCTGCGAAGTGCTTATGACGGATTTTGGCACATATACATGCGTTTTGGAAACTTTAAGACTGCCACAACATGAACGTAATACTCTTCTTTATTTAGGGTTATAAAATTTTTTTTATTAATGTATGCCACAACGCGTTGTGGCTCTTTCCGAACGCTTAGAATGGGTTGTGGCTCTTTCCAAATGCACACAACGCGTTCTGTCAGAATCGAGATATCCACAACGCGTTGTGGTCGATTTTGAATGCTCAGTGAGCGTTTTCGTTTCTTGAGCCTGAAATATATGTTGAACATCCAGGAGGACATAACGCAGCCTTGCCTAACACCCTGCTTAATATCAAACCAATCGCTCAATTGCTCATTTACTCTTACACTCGCTTTTCTATCATTATATATTACTTTTATTGCTTTTAGAAGCCAACCATTCACTCGATACTCTTTCAGGACTTCTCAAAGTTTAGCTCTATCCACCTTATCGAAAGCTTTTTTCAGATCAACAATGCACAGAAAACTTTTTTGTTTAGTCTCAAACTTTTTTCTACCTGGCATAAATTTTCACTAGACTTCCCAGATCCTTTGTTTAGTTATTCCCATGACCTTATCAATAAGTATTTTGGTATATATTATTTCCAAGGTAATTGGTAGGCTAATTACTCTATAATTAATACAGTCACATTTACCTCCCTTTCCCTCGTAGAGTGGAACGATAATCGTCATTCTCCAATCATTTGGAACTTCACCGTTCTCAGCACACATATTCATAAATTCGCTCATCCACACAAACAAATACCCGCCACCGCTCTTGAGCATTTCAGCGGTGGTACCATCCACACCAGCAGCCTTACCATTCTTTAGTTTCCTAATTGCGGATATAATGTCGCGAATATCGATTCTTCTTCCGTCACCTACAGTGGAGTTGTCTAACGTATCCTCTTCTGTCTCACAGTTGTCATGCTCCATAGCTTGACCATAGCATTCTTAATTCCGACTAAGTCAGTGCGAGTATTTCCTTTCCTAATCTTCTTAAGGCCATGTAAAAAGTGGGTCACGTGACCAGATGCCTACCCTACCGACACTTTTTTTATTTCCAACTTACGTTCACACGAAGCGCCACATCGAGTTGAAAATTTAGGAAACTAAATAAGAAGCCCTAAGAAAGGTGTGTCTGGTTCTAAATTTGTATAATTATGAAAAAAGCAAAAACAAAATGTTTACAAGTAAAACTTTTTTCATAATTATAAAATTTCAGAACCTGACACACCTTTCTTAGAGCTTCTTATTTAGTTTCACAAATTTTCAACTCGATGCACGGAGAAAAATGGTTGGTTATTTGTACTAAGAATTTTAGAAGTTTTCACTGTTTCGCATAGTAAACTGGTGACACATGGAGCTTTGTAGCAGTTTTTATTGTTTCACTGAAGTGATTTAAAATATGAAGTAAAGGGATTTTATGTCGTCAACAACAGCATCGTATGCTGTGCTGCATAGTAGTTTCAATCATTATTAATATTAGACC
>JAUMHM010000049.1:8098399-8109002 GCA_032362435.1 Melikaiella ostensackeni
AGCCAAGTGCATGATGGGGGACCTACAGCTTAAGGTGGAATCCGAACCACCAGAACCTCGGTAAAAGTACATGGAAATATTTCCAGAGGTACCGGCTCTGGGATCGAACCCCGGACCTCTAGTAGGAAGTCCGAGCGCTCAACCGCCTGAGCCACCGAAGCTCTTTTTCTGAATTATTATTATTATTATTATATATTCATCTGTATTTCGTTTTTCAGTTACTTATTATAGTTTTAAATATACATTCTCTTATATACATACTTATGGTAATTACAAGATACTTCATGCTCTTGCATGCATACTTTCATATATATATATATAAACACACAATTCGTTGCAGAAGATCTGTTCCATACAGATAACCTAAGTAGAAAGTGAGTTAAGTCTTACTTGAATTCTCTCAATGGAAGGCCAAATTTTTGAATGCAATATTCTCGCTCTCTGATAATGACTCTTCTTGTCAATGCATTCTTATCACTATTTGACAAATAACCATTGACATCAAACTTTTCCTTCAAAATCTTGCATTCGCTGTCCCTTTCTGAGCAATCACGAAGTGCCTGGAAAACAATTTTAATAAAGTACCCAAATTAGTGAAGACTGGTCAAGAGTATTTAATTGGAAACTTTCTTACTTCATTATTGTATGACCAACTGGAATGGGCATGGCGTCCGGACTATTATCTCTCCCGCCTACAAAATTTGTGAGGAAATATACTTGCACCATTGTTTGTATCGGCGTCTGCTTGGCATGCGTCACTATAGCCAAGCGAGCCCTTACCTCTACACCTAACTAATGCAGTATTATACATATAATGCAGCATCTATAATTGTACCAAAATTTCGGTACAAATAGCCGCACTTTTTCGTTGCACGTAGACACTCTCAATAAGAGTTTGTAAAGTTCTTTAATGCATAATAATTCTGCTTATAATAATATTGAGCATGAAGATAATTTTTAAGAAGATTTCTCAAAAAATAAATTGGCGTTCATTTTATGATTTATAAATTGTTTCCACAAGAGAATAATTCAAGCTGACATATTTATATCTCAAAATAATAAATTACCAAGAAAATAGTAATAATTTATCAAATTTACGTAATAATAAATTGTTTGAGCAAGGATGCATTCTTCATAAACTTACCTTAAGATATAAAAGTCCTCATTTTGATATTTTCTTACAGAATGATCCACTTTTTAACAGATATACAACGGAATATTCAGTTTCACTTTTCACTATTTTGATGAATACTAAAATTAATAGCAAATTTTATAAACGTGAATTAAATTTTGCGTTGCGGTAAAAATTGTAACTTATTCCTCCCTGAGTAATATAAGCGTTGGGTCATGCTTGACGTCACGCACGGTTATGGAATATATGGAGCAGAGAGCCAAAAGTAAATATTAATAAACAAAAACGTCGTCAGGGGCGCCTTTTATTGTGTAAAAAAGAAGTATCTACTACTAGGATAGAATAATGTGCTGTGCATCCTTGAAGAAATTACCATGTTGTACAGTAAATTTTAGCTACAGCGCAAGGAAACTTTCACTATGTGGAGTAGTATTAATTCTCATTATACCCTAGTGCGTAGTGCTCTTACAACTATTCGTTTTGTGCAATGGTTGATGGAAAATGTCATTTTGCATTTATAACGCAAATCTCTTTCGGATACGTGGCAGTTTTTTCATGTAATGTAGTCCTATGTCTTTGTCTACATCATCAATGTTACTCTACAAATATTCATTTCGCCTTCCTTAGATTGTATTTAGTGCTACTGTACGTAAGGTATTATATTTGGGGCAGTCAAATAAAAAATACTTTTTAGAACAAGATAAAATACATAGATACCTCTCAAAATACCTCACGATTTTTAGCGTGTAGAACGTTAAAATATTGCTAATTTTATCTTCTAGGAAAATCATCATATTTACCATGCAGAAATAGTTCTAAATCGTGTAAAATAGCACTTTATATCAGAATTTCATGTTATTTCTACTATTCATGTAGTTGGTGTAAAATTTTACTATGTAACCTAGTATTTTTACCTCAGATTTCAAAAACCATTTTTTTCCGTGTGTGATGCTTCGTGTGAACGTAAGTTGGAAAATAAAAAAAGTGTCGGTAAGGTAGGAATCTGGTCACGTGACCCACTCGTTACATGGCCTTAACGCATTTCTAAAATAATTAATTATTTCCTTCAAAATCATTTTGCATTTTTTTATCTTCTTCCGCTTTAATTTTATTTTCCTAAAACTAAATGTGTAAATGAATTTCAAGTCATATGGCTATTCGGATGAATGAAAATTAGGATAAAGTGTTATACGGTCAAATGAATTTGGCGAAAATAAACATTGAGAAAAAGTACAATTTGGGGAATATGTATACACATCTTTTAGTTCTTTCACAGTTACTAATTCAGGAAACATAAAATATAAATTTATCATTTATTGACAAGTTTATGATCCATCTTTATTTTAAAATTACGATTCAAGCGAGGAAATTGCAAGCACTCAAGATAACAATAACACACGAGAACGTGAAGTGAATATATAGTAAACGATAAATGTTCTCTAGTGCGATATATAGATCACTGGGAATCCAAGATAGTGAGCTTCTTATCCTAGCAGACGCACGATGCTAGAATAAAGAATAGGAAAGAAAATGTCTTTCTTTTTCCTTTCCTTATGGCCTATTTCTCCAGCGTTCTTCCACTTTTATATATACGTAGAGTTCACATTATTTCATGGCTTTAGCCGTAAAGCGCAACTGCGAAGGCAAATGCGATACCGCCATATATGAGAATCGTTTTACCTCTCATAGCAATGTTTTGACGTAAAACGCATCTATGGATAGAAAAAAATCTTGACAGCATGGGGATTATTAAGAAAATGCTTATAGATCCTTCAGAGCCATCGCGTAAATGGCATAATGAGAATCTTATTCTGCAGAATAAAAAGATAATGAAAGTGTTTCAATAAATTTCATACTCGGAACCAAGTTTCACTTATGAAAGAGCGGATTAAAGTTTGTACCCTAGAAATTATGTTTTGGGAATGCCGTCTAGGTATTTTTACCCAATATATAAAAAATCGATCGGCCATCTTTTAAAATAACTCAATATTTGTTGTGTTTTGATGAATTTGGGTGATTTTTTTTAGCAACAAGTAATAAGTAAAGTTTTTTCTGGTAAAAACCTTCAATTTGCGAATAAAAAAGGTTCTATGTTCCTATGTGCATGTTAAGTTCGCGCAAAATGGCGCAAAGTCCCCGGGCGGAAATCATTACTTTGCACCCGCTTCACATGTCCTCTAAGCTAAACTTTAGATGCAGGTTATGGACAAAAAATATCGCGTGTATCATATGCGAACAATCGACAATCCCCACTCGTGGGAATTGTCAATTTTACGCCCTTGATACACAATATACTATTGTTTTCGCACAATATCTTGTCCTCTGTACATCCTACGTGAAAATTGTATCCAAATGAATTAAAGTAGATTAAATTATATTTAAAACTAAAAAAGAAAATTCATTCTAGCTCTTATAGAACAGAACCAATCTCCTATTAATTTCTTATCTAATAATATAATGCGCAAACTCATGTACTGTTTAAAAAGCCGAGAGATTTAGTAACTCACGATGCAAATCGAAAAAAGTTTTACTTGCCCTGTTTTGGTAAAACCAAGTGATGGTTTTAAACCTTCACTTCTGACGATTTGCTTTCCCAAGCATGGGAGTTAAAGAAAACAGTGAAAAGTACTGATGTAATATGTATGAAATAAGTTTTTAATAAAAAATGCGCTCTATAATAAAGTTCCATAAGAAGTAGCCTAATATCAGATTTTAACTTTTGTTCTATGAGAGCCAGAATTAATTTTCTTTTCTAGTTTTAAAGATAATTTAATCTACTTTAATTTATCTTCATACGATTTTCATGTAGGATGTACAGTAGACACTAATCCCCAGATCCCAAAATCTTTGAAAATCGGAATTAGCGATTTAAGATTCCAGATCTCTGATTGTGGCCCGATCGATTTCATAAGATTTCTCAAGAATGTTTTCATTATTCGCGAAGGTTTTTGCAAATTTGAAAGATTTATGAAAACACCAGGGAGATTTGAAACTTTCTCAACTGTTTTTAAATCGCTGAATCTTGGGATCCCCGAAATCTTTCAAATCTTAATCTGATTCTCGTGATTCTGAATCTTCAATTTTTTGATTCTATAGTGACTTTGAATAAGATTTTCGAAGTGTATATCTCCTCGGATTCAACATTTTTTTTACTGAAAAAACATTTTAAGACGTCATAACTTCTGAACTATTTACACTAGGACATTATTTTTTTCGGAATTGTTGGGAAATTAGTGAACTTTGTTTCTGTTGCTTAGAACTTTTACGTCAAGTACACCAGAAATGTAGAATTGAAAAAAACTGACGTCTTTCACACATTTTCCAAAGTCTAAAAGGCAGCGGAAAGTCAATCAATATTAATCACATTATAACTTTTTTTGGGCGCAAAATTAAGGGTTTTTAGCAGAGAAAAATTTACTTATTACTTGTTTCTTTCGAAAAAATCACATAAATTGATAAAAAAATAATATATATTGTAAGCATTTGAATGTTTCGGGCCTTACGACCTTCCAGAGATACATGAGGGGTGAGCTCGGCTCCAAATGGAGTCAGTTGTATCCGTGACGTTAAGCGGAATGTACCTCTCTTAATCATTTCATTTAATGATAAATGAAATGATAAAGAGAGGTGAATTCCGCTCAACTTCTCGCAGAAAACTGACTTCGTACGGAGCCGAACTCGATCTCGTATATCTCCGCAAGGCCCGCAACATTCAAATGTATCTCTCTTTATCATTAAATTAAATGATAAAGAGAGGTACATTCCGCTCACTGTCTCGGAGACAACTGACTTCGTATGGAGCCGAGATCGCTCTCGTGTATCTCTGGAAGGTCATAAGGCCCGCGACATTCAAATGCTCACAATATTGAGTTATTTTAAAAGGACGCCTATCAGTTTTTTTCGTATTCGGTACAAATACTTACGAAGCATCCCCTAAACATAATTTATAGGGTACAAACTTTAACTATCTCTTTTAAGTGAAGCTTGGCTCCGAGCAGGCGTGACGAGATAAAAAGTCAGTGGGCTTACAAACCATAATTTCTTCGGAAGGGCATGGTATAATTTTTAGATAAAACTTAAACAAAGTATCTTTCAAATGACTGTGAGATGGGATATAAAGTAGGCTGAAATAGGTAATAAAATCTGGATGAAATGATCGAAATGTAATTTAAAGTATAAAAGCCTCCCTCGTCTGAATAAAATGAGTGAATGGCTCGTAATCTGCAACCCCGTATTCCATAAAAAAAATCGAATACATCCTCGACCGACTTTCGCATAGTCCCAGGATTCTCATAAAGTACCGAGCTCTTCAGTTTATGTGAATGACATAGGCAAATTCAATTTTACGTTGAAAATTTATCTTTTGCAGGATATGTGAAACTATATCTAGCGTGTATGCGAAACGCTTATATGGGATGGTATATGTACACACTAATTTGTAATGCGAGCGCGTAGTGAAACACGGAAGTTGGTAATACCACTGTGGTTTTGCTGGACCCGCTCTTGTGCCCAGGGAATAAAAAGCGACTTGATTATCCTCACCCATATCCCCCAGGAATCCCGACTTCTATATCCCGGGATGGGACCCCCATCGGAGAAAAGTTTTTAAATCCTATACACATTATACGAGATGCATCCCCTCGTGACCTGTTTTCCTAAACGTTTGTATCAACAACTTTTCTCAGTCGATCCTCGGATGCTGGAAGGATTATTTCTACTTTCTAAATTCCAGACTGGAGGTAAAGAGCACAAGTGTAGTTGCTCGAGGAATTTCTTCCCTGCCCGCGTATAGTTTGAGAATAAAAATAACAAAACTTGGAAAAAGTTGCTTATTAAAGTTCCTTTGTTACAAAGTTCTTTATGTATTAGCAATATATTCGAGCAAGGCAAGATAATTTTCTTGGGGTGGTATATCACATGTGAAGAATAGCTTTAATCAAGAATTTATTCTCTTCGCCAAATACAGAGATAATGGGGACTCTATATAGCCCTGAAAAAATTATATTTTTCCCCATAAGATTTCCTCTGGGCTACTCCGAATTTCTGAAATGATATCAATAAAATAATCCAAACAATCATACTTTTCTAAAAATTGCTAATTTCATAAACATCCTTCGAATAATATTTAAATAAAAAAATGATGTATGCGTCCTAAACTACAACCCAAGTCAGATTTATGTGTAAACATTTTCTATAAACGTTAAATTAAACTGAAATCTTACATAAATCAAAGGATAAATAAATCTTTGTGAAATCTTCAAAGAATTTCAAAATATTTCGCAGCAATTTCAAAATATTTCACAAAGATTTCAAAAGCTTGCAAAATACTTCAAAGATCTCAAACAAACGTTAATTTGAACTAAAATCTTACATAAATCAAAGAATTCACAAAAATGTCAAAAATTTCACAAAGATTTTAAAAAATTGCAAAATACTTTAAAGATTTCAAACAAACGTTAAAGTAAACTAAAATCTCACATAAATGAAAAAATTCACAAAAATTTCGAAGATTTCAGAAATATTTCAAAGATTTAAAATATTTTACAAAAATTTCAAAAGATTGCAAAATGCTTCAAAAATCTCAAACAAACGTTTTTTTCACAAAAATTTTGAAAGATTGCAAAATACTTCAGAAATCTCAAACAAACGTTAACTGATACCAAAATCTTACATAAATAAAAAAAAATCACAAAAATTTCGAAGATTTTACAAAAATTTCAAGGAATCTTTTATGATTTCGAAATATTTCACAAAGGTTTCAAAGATTTTACAAACATTTCAAAAGATTGCAAAATACTTCAAAGATATCAAATAAATGTTAACTTAAACTAAAATCTTACATAAGTCAAAGAATTTACAAAAATGTCAAAGATTTCAGAAAGATTTTCAAGTTTTAAAAAATTTTACAAAGATTTCAGAAGATTTCAAAACACTTCAAAGATTTCAAACAAAAGTCAACTTGAACTAAAATCTTACATGAGTCAAAGAATTTACAAAAATGTCAAAGATTTCAGAAAGATTTTAAAGATTTCAAACAAACTAAAATCTTAAATAAATCAAAGAATTCACAAAAATGTCAAAGGTTTCATAAAAATTTGAGATTTAAGATTTTAATTTTAAGATTCTAAGATTTTACAAAGGTTTCAAAGATCTTACAAACATTTCAAAAGACTACAAAATACTTCAAAGATATCAAACAAACGTTAACTTAAACTAAAATTTTACATAAGTCAAAGAATTCACAAAAATTTTGGAGATTTCAGAAAGATTTTACAAAGATTTCAGAAGATTGCGAAATACTTCAAAGATTTCAAACAAACTTATACTAGGTATTTTTATTATCACGAAAAAGTGATTAATGGAAAACCAAGTAAAGTGATTTCGAATTAATTCCGTAGAAAAAGGTATCAACTTTCAGCCTATTAAAAATTTGTTTGGTCATATTCTTTGGGAAAATTTATTTAATGTCTCAAACATAACTTAACCGTTTGAAAACACATGTATGATTACTCACCTTTTTAAATTGAGTTTTAAAAAAAGTCCTGCGTATTCTTGCATTATAAACAACAGAACACACTTCGTAGATTCAAACTTAACTAATTTCTATGAAAATTATCTGCTCCTAGCTTCTCATTTCTTAAAAATATGCTTTTTTCTGCAGATGTTTTGCTTTCACAAAATGAAATGTTAGCATGTGCAAGATGAAAAAAACATTGCAGAGTTAAAAAATTTGGGATTATGTCTTCATAAAGAGAAGAGAAAGGTATTTATTTTAAGAACATGAGATTTATTATTGTACAAGGAATTGTTTCCTTAGAAAAATCCTGTTCCTTACCCTTAAATCCTTTTTCTAGTACTTCCAACTATTGCATTTATGGCTTTGTTTGAGAAATGGATCGAAGAAAAAGAAAATTGTTAATACTTCACAAATACGATTAAAGTTAGAAAATTTTGTAACATGTAAACTTAAAATAGAAGGTTGTCTACAGAAAGAGAGTAATACTGTAATTAGCAGCGGTATTACAAATTTTGTAGGTGCACTTTCTATTCGATGGGAAAAAAGCAATGGTATAAAAGAAAATTTTTTTGCAAGAAATCTCTGAATGCCTGAAAAACGGAAAATTAAACTTAACCAAAATTTGGCGGACTATTAAACCTTCAACTTTCACGAAAATGGTCAAGATGTTTGTCTGGTTAACCGAAGAAAGCTTTCGGTGAATGTATCGACATGGCAAAGAAATATAAATTAATAAATTTAGTGGAATGATATGATGCCAAAGAGCTTTGGTAAGCAAGAACAATAAAATTAAGGAAAAGTGGAAAACGTTCTGCTGCAGAATTAGTGTAATGAGCGCGTCAAAATACGAAAGTATACGTAGTTTCAAAAAAATCAGAGGTCCGACGTTTTTGGAACTACACCCATTTCAAGTGATTAGATCAATTTTTCTCTTAAAAATTTGTAAAATTCCCGGTAAAAAAATAGATCTACTGTCATTTCCCGGTTTCCCAATCCAGCGGCCACCCTGAATTAAAACATATGTACTTTCTCATTAATGTAAAACATCTGTGTTGGGAAAACCACGTGAATCTTGCATTTGATAAAAAATTCTTTCTGTAAAGGAACCAATCTCAATTTTTCACTAATCGAATGAAATTCCTTAAAATTGTTTACCATCCATCATAATGATTACCCGGATGATAAATTTCACCCAGTTTGAAACCAGTAACACGAGCTATTATTCATAACCTAGGGCAACTAATTTTGGGTGGAAAACACTTGGAGAGATTCTTGCTTGCGAAAACCGTGTTTCCTGTCGTCTCGAGATTACGGGCTGGTTAATTACACGAAAGTGTTGCTTTCTGTTTACCTGGGTTTCTGTTTGTTTTGCAGGTGTTATCTGCCAGGTGATAAGCACCCTCCTAACTCCCGCGACACGTCGGCACGACCTTCTGCATCCGAGCTAGGGGTGGTTCTGCAACTCGCTACTCGAAAGAGGAAGAGAGAAGGACGAGAATATGAGGGGGAAAGAGGAGAGCACGATAGGGGAAAAGTGAAGGAAACGCCAAACTACAGGACCTGCGAAGGACATTTGGAATAACGAAGATGAGATGGGATGCTGGGCTCTATTTTATCCTCATGCTCTGCTACCTTTTGCCCGATCTTTCCACCGCATTTGTTGAAACGAGAGGTATATGTTCAAAATTGATAATAGATCTATTCGATAAAAGTGAACACTTATCATTTTACTTTTAATTTATCACCCCAAATTACACCTCTAACATCTGTCGCTTAGGGAGCTTTAAAATATAACTTTTCTATGAAAAGAAACACGTTATGTTCTCTTAAGGGCCATCCATAATTTACGAAACAACTTTTTTCTTTGGGGGGAGGGGGTCGGGAAAATGCTATGATCTGTTACATGGAAGAGGGCGAATGGATACTGTTAAGTAATATTCAAAAAATATATATTTAAAAAAAATATGAAAAACCGTCTTCCGAAAAGCGCTAAACAGTAAAAAATAATTTCTCAACTGCAAAAGTAAAAGTAATTCTGAATTCGACGCCTCAGCTTGATAGTTATTATTTACTGTTTAGCGCCTTTTGGAAGTCGATTATTTCATATATTACCGTTTTTTTAGAACACATTTTCGACTCTCAATCCCACACCAAAAATGAAAAATTACTATTTTTAATCAATAAATATGGAATGCTAGATGTGGTTAAAATACAATACATTTAACAATGTTGCAATTATTCTGACGAAATTGATCAAAAATAGTAATTTTTCGTTTTTGGTGAGGGCTTTAGAGTCGAAAATGTGTTCTAAAAAATGGTAATATATGAAATAACTATAATTGAAATGACATGGAAAAATGAGCATTTCTAATTTTTATTGATTTTTCACCGTTTAATTTTTAATTTTTGAACCTCATTTCCACAGTAGGTTTTTTCTTCAGTATATGCAGAGTATTCCAGAATTTTGACGAGCAGCATAAAAAAGGTTCAGGAGTATAAATGTGCTCTTATATCTAAACGTTCCTCAAAATTTCAATTTTTATGACCTGTACAAATACAAAATTTTTTTGTTCAGACTACAAAAAAATTTGATTTCTTTGCTATAGATTAACCAACAACTTCATGTGGAAAAGACATTTATAGCCTTAATATATCTGTGATTGAAAATTGAAAAACTCATGAAAACACCAATTTTTTACATAAAAGAGCTTTGAGTGGCCTCTAAATATTGAAAAAATATATGTATCAACATTTTTGGGTCTATTTCTAGCCCAGAGAAACATGTGGTTCCATGATGGTGACTGAAAATTTTTTTAAAAAAACAACATTTTTTTGGACCACCCTAACGCATACGTACACACATACACCACCACACATCCATACATACATACATACATACATACATACATACATACATACATACATACATACATACATACATACATACATACATA
>JAUMHM010000049.1:8148171-8168978 GCA_032362435.1 Melikaiella ostensackeni
ACGCTTCGGGATACTCAAAAAATTACGTAAGGTGTGTTTCTTAAATTTTCACCCCCCCCCCCCTCCTCCGCCAAAATCTTACTAAGATTTTATGAATTTAGGGAACGAACATACATACAAATTTTGTTAATTGAATAAAAAAACAATCTTAATGAAATTAATTCTGAAAGAGAAATTTTCCAGTTTTCTAAAATAATATTTCTAAAGTATTAAAAATGATTTTCAAAGTTTATTTGAACTATTATTTTTTGTCTGTAGGCTAAAGAATAATAGTTTATTAATATAATAATAAAAGTTTAATAATTTCCAGATAAATTATTAAAATTCCTATTTCATTATCGCAGGCATCACAGTCTTTTCCCTATTCCCCTCATTTGCCCTTTTTCTCGTTTTCAACTTAAATGCGAACTGAGTTAATAGAACTCAATAAGAAAATCCAACTATTTTTGTTTGAAAGTTTATTTTTTTTTATTGAAAAGTCAACTTTTATATTTTTGGTTATTACAATATATTAATATATGATTATATATTCTAGTATAAAAATTCATATCTTTTGTTAGAAATTTCATCCTTTTTGGATAAAAATGCAAATGTTTTGTAGAAAATTAATCTGTTCCCGTTGAGGATTCAACCATTTTTTTGAAGATTCAGCTTTTTTGGATGAATTCAACTTTTTTTATTTACAATTAAAATCGTTTTTAGTTCAAATAATCACTATTACGTTTTTCATTGTGATTTCATTTCTTATGGTTGAAAATTCAAGTACTTGGTTGAAAGTTGAACTACTTTGTTAAATTTTTGTTTTTGGCTGTAGATTAATCATTTTAGTTGATTGTTCATTTCTTTGGTAGAAAATTGAGCTATTTTGTTGAAAATTCGTTTTTTGTTGAGAATCTGTCCTCTTTAGTAGTAAATTTAACTATTTAAATGAAAATTCACGTGTTTTGTTGAAAATTCATCTTTTTAGTAGAAAATTAATCTTTTTAGTTAAAAATGCAACTGTTTGATTGTAAATTAATCTGCCAGTTAACTATTACGTTTTTCGTTAAGAATTTTTCTTTTTTGCTTGAAAATTCAACTATTTGGTTTGAAATTCATGTATTTTGTTGAGAATTCGTCTTCTTGTAGAAAATTAATCTTCTTAGTTAAAAATTCAACTATTTGGTCTAAAATTTATTATTTTCTTGAAAAATCATTTGTTTCGTTGAAGGTTTATCATTTAAGTTGAAAATTTATCTTTTTGGTTAAAAATGAAAATATTGTGGAGAAAGTTAGATTTTTTTGGTTGAGAATTAATATTTTAATTGTAAATTCAACTATTCCATTTTTGGTTAAAAATTAATTTTTTTAGTTGGGAATTCAACTACTGAGTTAAAAATTTATGTATTTTGTTGAAAATTCATCTCTTTTAGTTGAAAGTGGAATTATTTTGTCAAAAATTCTTATGGTTGAAAATTAATTTTTTTAACTGAAAACATAACTATTTAATTTTTGGTTGAAAATTAATCTTTTTCAGTTGAAAATTCAACTATGTATCAGGTTGAAAATTCTTGTATTGTGTTCCTAATTATGGTATTCGTCTTCTAAGTTTCAAAATTCATCTCTTTTGGCAAAATTCTATGTTTTTGGTTAAAAATGCAACTGTTTAGTTGAAAATAAATCATTTTTGATTGAGGATTCTACTTTTTTTTTTGAAAATTCGTGTTTTCTTTGTGTAAATTCAACTATTTGGATGAAAATTCATTTATTCTGTTGAAAATGCAATACCTTTACTAAAAATTTCAGGGATTTGAACCGTTTCAACTTACACTTTTTAACATTATTAAAAACTTATAATGCAATAAATTACGCATGGTAGCGACACCTCGACGTACTCGTATCAATAAAAGGATAGGAGTAAAGAGAACGCGGTTGGCATGCAGTTCCTGCGGGAAAATGTGCGGTAAAACGTTAATGGACAAAGTGAGTAATGAGTGAATCCTCAAAGAATGTGGTGTAGAAGAAGCATTGTTTGACAAGAGTGAAAGAAATTGGCTAACTTGGTTTGACCACGTTGAGAGAATGGACGAAGAACGTTTAACGAAGGAAGTTTATTAAGGTAACGTGAGTGGTAGCGCACCCAGAGGTAGACCAAAGAAAGAATGGTTGGAATGTGTGAATGACACTCTCAAGCGAAGGAATATAAGGAGTCGTAGAAACACAAGAGCTTGCATGAAACGATGTATGGATGTAAAGGAAGCAAAAGATTGAGGATCACCGTGCTGGGTGATAGAAAAAAGTCGCAAAACAAAAACACGCGATAAGCCATCTGAACCGTACAGACAAACCATCTTACTTTATTTTTGTTAATATCTGAAAATGGTGTTTTTATTTGTCAAACACGCAAGTTGTTGCAATTATTTTAACCTCTTTAGTAAGAGTCTTACGAATGAGGCAGTGTTTGGATATGAAGGGAAGGGTGACGATCATAAATGTCGGGCCACCCCTGAGAAGAGGGTGAGAGCGCCTCCAAAGTAATCTCCAAAAGTCGTCGGATTAACGCTCTATCCAGAAATATAGCTCGCACAAGGCCATCCCTATGAACGAGTCTAATCCGGCGTAACGTCGCACATTAAAACCGAGTAAAACATTTATTCCCCCGTTTGCGAAAAGTGACCCTCGTTATCGATACACTGCACTACACTGCAAAATACTTTGGCTTCATGCAGGACCCATTAAGGACACGTGAACGTTAAAAAATAAATCGTCCTTTAACGCAATAGGGATCCTTGATTCAAGCAAATTGGAGTATAAGTCCCTTCTCTGATGATAAGAAACTATAGTTAAGATAGGTAGAAACTTATCTCCTCTATTTTCCTCTTACAGAACTGAAGCTTTAACTTTCAAATGAATATAACTTTCGGAATTTCATGATTATAATATTTTATAGCTTTTTTATTAATACCGATATTTTTTTGTTATAGGGTGCAACCGAACTGTTAGAAGTTCTGTTGGATGGATCCGATGGACAGGGCGGATGGGAAGATGTGTTGTACGAATCAAGGCACCTCTACGAGATCCACAGGTTTGGAATTTCTTTGAATATTGATCGAATCCATTTCAAATCAGGCAGGTTCTACACTTGAAGTCGCAGAATCTCTCAGCGACGAAATATGTTGTTTTTTAAAGGAAACTAGGCGACACTTATTTTCCTGATTTGAGGAAAAAACATTTCCACGAAGTTACGAGTATTTTAATTTTGAAGTCTATTAAAAAAAAAAAATTTCTCAAAACTTCTAATATTTCTGACCTAATTCAAATATTTCAATTTCCTTTTCGGAGTTAGGTGAGTTTTACACTTGTCTTTCAAAATCCGTTAGAAAAATTTTAAAAAGTTGAAAATTAACAATACGGCGACGATTTGTTCGAAAATATAAAAAGTCGATTTTAGGAAACAACCCGCACTTATGTTTTTTGACAATTTTTTGTTTAATTTGCCTTCTATTTTCAGGAAAAAAAAGTCTCTCAGGCTAAAGAATGGTTTATCCCGCAAAAAAATGATAGAATGCCTTCCTAATGTAAGCAGAAAGTCCAAAAAAATATGAAAAAAAAAAGAAGTTGGAGTTTCCCAGAAATTTTTTTTCTTCAAATCTTGAAAACGTGAAAAGGAGATTTTCAGGAAAGCCCCAGATTCTTATTTTTTAATATTTCAAGAAAGTTTCGACTATTATAAGAAAAATATCCTATCAGATTTAGGTGGGCGAAACCAATTTTGAGGCCGGGAGAATTTTTTTTGCCTAAAAATATAATTTTCGAATTTTTCTTGTAAACGATGCAAGATATCACAAGCAGGATATCGACGGAAAATTTGCAAAAATATAAGTGTGGGTTTTTTGAGTTCAAGGAATTCAGGGGATTCAAGAAGTTCCAAAGAATTCAAGGTTAATTCAAAAGGATATAATAGTATATTAAGAGAATTCAAAAGAATTAAGAGATTTCGATGTTAATTCAAGAGATTTAAAATGGATTTAAGATAATTCATTGTGGATTCAAAAGAATTCAAGAGAATTTCAATGAAATTTAAAGAATTCAATAATTCAATGCATTGAAAAGAATCCAATAAACTCAAACGAACTCAAAAAAAATCAAAAGAATTCAAAGATTTCAAAGGGATTCGAAAAGCTCGAAAAAATTCAAGGATTTGAAAGAATTCAAAAAATTTATAGGATTCAAAAAATTCGAGGAATTATAAGAATTGAAAGAATTCAAGAAATAGGAAGAATTCAAGGAATTCAAAAATGCAAGAAATTCAAAGAATTTAAGGAAACCAAAGAATTCAAGGAATTCAAAGAATTCAAAGAATCCAAAGAATTCAGGGAATTCAAAAATTTCCAGGCATTCAAGGAGTTCAAGGAACCCAAAGACTTCAAGGAACTTGAAGAGTTTCAAGAATTCTAAAGAATTCAAAGTTAATTCAAGAGAATTCAAAAGATTTAAAAAAATGAAATTTAATTCAAAAGAATTTAAGAGAATCCAAGGTTATTTCTAGAGAATTCAAAAAAATTTAAGAGATTTGAAGATTAATTCAAAGGATTTCAGAAGAATTTAAAAGAATCCAAGGCGAGGGATAAATTACTCGGATTTTTTGTGTACACTAAATTGCAAGATTGCAAGTTTGCATGGGATTGCAAAATATTCCACGGATTCTGCACAAATAAACTTTTCACAGAAAAAGTCTGTGACTTTCTTCGATATGTTTAAGTTCACTTGAAAATTTATGAAAATCCTTTAGAATCTCTTGAAATCTTTCAAAATCCGTAGAAATCCCTTGAACTCCTTCAACCTTTTTTGAATTGGAAATCTTTAAAATAGTTAAAAATCTGCAGAAATCGTTAATATTCCTCGAAAATAAAGTAAATTAAAATTATTCCCTGAAGTTCTCTAGAAATCCGTTGAAATCCCTTAAAATTCGTAAAATATCCTAAAATCTTTGAAATATCATATCTTTAAAATTGCTTGAAATTTTATTGAAATCCTTAGGAATCGCTTGAAATTTGTTAAAATCCTTAAAATTAAAATTCTGATGTTAAAATTCTTGAAATATTGAAAGAAGTTAGAAATCTATGGAAATCATTCAAAGTTCCTTGAAAATAAAATAAATTGAAATTATATTCTAAAGTTCTCGAGAAATCCGTTGAAATCCCTGGAAATTTGTAAAATCCCCAAAAATCTTCGAAATATCTTATCTTTGAAATCGCTTGAAATCCCTTGATACCTTTCGAAATATTTCTAAATCCATTAAAATACGTAGAAATTCGTAGAAATCCATACAAATCTCTTGAAATCTTTTAACCCCTTTCAAATTCCGTTTGAATCTTTGAACTAGTTAGACAGCTGTAGAAATGATTTAAAGTCCCTTGCAAATAAAATTAATTAAATTTATTCCCTAAAGTTCTCTGGAAATTCCTTGAAATTCGTAAAATCCCCTAAAATCTTTGAAATACTTGAAGCTCATATAAAATTCCTAAAATCCTGTGAAATTCTTTTAAATTCCTTGAAATATTTGGAAATCCTACAAAAATTTTTTACATCCCTTAAATTGATTAAAATCTCTTGAAATTTTTTGAAAATATTTTAAAATAACTGAATATCTTAAACATTTTTTCAATTCCTTCATATCCCTTGAAATTGTTGAAATCCGTAGAAATCCATTGAAATCCCTCAAAATTCCTTGAAATCTTTGGAATCCATAAAAATCAATTAAAGTAGGCAGAAATCATTTGATATCCCTTGAATATGAATTCAATTGGACTCATTCATTAAAATTCTCTATAAAAAAACGTTCAAATACCTAAAAATCTTTGAAATGCCTTAAAAAGCGTATCACGTATTTTGAGAAATTTAAATTTGAAATTTCATTCTCTAGAATTTACTTTTCCAGAGTTCCCTTGAAATCTATTAATATCGTAAAATTCTATTAAAATAAACATAAATCACTTGATATCTCTTGAATATAAATTAAACTTATTCAATAAAGTTCTCGAAAAAAACCCTCCGTTTGAATCCCTAAAAATCTTTGAGATACCTTGAAATCCTTGGAGATTTAATAAAATCCTTCAAATCTTGTGAAATGCCCTGAAATACCTTAGAATCCCATGAAGTCTTTGTTTTCGAGTAATCTTTCGAAAACCGATGAAATCCTTTAAAATTAATTGAAATGTTTGGAAATCCCATAAAATCCCTTTAAAAGCCTTACATTTGTGGAAGTCCTTCGAAATCCGTTGAAATTCTCTGAAATTCCTTATATCCCTATCCCCTGATATGTTTAGAAATCTTTGAAATTATTTCAAATTTCATGAAATTTTTATGAAAACTGACGAAATCGGTTAAAATCCACGGAAATTTTCTAAATTTCCTTGAAATTCATTGAAATCCTTTGATGTATTTGAAATCTTTCAACTCTTTTTAATTCCTGTAAATTTTCTTGAAGTCTATGAAGTCCCTTGAAATAAGCTGAAATCCTATCTTAAGTAAATAAATTAATAATTCGTTTGTAGTTTCTCTATTTTTTGCATCAAATCTTTCGATATTTCAAGATTATGTATTCCTATAGTGATTTTCTCATACTGATTTTTTTATAGTGATTTTCTATAATGACTTTTCCAGAGTCGCGAAAAAATTATAAAAAATTCATTATAGAAAAATCATAATAGACCTATAGCGAATTTCCTATAATATCTTTTGGTCAGGGGGGGATTACAAGATATTGTAAAAGATTGTATGGGATTGCCAAGGATTGCATGGGATTGCAATGTTTGCATAGAATTGCAAAGGATTGCATGGCATTGCAAATGTTTGTATAGAATTGCAAAGGATTGCATGGAATTGCAAAGGATTGCATGGAATTGCATGAGATTGCAGGCAGATTGCAGTGCATGGGATTGCACGAAATTTCATAAAGATTGCTTGAGATCTTATAGAGACTGCATGAGATCACAATGGATTGAAAAGGATTGCATAAGATTGCAAAGGATTGCAAAGGTTGGCATGGGATTGAAAAGGATTGCATGGGATTGCAAAGGTTGGCATGGGATTGCAAAGGATCGAATGGAATTGCATGAAATTACAGGCAGATTGCAGTGCATCGCATTGCACAAAACTTTGTAAAGATCGCTTGAGATTTTATAGAGACTGCATGAGATCACAATGGATTGTAAAGGATTGCATGGGATCGCATAAGATTGCAGAAAGTGTAAACCAGATTGCAGGAGTAATTAACCCTTCGATCCAAGATCAATTCAAGAGATTTCAAGAGAATTTAAGAAAATTCAAGGTTAATTCAAGAGAATTCAAAAGGATTTGAGAAAATTCATTATGAATTCAAATAAATTAAGAAAATTCTAAGGTATTTGAAAGAATTCAATAATATTGAAGAATTGAACGAATTGAGAGAATTCAAGGAATTGACAGAATTAAACGAATGAAAGAATTCAAGGAATTACAAGAATTCAAAGAATTGAAGGGATTGAAAGAATTCAAGAAATACAAAAAATTCAAGGTATTCCAGGAATTGAAGAAATTGAGAGAATTTAAGAAATTCTAAGAAGGTAAGGAATTATAAGAATTCAAGGAATTTAAAAAATTCAAGTTATTCGAGTTAGATCAAAAACTATAGAAATTTAAAGAAAAAATTTGTGTGTTTTTTTTTAAATAGACGTCAAAACTTAAATACTCGTAACTTCGTGGAAAGTTTTTTTCTCAAATCAGAAAAATACGTGTCGCCTAATTTCCTGTAAAAAACAATATATTTCTTCACTGAGAGATTCTGCAATTTTGAGTTGTGGAACCTGCCTGATTGGAAAAGGTTTCGATCCACTAATATTTTTAAAATCCCTTACTTGAAGTAGCCGCGAAAAGCAAAGTTAATATTAAATCTAGTCAAAAATTCCTCATACGGAGAAGCTCACACCTTTAGAAACAATTTCTCACGAAGTTCCAAATGTTCTTGTGAAACGAGAACAATTCCAATTCTAGTTCTGAAGCTTCATGGAATCATGCGGTGAACCTAAAATGTCTCGGCTAATTGTGAGCCAGAAACAAACGAAGTTCTCTTCAAAAATGACTTTTCATATCGATTTTAGTAATTTGGAACCAGCCCTCTGGCTCTCATTTAATTCATAAAGGAGTAATCAATCACGAGCTGACAACAGAATCAATCTACAATTAGGAGAAAGGAAGAGAGAATTAAAGTTTTTCTTCTAATTTGTTACAGGTAATCGAAGTCAGAATAAGAAGATTGCAGGTAGGCGTTTTAAAAAATTCAAAATGCGAAGGGGCTTATATCCAACTTTCTGAGGACGGTGAAGATTTAGAGGATGATGCGGGGCGATACTGTGGGCATGTTACGACCAATACAACAAGGTACTTAATTAGTTAAAATATTAAATTATAATGATAAAAATCCAATTTTTGAAATTGAAGAATGAAGTTTTCAGTGAACAAAAAGTTTGAAAACGGGGAGCGTGGCTTTGATCTTGAATAAATATTCTTACCGGGAACCAAATGCAAAACGTTGTTCTAACATGACTGCGCGATTTTCGAGAAATTCTCATGACAAGTTTACTTTGGCAAACCAGGACTCAGGCGCTTTGTAAATAAAAATATGGTAGTCCGCTATTAGCTTCAGAGAAAGAAACCGGTAACGCGACCTACCTACCACCGGCGCTTCTGAAAACAAAATCCCCTCGACACTTGACCGATCTTTAAACATGCAGTTTCTGAATGCTGCAGGAAATCTCAAATTGATGATAAATATTGAACCAAGATGCGGAAGTGTTGTAGAAATTATTAGATTTCGAAAAATTAAAAGAAATACTCTGACGACTTCCAGACCATTCAAAATTTTTATTAAACAAATTTCCGGATAAAATTGCTTGAAGATCGAATTTATTAGAGACATTAGAGACAAATGTACAATAAATGTACAACAAAAAGAAAAAAGAGGGACAGAAAGAAGGAGTCAATCAAACCTATCTCCCATTCTTTCTATCCTTCGTCTTTTCTATACTGCTGGGGACCAACATGTTTCGAAGTCAATTTAGACTTCCTCATCAGGGGTTCTTTATAGGAAAACAACAGGTACAAATGATGAAAACATTATCAGATTAGAAAACCATTATTGTCTTAAAATAAAACAGAGATAATTAATAGCAATTGTTATTTTGGTACATATTTCATTCCTTGATTGAAAATGATGTTCACATAGGCAAACATTCTGAATTAGAACTAAAGTCAACTATTTCATTCTTTAATTGAAAATTGACTTCCATTTAGACAAAATTCTGACCAAAACTACAGTCAATGTATCTAATGAATGACTCCATCCCAAATGTTGTATCTCGAAAGATCTCTCTTTAAATTAATAACTTTGTTACCTTCTCTCTTTATAAGTAGCATTTCTATGAACTCTCTCTTCTACTGATTTCTCGCATCATACTAAATTTTAACATCATCCCAATCAAAGTCATGACCAAGTGTGAGTCTATGTTTTGTAAAGGCCCAATAATATCTTGCACTTCTATGAAAATTATTTTTTTGTTCCTCTTTTCTTGTTCTAAGTGACCTGATTGTATGCCCTTTATAAACAGCATCACACTGTCTACATTTAAATTTGTAAATCACACATTGTTTATCAAGTTTCTCATATTTATCTTCACCCAATTTTACAATCAAATTACTTTTGAATAGAACTCTATACATCGTATGTAAGCCCAATTTTCATGACACTGCTTTCAGTATTTGAGATTTTCCCAAAACAAGGTAGGATAAACATTTTGAATCTATTGTAATCCTGTATATTGTTTTTGTTCTGACTATTGCTTTTACTCTTAATTTGAACAATTCTGTTATGCATATGCTTTTCAATAAAGGCAATCGGATAATGGTTGAGAAGAAGAATCTGTTTGCACAATTCAATTCTTTTCATGGAATTTTGGATGAGATAATTTAAGAACTCTATCAATCAAATTCTTAACAACTCCTGTTGAGTGAAATAATTATAATTAAAATTAAGTGTCCTTCCCGAACAAATTTCTTTTCTGTGCCAATCAGTGATAATATAATTTCATTTTCTAAATCTTCCATCACAATTTCAGCAAGAATTGGGGATGAGAACGAGCCTATCAGACTTCCAAATTTTTCTTTATAAAAAGTACCATTGAATTTAAAATAAACGGAATTGAATACATATTCAAATAGCGTCAAGAAATTCTTTTTCCGAAATCTTGGAATGAAGTTTGATCATATCTCATCTTTTTTCTATGGAAAGTTAAATTTTTTCATATGGAATGTCAGGAAACATGGCTATTATGTCAAAAGAAACAAAAATGTGATTTATTGGTATTTTAACATTCTGAATTAACTTCAGAAAGGCAGCACTGTTTTTCATTTATCTTTTCGAAAGAGTTACTGATTCTTTGATAACTTGCTAAGGAGTTCTCCTAATTTTCTCGTGGGTGAACCTATTGCCAATCATGTCACCATGTCATCATGTCATCGGCCAAATATAGATTAGCATGAATTGTGTCAATATCGCACCTTTCAAAATTATTTCCCAAATATTTTTGAATCCCTAATCTTCCTAGAATTTTAAATGTACCTTTTCGAAACATTCTTGTAGGATCATTTGGAATAACTGTAAAACTATTTTTTGATGATTTTTTGATTATTGAAAAATCGTTTACCATTGGGGGTAGTTTTCAGGGATTTTGCAAGGTTTCTACGATCGCCATATTCTGAGGAATTGCGAATGAGAATTTTCTGGTGTAAAAAATTTCCAAAAAATAGCAAAGTTCAGTGTCTTTTGGTCGTTTTTGACCAACTTTTTAGTTATTTTCAATAGGGGTGCTTTTGAAGGAATTTGTGGGATTTCTTACTTCGCCTGTTGTTCGAGAGATTATCAAACCGATGTTTTCAGAGGATAAAATCAGCAAAAATTTACCAACTTTAAACCCTTATTGATGATTTTCTAATTATTGAAAAATCGTTCACCATTAGGGGTGGTTTTCAGGGGGTTTGCGGAATTTCTTACCACCGCCATTTTCTGGGGGATTACGAATGAGAATTTTCTGGTGTAAAAAATCACAAAAAATTTACAAACTTCAAAATTCTATTGAATTATATCAACTAAATACCACCCCGTGTTTGAACAAAGTCGGGTTACAGAGCCTGGTATTACTGCCAATACTGCGATAAAAATTCTTAAATTTTCGAATTTTTCAAATTCATTTTTTGTCATTCTCACGATATTTCATAAATGAACCTCAATCTTTTTCGTTAAAGAATGATATATTTCATGAAAATATATGTATTAATACCCCCCAGCCCACCCTAATATAATAATTTTTTTAAATTCGCATCTAAAACGATTTTTGAGAAGAATATAAAATCGAAAAAAGAGATATTTATACTTATCCGATCCGGTTCTAAACTTATTAAATAATGGGCATTATTTAGGACTACAATCCCTCTAATTTCATGATCCTGGCACTACTTGTTTTCGAGTTATCATAGAAGAGTATTGTTGACACACATACACGCACGCACGGACATTTTTTAAAAACCTCATTTTCGGACTCCTGAGGTCGACTTATGTCAAAATATGTCAAAAAATTAAGTTCGAACATTTTCATCGTTTTAAAGCTTCCTCTTTGAGGAAGCAATAAGTAGCCAAAGTTTTTAAAAAATTGATGATGTGTAGGTCTGGTTTGTGCGAGTCCGGCGTGAAATCCACCGAAACGTAAAGTTCCGTTAAAAACTAGAGATCGAAAATTTTGACGATTCCATTACACTCTCATAAATGAGATTTCATTCCGATCTTTAAGAAATTTCTAAAGAGAGACATTAAATGAGGATTTGTTCCAATCTGCAGGATTGCGTATGAATACTTAAGATTTCTTTTAATTGAGGTATTAATGGTTAACTCAGTTTATCAAAAGATATCTAATTTACTTGAATATAGTTTACAAATTTCATGAAGTTAGCAATTTTCTAGAAATGTGTTATTGGTTTGGATTATTACCTTTTTCTTTTTTGAAAAATGAAATAATCTGAATAGATTGGTTCTAAATTAACCCACAAAATTTGATCTTGGCACTATGATCTATTTCCTTCATTTCCCACGTTCTGTCTACATACATCTTGTAATAATTTTTCCAGGTTCTTTCAATTTTACAACTACATAATTAAAATGTTAACCTGGTACTTATCATAGAATAAGGTTGCCAAAAATTTTTACATACAATTTTCGTTTTTACAAATAATCAAAGTGTTAACCTGGTATTCATAAAAAAATAAGATTGCCAGAAGGTTTTAGATACATTCAGGGAAAAGAAATGATACCCTCGTTGCCTACAAAAAATGGTATTCTGAGGAAGATCCCACACTAACAATATGCGCACATTATGTACCATTAAGTACTTTATTTACATTGTCCTTAATCTTAGGATTTTTACAGATGTTTTTGATTTCAAATATATTTAATATACTGTCAGTTTTTTCGGGTTTTTTAAATTTTTTACAACTTATTAAAATGTTAACCTGGTACTTATCAAAAAATAAGGTTGCCAATAGGTTTTTACATACATTCAGGGAAAAGAAATGATATTCTCGTTGCCTACAAAAAATGGTATTCTGAGGAAGATGCCATACTAATAAGATGTGCACATTATGTACCATTAAGTACTTTATGTACATTGTCTCTAATCTTAGGATTTTTACAGATGTTTTTGATTTCAAATATATTTAATATACTTTCAGTTTTTTCGGATTTTTAAAAAAAATTTTACAACTCATTAAAATGTTAACCTGGTACTTATCATAAAATAAGGTTGCCAAAAAGTTTTAGATACATTTTTCATTTTTATTACAAATTGAAATGTTGACCTGGTACTTATCAAAAAATAAGGTTACCAAAAGGTTTTACATACATACAGGTAAAAGAAATGATACCCTCGTTGCCTACAAAAAATGGTATTCTGAGGAAGATGCCATACTAACAATATGTGCATATTACGTACTATTAAGTACTTTATTTACATTTTCTCCAATCTTATGATTTTTTACAGATGTTTTTAATTTCAAATATATTTATTATACATTCAGTCTACTCAACGTTTGATTTTTTCTAAGTATACTGTTAATATAATTAAAATGCCATCCTGGTACTTATTATAAACATAATAAGGTTGCCAGAAGGATGTACATCATTTGAGATATAGTACTTGACTTCAATTAAAATAAAATTTAATATTTGAATGTTCAAATATTTTATTATCTTATTATTGTCTCTTTGGAATAAATTCTGAATCTTGATATTTGGGGCTAAGACTTTCTATATAGTTTCTTAAAATCTATTGACATTCTTAGAACAGATGATTTTTACGAAGGTTTGGGACTGGTTATTCTCTCTCCCAAAAATAGTAAAACTTTTGTTTATCCAAGTGGCTATATAGACGAGTCAGTCGTCGAATTACTTTCGTTCAGTACAAACACTTCGTGTTTCTCTAAAATTTATTTCCGGTGAAGAATTTTTTATTATCATTTGAAAAAATTTATATCAAAATGTGGATTTATACTTCTATCTTTAAAAAAGAAAAGAAAATCAACAAAATGTGCAAACATATTTGAAAAATAATTTAAATTTTTATTCAATTAGTGTTATGGTGAAGTGTTTGCCGACCTTTCGATTACAATTTTTTATGATTTTATACGCAGGAAGTTATACAAAAAATTATTTTATTTTTTCTAATTTTCATGTTTTTCTTAATATACTTTTCAATATAATTTATGAAAGTTTGGTGAAATGTGATTTTATGATAGATATTACTGAAAATCTGGTATAGGAGTTTTGAATGAACTTATTCATTTAGTAAAAACTTAGATTGGATGCATTACAGAAGGAATAATTATTGATAGAATGCAAGTTTCATGGGTTTTTTCCAAAAAAATATTTCGTATTAACAAAAAAATATGTTTTGACTTCAACAAAAAAAGAGAACTAAGAAACTTTCAATGAGAATATCAATAAATTTAATAAATCTATTTGAATTTGGTTAAAAAAAGCTGTCATGCACATATGCACAATTAATATACGAGTATGTTTCCTTATTCATAACTGTAGTTATCCTTTCCTCTTTACTTTTTCTCCCTCTTTTTTCTTTTTTGTTTTTACATTTATTCTTTACATTTGTCTGTAATCAGCCGAAAAAGTTGATGGTCTTGAAGTCTAGTTATGATTTGTGAACTTTTTGGGTGTTCCTTTTTCAGTACACCAAAAATTTTCATTAGAAAGTAGATTTCATTTCGATCTTTGAGAAATTTTAAAAAAGAGAGATTAAGCAAGAATTTTTTCTCAATCTGCGGGGTTGCCTATGAATACTTAAAATTTCCTTTAATTGAGGTGTTAATGGTTAACTCAATTTTCCTAAAGATATCTATTTTACTTGAATATAGTTTAAAATTGGATGAAGTAAGCAATTTTTTAGAAATGTGCTATTAGTTTGGGTTATTACCTTTTTTTTTTTGAAAAATGGAATAATCTGAATAGATTGGTTTTAAATCAACCCTCAAACTCTTCTTTTTCAAATAATCTTTGTGGAACCCCATTATTCAAAAAATAATTTGATAACCCCATAAATATTTGTTTCTAATGAGCCGTAAAAGTGGGCAGTTTCGAAGTCTATTTTCGATTTGTGAACTTTTTGGGTGTTCTTTTTCAGTACACAAACAATTTTCATAAGAAAGTAAATTTCACTTCCATTTTCAATTTAATTGGATAGTCGTATTTACTATACACCAGATCCGTTTTTAAATTTTTGTCTAGACAAAAAGTCCTACACGACCTAGACCAATATCTCCCCTCCTCTACAAAATTGAACCTACCCCTTCCAAGAATTCCTCCCTCTAAAGTTACATTCCACAACTTCGTGAAAACTCCCCACTTGCACTATTCTCGTCTCGTTCCGTTCCACCTCGTATTTGTCCGGCTCGGTTCGAGTCAAGTTCATCAAGGTTTCTCTTGGCCACGTGCTTTTCTTGTCAGTCGGCTCTGAAAAGCCGCGCGTTCACGACGTAAATATGTGTCTATTTAAAAATTTGAAACGACAATTGCACTAAAAATGGTTTAAATGACATCAAAACCTTCGAATAGTATTTCATGACCCTAAAACCATGAGATGCTATCTTAATTTTGCTAATTTTAAAGGATAGGCATTTCAAAATTCGGTAGTTTGTATATGAAGACGTTTACTGATAATAAGTAGCAAATTTTTTTACCTGTTTCCGGCAAGAAGAATTAGAAAACTGATACAAGATTTTACTTTGGGAGTGCCATAACTTCGGTGTTATAAATAATTGAATTTTAAAGTATAACTTTGTGGCTCTAAAGTATGGCAAATTGAATGGAGATAGCACCTTGAGGCTCTGTAAGATGAGTATGACGTTGGTTTCGTCTTCAGTTGCCATATATGAAAAATGCATATTTCATTTCTTTAATTTTACAGACTTAGAGACTGTATTTTAGAATAATAATAAAATTACGTGGAGAAATTGCATTGAACTACTTTTTGAAAGATCTGGAAGACATGGAAAAGTCATGGAATTTTGAATAAGTTTTTTAAAATTTCAAAGTCTTAATAATTTTTTTAGTACCATAAGGCGAATTTTAAAGTTTGGGGTTTATGAAAATTTGAATTCTTCCTATGTTTGCCTTAAATTCACTACAGCCTCTTTCAATTTGACTTTATGACATCGATGCCAATTTTTCCAGCTTGTGCTTACTACTTTCCTGTCGGCTTCAAAATTTAAAACTGTCTATGAAAAATAAGACATTTTTTAGAAACTTTTAAAGTCTAGGGTTCATGGAAATTTGAAATTTCTCTATGTTGGCCTAAAATTTTCCTAGTTTCTGAATAGTTATTTTTCTGACAGATTCAAGATTTTCAGCTTCCAATGAAAAACAGAAAATTTTTCAAATAATTTTAAATTTTGATGTTTATGAAAATTCGAAGTTTCTTATGTTTGCATCAAATTCTTTAAAATTGATTTTATAATATCGATGTAAACTTTTCCAGTTTGTGCATAGTTACTTTCCTGGCGGCTTCAAAATTTGAACTTCCCAGGAACAATAGGGAATTTCTCAGAAAAGTTAGAAGTTTATAAAAATTTGAAATTTTCCTATGTTTGACTCAAATTCTTTGAAACAGACTTTATGACAAAGATTTGAATCTTTCCAGCTTGTGCAGAGTTACGAGTGCTTTCCTGGCGGCTTCAGATTTTGCAGCTTCCTGGGAACAACAGGAATTTTCTTAGATAAATTTAAAGTTTGGGGTTTATGAAAATTTGAAACAGTCCTATGTTTGCCTCAAATCCACTACAGCAAATTCCCAGAATTTTTAAGACCTGGAAGACCTGGAAAATTCCTAGAACCTAATAAAAAATAAATTTTGTAGTCGCCCCTATTTTAAAGTCTCAATAATTATTTTAGTAATTTACGGTGAATTTCAAATATGGGAATTGATTTTTTTTACTAATGAAAATAATGTTACTTTAAATCCTAACTTTTTAAATTTTTTATAATAATATTAATGAGAACTGTATTGAATTGAATAATTATTGAAAATTTCTTTACATTTTTATTGATTAATAATTGTACGAGAAATTGTTGAAAAATTTGCGACCGTAGAATATTGTATTAAAATTAAATACAGAATTGACTTGATATTTTGAAAAGTAGACCTTGAATCTATTCAAAAGTATACCTGGAAAAGTCATGGAATTTTGAAACCAGCTTTCTGCAGCAACCCTGAAATTTAATTAACTTGTTTTAATTTCGAACCTGTAAAAGCTTGACAACCTCCAATAAAAACGAGAGCAGTATATACAATATCGAGACAATAAATCAAGAAACAAGTTATTCAAATACAAACATGACCCAAATGATTTCGACCGATGATCCAAGAGATTGACAAATTTGAAATGGAAATGAATCGATTATAAGCTGAAGCTAAATTAGAGTATCGTGAGATGAATCTTCGAGAAGCGAGAACTGCCTCTCTGGAGGAAAGCTCAAAACCTCACCAAGTTTAATAGAAGCGCATTGAACCTGAATTTTACATTTTAATTAATTTGTCAATCATAAATCATTCTGACGATAACTTATGTCTCTCTTGGCCTTAGAACTTTGAATATTTAAACTAAAAATACGTCATACCTGTAGAGTGTAGAGTGCATATAAATGGAAGAGTATATTATCGCCTGCATGCATTAAGTTACTTCGGATAGGAATCTTTTATCTCATCTTCTTCAAACCGGAAGCCCGACGATGTTTGTATTACGCTTGGCAGTCACTCGGTTTATCATATTGACGCCTCAAGTCAGATATTGATGCATCGTTTGATATATTCCTCTCGATATTCTCAAAAATTCCTTAACTTTGATCTTCAGTCTATTTATGTCTATGAGTGAAATATAAACAATAGTATATTGTGTGCCTATGGAGGAAGAAGAGTGAAATTACCTTCCTCCCTTGGTGCACACGATATTTTTTTCAACATCTGTATGAAGAAGTACGATTTGTTATGTCTGTAAACGGTCGATCGCAAGATATCTCAGAAATACGAGGTGTGGCTGTTAAATAACCGGACGGCGGAGCTCAGGTAGACGGTCAACTTTGAACAAAGCCTACTATCTTACTAAGCGTCGTACAACCTTGAAATTCGGAGGGTAGGGAAGGAAAAGATCACAGTTCAATATCAGACCATGCTTGTTGTTGCTGAGGCCCCAAGCATGCGGCAAAAAATCAGTCCGGTTATTTAATAGCAGGTTTTGGAAAAAAGTACTTTTTCCTTTCAAACTTCTATATTAAAATTAGTATTAGAAAAATAGAATTAAATAGATTGTTTCTTTGACCCATTCAGAGTATAAATTAATTCTTCTCCACTAATTAACAACAAATTCAAAAATTGAACTAGCACCGTGAATCGGGGTAACGTCACTCATGTTTATATAACATCCACTGATTCCTAAAATATGTTCTGTTTCAATTTTTTACAATTTAAAAAACTAAGAAAGGTTTTAATCTGATATAAAAGTTTCAGAGATATGAAAAAAATTACCTATTTCGAAGTTCTTTTAGCTAATTCTGCATTGAATTAAAAAAGATTTGAACGCGTAACTGTCTTTCTAAAAATATTAATCATTAATTATCATTATTTACTTACATTCTTATAATAGATACATGATTAACCTCTCCAATTACACTCGAACTGTTGACAGATATTCGTATTTTACAATGGGGAAAAAAACAATAACAAAGAAAAACAATTATAACAATAATGCTTACTTGGATATTTAATTATACTGTAATCATTTACAATGAAAAATAATGAAAATCTATTTATTCAGGCTAAACAACGGATATTAAAGAAAAATATGGTATCATCCCTCATCCCTCGAAAAATTCAACAAAAAAGCTTTTATGCAGGAAAAATTCTATTTTGTAGACCAGATGACAAAATTAAAAAATTCCGAAAAGCATTTCAGATTAAAAAAAAATAATTTATTGAAGCAATGACTATTATCAGCGGTCTTTTTTCTACGGAAAGTTAGAGATGTAATCTTCGTAATTTTTTATCTCTCCACTAGCTTAGTGGGTAGAGTACCCGACGGTCAGTCGGAAGACCTGGGTTCGATTCTCAGCGTGGCGAAAGAGGATCTTTTTTCACAGAAAAATTGAAGTCTGATCTTCATGTTATTTGCACCAAAAAAAGATAAAAATCGATTTGCTTTTCATTCCAAATTTTCTCTTCATCACATTAACACCGTTATTAACTTACCCGTTTTGACTCTACGAAATAAATTTTCGTCAATTGATTCCAATGGTAAAAAATTTTAATAATTGGATTTTAATTGAAGTCAAGTTTTAATACCAGTTTTTTTACTCTTCTTACAGAGTGGTGGTTCTGAAACACTTAAGATAATGTAACCGATGAAATTTAAATTTGATGAAGACGACGGCCACTTTTGCGTTTATTCTTTCGGAAAGTTAAGAGTTTTATTTGAGGATTTACAGTTGAAGTTAATTTTCAAGGTGCCGCTGCAGCTCAGAAAAACAAACTCCAACAAGAAAGATTCCTTGTCGCGTCTACTTGCTAATTACGTAGTGAATCCTTCAGTCAACTAACAAAAAATTCGGAGAAAAACAAAACACAGGTTTATTTGAATGTTGCAAAGATATCTCTAAAAATAAAAATGACGGTTAAAAACGTAAATATTTCTTTTAAATATCTATAATAATCAAGTACGTGGCTACCTAATGTTGTCATTGCGTTGAACTCTTAACTGAAAAATATTTTGGAGTCGAAAAAGAAAAAAATTTGTTTAACCAAATTGTTCAATTTTCTAGAAGACAGTTCAATTTTCAACTCAAAAATGTGAATTTGCGACAAAAATTTCAGTTTTCAACCAAATCCATAGTTTTATTTTCATCCCAAAAACACGTAGTTACAAGAAAATACTTAAATTTTCAACCGAACCAGATAATTTTCAATCAAACAGTTGCACTTATAACCAAAAAAGATTAATTATGTCCCAAAATAGTTAATTTTTCAAACCAAACAGACGAATTTTCAACAATAAAGGATGACTTTTTAACAAAATTGTTGAATTTCCAACAAAACAATTAAATTTATAACCGAATAATTAAGTGTTCAACCAAAAAGATGAATTTTTAATGATTAATTAATTTTATACCAAAGAAATTAGTTTTCGACTAAAATGATGAATATTGAATTATATAGTTGAATCCTCAACTAGAACAAATTTATTTTCTACCAGTTGTATAATATTATATATATATATATATATATATATATATATATATATATATAAATATTTTTTCAACGAAAAAGTTAATTTTCTACCAACTAGTTGAATTTTCTACCAATATAGTTGAATCCTCAAACAAAAAACAGGTTAATTTTCCACCAAATAGTCGTATTCGTAACCAAAAAAGGTGAAATTTTTACTCAAAGATTAAATTTTAAAACTAAAAAGACGAATTTTCAACACAAGAGTTTAATTTTCAACCAAAAAAGATTTTTCGATCAGGAAAGACAAAAATTCAACCGAATGTTGAATTTTTAAGCCAAAAAGACGAACTTTCTTCACAAAAATTGAAGTTTTAAACCGAAAATATGAATTTAAAAAAAATATTAATTTACAATCGAATTGTTGAATCTTTAACAAAATAATTGAATCCTCAACCAAAGCTGGCCAATCTTCTACCAAAAAGATGAATTCTCAACGTAAAATGAAATAATTCATATTTCGACCAAACCAGATTTCAATTTTAAATCAAAAGCAGTTGAATTCAACCAAAAAAGACGAATTTCCAACAAAATAGTTGAATTCTCATCCAAAACAGATTAATTTTCAACCAAACAATTACATTTATAACCAAAAAGATTAATTTTCTACCATAAGAGACAGATTTTCATCAAAACACATAAATTTTCAAACAAATAATTGAATTTTTAGCGAAGAGGACTAATTGTCGACCAAAAAAGACGAATTCTCAACAAAATACATGAATTTTCAACCGAATATTTGAATTTTCTTCCAGAAAAGATCAATTTTCAACTAGAAATGAGGTAGTTCAGTTTTCAGTTGAAAAAAATGAATTTATAACAAAATAGTTAAATTTTGAACAAAAGAAATAATTTTGCAATTGAAATGATGAATTTTGAACAAAATAGTTGAATTTTTAACCA
>JAUMHM010000049.1:8169078-8190163 GCA_032362435.1 Melikaiella ostensackeni
GTGTATTGATTCAAAGAAATCATTTCCTTGGGTGCCATTTCTTTGAAACAAAGAAATAGTTCTTGCCCTAAGAGTTCGTCTATGAGAATATGAGATAATTAACTCAAGGAATGGATATGTTCAAAACTAAGAACCTAGTTTCCTCGGGTCTCATTTTCGCATCCAAAGAAATATTTCTCAAGTTCAATGATTTCGAGCCTACGAATTGAAAAAAAATCTATTTGAAATAACTAATTCATCGTTGCCTGGATGAAATATTTTGGTTTCTTTGAATCAAAGAAATATTGAGATAACTAAAAGCGATAATAATTAAATGAAAGAGACATTTCTTTCATGTAAGGAGTTGGTATTGTTATTTCAATAGTACATGCCGTTAGTTAAATTAAGTAATTTGTTCACTTAAGTATTAATTCATTTACTTGGAAGAAATCTTTCTTTTGAAAAAAACAATAAAGTGATTCATGTCAAATAAACATTTCCTTCAAGCAAAGAAATATATTTTTGAAATAACTTCATACAAGATTCTTAAAAAAAAATATTTTTGTAAAATTCATGATTTGTACCGAAGAGTTCAGGACAAATACCGCCAGGTGCGTAGAGCATATGGTCTCACAATATAAGTCTATAAGTTGACTACAAATTTTCACCATCATTGTAATCTGAAAATGTGTGGTGATTGGTGGTGATCGATCTTAAACACTGGTGTTTGAAATTGTTTGTTAACTCCGTGAAAATAAAAATAAAAATATTATCATAAATTATAATAATGATTATTGAGTTTAATATTTTTTTTAACAAATGGGACATTTTCATTTCCGTACTTTAACTCTTCAATTTTTTTAAAGAACGGAGACATTCTTCGAATTAAGTAAATCGTTCTTTGAATCAATCAATATTTTATCAACTCTGTTACTTGTTCAATCTGAACAGTATGCCGCATCTTAGAACCATATAAATATTTATTCCCGTTAAAAAACATTTTTTTTGTTACAAATATATATTTATTTTACCTTAAAGTACGCTTACTTGAATCAACGAGTCATATATTTGATTCAAAAAAACTTTTACTCATTCCGAGTTATATTTATTTGTATGTAATAATTATCTTCATGCACTTACGCCATACTACTTTACATTAAGGAACTCATCAATCATATTATATATGTACTTATTTCTTATAGTCAATAACAAATCTATTTTTCTGAACGAATATTTCACAAGGTCAAATAAATCTTTCTTTGCCTTAATCATTTCGTTCCTTGGATACAAAAAAAGTTATTTCTCTGAACTCAAGAAATATTTCTGCAGACACATTCCTCTACACCATTTCTTTGAATCAAAGAAATTTTATTTGATTCAAATACCTTTTTTTCTCAGTGTAGTTATCCTATCAATTACCCATGATCAGGATGTCTAAATTGGCGTCGAAACATTTGGTCCCCAGTAGTATAAAAAAGACGGAAAAAAGAAAGAGTGTGAGATTGGTTTTGGTTGACTCTTTCCTTTTTCTGCCTCTTTTTTCTTTCTTGTTTGTATATTTATTGTACATTTGTCTCTAATGAGCCGAAAAAACGGGTAGTCTCGAAGTCTAGTTTTGATATGTGAACTTTTTGGGTGTTCCCTTTTTAGTGCACCAAAAATTTTGATAAGAAAGTAGATTTTATTTCGATCTTTAAGAAAGAAAAAAAAACTGAAAAAATGAAAGTTTGTTTGAATATTTGTTTTCAGATTGTTTTTGAGAAGAGGTCCTGACTTGACAATAGTGATGGATTCAGAGACGAAGTTTGCAGCAGAGAATCCTGTGATATTTTCGGCTCAGTTCTCAATTTTACCGGCACGTTTGGCAAACGAGCGACATCGAGGGCCATCCCCCTCGGCTAGTGAATGCCCCCTCGAATGTAGTAATCGAAACGACCGTAGAACCTGCCGCTTAGTTTCACCAGGATATCCTGGGGTTTATCCACGAGGCATCAGATGCAGAATTGCTCTTGAATCTAGCACGGGGCAATTTCGAATCGGCGGCGAAGCCGAGGACCTTTACAACCTAATGAACTACACTCATCAAGATGGATGTAACACGGAAAACTGCGAGGAACTCCTCGAACCCGAGGGTGCCGTATTCGGAACGAAAACAACCTATTTCGAGGGCGCCAGGTAAAAAAAACTTTCCTAATTATCGAACCCTTGGTCCACTTTTATTGCTCTACGAAGAATGATAAAAATCAGCTTTTATGTGGACACATTTCGAAGCAATAAAATGGGATCAAATTGTCCATTTAATTTCTTGGAATTATGTTTTTTCAGATGAATAGAAATTTTTAGGGTCTAGCAGCTGTCTGGAAAGATGGGCGCTTGTAAAATAATAAAATTGAGTGATTTTATAGATTATTTACAGTTAGTGTTCTTGTGAAAATATCTTTCTGTGTTTCATTTTAATAGTCTTTCGTCATTTTAGTTATAATTAAACAACAGATTCAAAGTCTTTATTTCACGCATTTTAAATTTTTTCATCAACAGTTCTGCTTATGAGCTACTACTATAGGGCCTATTCTAAGGCGTAGTTCTACACGGAACGTGCACTGAAAAATGTTTGATTTAAACAAATTTTATTTGAATCAAACACATTTTTCCTTTGATATGGGGTCGAAAAAATAATTATTTGATTCAATGAAATTCTTGATTTGACCTTATTTATTTGATTTCAATAAATTTTTATCTAGATCAAATAAATTTCTTCTTTAAATTAAACTTATTGTTTACTTGAAGCAATTATTGTTTTAAATGAAGTAAAGATTTTGTTTTTTTAATCTTCATTAAATTTTATAAATAATTTTCAAAAATTTCAATTTTTTGTTAATGTTAAATGTAAGACACCCCCTTCTTTTAAACTACCTGTTCAAATGCATGGAATGCGCAGCGACGACATTGAAGCATGTTTCAGGCGCTTTTATATGCACTGTAGTCTTTATTGTGAGAAAGCCTGCTCTGCGCTCCTAGCGTCTTTTCTTAGGAACTATCGTATCTCCATTTTACGGATTATATTTTTTCTTTGAATCAAACAAATATTTGCATAAACTCAAATATATTTAACTCAAACAAATCCTCTATTTAAATCAAACAAATCGTATCAAATAAATTATTTGTTTGAATCAATAAGATAGATATTTTTCATTTATGAAAATTAAATGTTTTATTAATTCAAACAAAAAATTTGTTTCTTTCATCATATGATGTTGAACAAATTTTTTGTGTGATTCAAACGAACATTTTTCTCAGTGTGTAGTTTTGAAAAAATACATGCAATTCTATCGAAAAATCTGTGTAGTTCTAAATTGAAATCTTAATTTTGAAGATTCAGACAGCAATATGCCTGGTGTTTTTTTCATTTTTTATTTTTTATCCGGAATTTCACGAAACATAAGCCTGATCGCTATTTTTCATTATACAATGTTGGAAATTTTGTTTTCTACCTTTTTTCTGCATTGAAAGAGGGAATTTTGTTGTTTTTAACATTTTTATTGAGTTGGGAGGGAGTAAACTGGTTTTTTACTCTTTTTTTTTAATTTTAAGAGGGATTTTTTTAAAATTTGTATTGAGTTGAAGGATGGAAAATGTTGAATTTTCATTGTTTTACTACAATTTTTTTTAATTTTGAAAACTATAAATAACAATTTGAAAAATATTACAATTTTAAACGATTTATATTAAAATAATTTAACTTTGAAGGATTCAAGTAATGAAAATGTTTTAATTCCACAATTCCAATATTAAAAGTATTCATTTAGAAACCAAGTTCAGATGCGTTCAATGTTTAATGATTCCAATTCAAAAGGATGTAATTTTGGACATTTTCTATCATTTTAGTTCTATTGAAACCTTACAAATTCTAATCTTATAAAGTATGTCCAATCATATAATATCTCTAAGATTTCAGTTTAAAATTTTCGAATCTGCGAAGTTTTGAGTTTAAAATTTTCAATGTATTTTTCAAGTTTCAAATTGTACAGTTTTGAATGCCTAATTTTAAAAGTGTTTTATTTTCAATGCCTCAAATTGAAAAGTATTCAATTATTAAATATTAAATTTGAAAACGTTAGTTTTTGGGCCTCTTAATTGTACTTTGCTCAATCTAAAATATTTCACATTTAAATTGATTAATGTGGAAAGCCTCTGATTTTATATAATACGTAATTTTGAAATCCTTAAATTTTTTAAATTTTAATGACTGGAATTTTTTTTACACATTATAACTGCTACCCTGTCAATAGATTTGTGTTGAAATTTTATTCTTTTATTTACGTAACATTTGGTTATCTTCTATACATGAAACAGATCATAATTCCTCATCAGGGAAACGTAAAAAACAAATTGAAGACATGAGAATGACAAAACTGGATAAGGACCAAAAATGAAATTTTACAGGATGAACAAAAGAAGTTTTCTGAGATAGGTTTTCAAACATAACAATTTAATAAAATTATGGAAACATGTGTTCCCCAAGAATTGTAACATTAAAGATGTGAAAACAGAGAAAAAAATTTTCGATGTGGGAAGGGGGAAAAACCAAATGGTTTTTATCCAGTTTTCTATCTCATAAATTTTAAAAATGCGTATTCTTTTAGAAAATCAGGAAAATATAGTAACGAGTTTTTGGCTCTGTTAGATATGTGCAATATATGTATTCTTTGGTATGCCAAAAACTCGAAAAATGTTCATACTGCAGTTTAAGGATTTATGAAAATATATAGGAATGACAACTGAATAAGGATTAAAAATAAAATTATTTCTATACTGTACATGATAGGAAATTTAGTCAAAATTATTCCAGTATGTGGCCATTATTTACAATGTTTCAGGGAAGTGAAAAAATTTCGTAAACAAATTTTCTGTGGTTGAGGGCGGAAAAACTAAATTTTCCTTATCCAGTTGTCATTCTGATAACTTTAAAATACATTTTTTTTGAGTGAAAGGAGACATGATATTTACATATTCCTAATATGTATCAATGAATAGTGTCCTAAATTACTTGAAATCGTTAAAAAAAGGAATCTCGAAAAATTGGTCCTTGTCCAGTTGTCATTCTCATGTCTTTAATTGATATTATGCTTAAAAACTGTAAAATAATTACAAAAATTGGTCTTTAAACTTATTGATTCTTGTATATATTTACTTATGTCTGATTGAGCTGTGCTGTGCTAATTCTAGTAAAAAAAAACTTCGATTTCAGGAATATTTTGGTTACTATGTTTAATATTAAAATATATTAATATTTATTCTCAGATGAAATATTGTCCTGAACTAAATTCTAAGTCCCGAACTAAAAAATCATTAAAAATACATTAAAAAGTGAACCGACGGCAGTAGCTGAGTGGTGATTCTCGACTCGTATAGATCATGAATGGTAAGCACTCACGGGTGCGGTTAACGCTCGGATGGGTGACTGTTCGGAATTCTCGCTTAGTCGTGTTCTCACTGCGTTTAACTACTTTCAAGCGGGAGGTGTGACGCCAAGGATGGATGTGGGCACTCGATTGTATCGAATGTCTATATCCAAACCTGACTGTCAGTAACCGGCTACGCTCGGGCATTTTGGTTTTCTACAGTTTTCCCCTCCCCTAATCAAATGTTCAGGAGAATGCGAGCGCTTCTGATAAAAATTCGGCTGCAGATGGTAGGGGATTTTAGAAATTTAAAAAAAAATTCACAGAGTCAAATACGTCAGGCATTACTTGAAGGCTTATTATGAGAGCTGGTGTAATTGGTGTTTTTGGGAATTGATTTGAGCTACAACGCTTAATGTCTGACGATCCCCTATGGAAGAGGGGATTTTAGATATCTAAAAAAACCGAAAAGGGTATTGGGTATGAAAACATCCACCGCGCCAAAAAGGGAGCTGCGGCCATACAAACGTGGCCGCGGAAGCCATATGGATAATATGGAGTGGTAGCAATAATTTAATTGAAAAGTGTATATTTATTGTGCCTTCAAACCAGTGCTTTAACTTCAGAAATACACGAAATAACAGGAAGGTTATTAATTAATAGTGTCGATGAGGATTGCAAAATTTCATTAAAATACAAGGAGCAGACAAGTAAATTCTTGACGTTATAAAGTTATAATCCTTCATTTTCAACCACTCACTGTGTTTATCTACAACTTCAATTTTTCCAAATGAGTTTCGCCTTTTTATTTTAACACTTCCAAGCTTTGTTACTCTATGAAAACTTAAATTGAAGTTTTTATTCTCTTTGGAGTCACAACCACTGACGCAATAGCCTCCGAAACTTGTTGATTTTCGATATTGACGTTAAAATCCCATTCATGGAGCAAATAATTATCAGCTCAAAAGTATTTTGCCCATCAGAGCTACTTATTACAGCACTTATTTATTCAGTTGGACGATCATTGCAGCTAAACGCTATGTTTTTGCTGGTTTTCGTGATGTTTTACGCGTATTTAATATGTCATCCACGGCTATATTGGTTAGTTCGCTTAGGGGCCGACAGTGTCGCATAGCATGTTTAAATCCCCAATATGCAGAAAATTTTTATAACAAATAGAAACCCAAAAGAAACAAAAACAATTTTCCAAATGAATAGACAGCTTTCTCATGAACATAATACCTCTAATTTCAGAGTACGATCCTCAAGGAGTGTGGATGCGAAACAAGACGAGGAAGACGAGATCATAATCGGTCAGAACAACCGTCCTCACCAGAAATCAAAGATAAAGAAACACCGTCGGAAACCGAAGGGTCACAAAACAAGGGTGAATGAGGGTAGGAAAAGGATCGAGACTGATGGGGAGAACGCATCGAAAAACCATGAAAGCCTGAATAGCGATAAGCTAAAACGAAACGGGATACCCGGGAAGTCATCAGTGATCCCAGCCAAGCACGTAAAACACATGGAGCATTATTTAGACCATGATATCCAACAAAGGACTTTTGAATCCAGTCGATTTCGACACGAAGGACGTTCACGAGAAAAGGTCCTGACCTTCGGTGACTGGAACGCAGTCAACCATGACAACCAACCCTTACAAATCGGGATGAACGAAAATTCCGATAAGATCCATCATTTTGATAACGAACTGAGCAAATTCAGGAAAAATGTCAGTCCAGCAGCCTTTCTGAGACGATATCGACCTCAAGAAAAACTCGGAAGTTCCAATTGTGTGGGGGATTATCTGGCGCTACTTGAAAATGTGAATGGGAGGATTCTGGAAATATCGAAATTTTGTGGCGAGGGTCGAGTGCCTCAGATTTTATCTTGGGGGAAAAATGTCATTGTGGAGTTCTTTGCCAGCAGCGATGGAACCATAATGCATGATGGTTTCCAGTTGACTCTGCAGGAAACAGAAGCCACTGGCTTAACAGGATTGGGTCCAGAAAAGAATTGCGAATTTGTTTTCCGAAGTTCTGACAAGTCGAGGGAGACTCTTAAATCAATGCAGAATTGGTACCCTCCAAATACAATTTGTAGTTACAAATTCTTGGGGAAAGGTACTGAGAAAGTTTCGGTGCAGCTGAAGATTGTGAGGGACGATTTGCTTAATGAAGCAGATGATTTGGTGAAAAAGAATAACACAGGGAATTACTGCACAGGGAATGAAATAACGATTTATAATGGAGCCTATGAAAATAATAGTCTTATGGTCTGGTCGTATTGTGATTCTTCGCAAGCAGATATTAATAATATTCAGGTAAGATAAATATTCACGTATTTTTATAAAAATTGGTGTAAGGGGGGATTTTGGGGGTCGCTGACTTCAAATTTGATGTCAAACTTTCAAAATTCAAAATGGCGAATCCAATAAAGAAGCCAAAATTAAAAAATGTTTACATATGGGCATATATCTAGAACCTTTGACTTTTACGTCCCCGAACGATATTTAAGTAAGATTTGTAAATTAGAAAGAAATTTTTATTTCGGGGTATCTATTATAGTGTAAGGTATACTGTACAAATGTTTTTAAATAATGCAATGCTCTACATCAAGAGTGATTGAAGTTTGAATGTTCGATTCTTATTGAAATCAGCTTGTCTCGATCCACATTTTCTTATGCCTGTTATGCTTAAAAACTATGGCGATACAAGATAAGATTATCAGAGCGTTATGTTTATATTTACATAATTTATTCGTTGAAGCCAGCTTGCACACATTTGAAAACTATTGAAAGTAAAAATTTGAGTAATAATAAAGGGAAAAATCGAACCAAAACCATTGTGCGCATTTGCTTCTCAAAGGAATAGTGTTTCGGAAAAATAAATCGTCTGCGTACAAAATTTAAAAATGACTGTTAAAACTATGATAGTCCTTGAAATCGAATTTAAAATGTTGATATAGTTTATAAATACCTGCTCGTGGTTCTATTTTCGCCTTCTGTGACTGTGCTTCCCGAACTAACACGTATTTACTAATTTATAGCAAATATATTTTTTTCATAACTGCGGACCGTTATGAAAATTTAAAAAAAATTGAAATTTATTCAACGTGAAGTTGCTAATTCACAAATATCGAGTGCCGTCACAGAAAAAACTGTCCTGTTCTTGGTTACAAATATAAATAGTCATAATGATTAGCCTAGAGGTTAGCGTTTTTTAACGATGAATCCTTATACAAATAAATTGATCCTGCTGAGTGAAAAGTAAAGAGCAAATAAAACCAAAAATTACTGCTAAGCGTAGCGAATGATTAACATAATATTTCTCATAATTAATTACCCAATACTTCATTTCATTTCATAATTTTATTTTTATTTTCGAATTCTCGTCTAGCAGTCAAATGCTTTTAGTTAAAAATGAGATCCAATTGATCATTTTCTTTCACATAATTAAATATTTTTTAATCATTTTTAATATCTAGTTGAAGACAGTAGTTTTCGTCTGTACAATTACAGAATAGCATTAATATATACCTTCAGCTTATATAGTCAAATTTCCAATGTTGCACCTACGAAAATTTTATCATTTATTTTTTTATTGAAAAGTGAAAGGTTCCAGACATATGCCTATATCTGCATGAAGCTTAATATAAGGAGGTTTTTGGGGGTCGTTGACTTCGAATTTGAAGAAAAATTTAGAAAATTAAAAAGGGTGGATCCAATATAGCGGTAAAAATTTCAAGATGTTTACATATTTTCATGAAACTTGTTATCGAGATCTTTTTGGCCTATCTATTTTCGAATTCGACGTCAAAAATTTAAAACTTGAAAATAGCGGATTTAATATATCGGACAAAAGCGTCTAAAGTGGTCAGATTTGCATGAAAATTGGTTTTGAGAGGTTTTTTAAAGTTCTGATTTCAAATCTATTATCGACGCATGTTTCAGTAATCAAAGGACGCTTTTAAAGACTGAATAGTAAAGATTGAGGTAAACGTCACATAAAGCATACTTACCAAAAAGAGAAACCTACCTACTTTTTTCTATGAAAATCCGTCAGTTGGGACTTTTCTTTAATATATTTGTTATAAACAAGTGAATTATATAGATTTAACAATATTTCGCAGTCGATAATTATTTCTGAAAAAGTATCAATTTGTTTCGATGAAAAGGAGAATAATGGCCTAAAGATAAAGACCATAATTTAATGATTGTTGATAAAATTGTTGACGTATGGTGATGGGTTGTTACTATATATCGATTTGGCAACTGTGGACGGTTATAAATTTTTCTTTCAGGTATAAAAACAACCTTACACCTAGGGGATCAATAATTAATGCGAAAACATGTTTTTTTCTAAATTTATCTTAAAAACTTTTAGTGACACCAGTCATAAAGAATTTTATGAACTTCAACTTCAGTTTATTGAAAATTCCCTGACTTTTCAGGATTCCCTGACCTGCAGCAACCCTGTAATTAATCAGGGTGTCTAGCGACATTGAAAACCATGAAAACCTGGAATTCTCCCTGATTTTTTCTCAACTTGAAAACTAGGAAATACCTTTGAATTTTTCATAAAAACCTTGAGTTTCAATAATTTTTTTGTTCGTTGCTTATGAAATATTTCTTTGTTCAAGAGCGAAGTGTAGTTTAAATATTTTGTTCTATTTAAAAGCAGACTTCTCATTTAGAAGAAGAAATCTTGCTGTTAAAATGTTTTATTAAAGTTAAGATATAATTGATCTTTTGTTGATTGTAGGATATACAAAGAGATTTCAAGGCACTTTTTGAACGACTGTACTAATTATTTTATAGATTGTAATAAACCGACTTTAGTATTGTGAATAATTTTATAAGTTTTTAATGTTTTCTCCGATTAACATGAAACACACTTTTTAAGACTTATAGTACTCCAAAAGTCAACATCTTTGAAATCTTGATGAATAAATTGTATTTTCATATTTAAAACGTGGTAAAGAATGTTAAAGTATACATTTTTTTCTGATATTCAACTTATAAATCATGAAAATTATTTGTTGAAAACGTCGATGTTAATTCAGTTTCAGGATTAGAATGTGCCATGCCCTAGAACAGATTTTTAAATTATAAAAAGATGGTGACAAACACTAGCGCTAAATTAAAGATTATATTCAAATATTGCATTCTAAACACACGGTTTTTCGTTTTTAGTAATCTTCTTGTTAGGCTTGAGTGGCAATTTAAAAAATATTATCGAAATTCAAAATAACCTTCAAAATATAGCGTTTTTAATATTTCTAAAGTCAATAATTTCTTAATAATTCCTATTACTCTAAAATTTAATAAAATACAACAGTACAGATAATTGTGTATAGTATAGTTACTTTTAAAATCTACTATAAATACTTCAACTTAGAAGTTTATTGGACATGGTGTGCTCTAAAAAAAGTGAATTTTATTGAGACCATATTGTACCATGTCCAAAATAGCTTTTCGGTTTCTGCTCAGTTAAATAATTAATTGCATCAAAATTTATGTCAGCACGTTCTTTGTTTCATATTATTTATAAGTTCTATGCTAATTTTTATATTTATAAACTTATGACTTACGTTCGCTAAGGTTTGAGAATTTATTTATGGTTTTGATTTCATTAAAAAAATGTTGCCAATAACAAATGCAATGGCTAATTTTTTTTACACGTATAGCAAACGCTTATTTGATCATTTTATGTACAAAACAGGTGACCTGGAAAAACTTGATTTCTTGACCTGGAAAACCTGGAAAAGACTTTGACACCCTGTTAATATTTATCAATAAATCGGATAATGTCTTCTTTTTAATAAGAAAACTTAATTAATAATAATTTTAACATTTTGTTAGTATATTTTTTTCTCTTCAATAGATTATTGAATATTTAATATGAGAGACAACAAATATTTTAATCGATACAGTATCCAGAAAGATTTTAAAATAAAAAGAAATCACAAAAATTAAAGGTTCCACCGAGATTTGAACTCGGATCGCTGGATTCAGAGTCCAGAGTGCTAACCATTACACCATGGAACCTCGAAATTTCATTAGTTAGATCGGAACTGGGTGAAGTGGAGTGGAATTTAGTTTGAATAAACCTTGGAATAAACCTTTGGGGGCCATAAACTACGTTACTAATGGGGGGGAGCAACAAAAACTACAGTTGTTAACACGGGGGGGGGGGGGTTCAGTGGAAGTAACGTTACGAACAAAATTAAATTATAAATTTAACCAGATTAATTAGTAAATTTTAACAAAGTTTGTGAATTTTGCCGTTCTTAAAGAATTCTTTTTTTTCCCCCTATTTTCGAGAAACTTCCCCTTTTTCTCGTTTTTTCGCTCACGTGCGAACTAAATTAATAGAACCCATTAAGAAAATCCAACTATTTGGGATTAAAAGTTAATTTCTTTGCTTGAAAAGCCTACTATTATATTTTTGGTTCAGAACATTTCGGAATTCATCTCGCTTCGTTAAACATTCTACTGTTTGATGGGAAATTAAATTATTTTCTTGAAAATTCAAATATTTGGTTAAAAAATCATCTTCTTGGGTCAGATATTCAACTAATTGGTTGAAAGTTGAACAATGACATTTGATAAAAATTCAATTTGAAGATTCATCTCTTTGATTGAAAATTTCACTATTGTGTTGAAAATTCATGTGATTTGTTGATTATTCATCTTTTTGGTAGAAAATCAATCTTCTTCGTTAAAACCTCGTTTTTTCGGGTTTAAAATTCAATTATTTGAATGAATATTGAAAATCTATCCTTTTTGGTTGAAAATGCTACTGTTTGATTGGAATTTAATTTGTTTTAGTGAGAAATTCAACTATTTAATTGAAAATGTATGTATTTTATTGATAATTTGTCTTTTTTGGTATAAAATTAACATTCTTTGTTGAAAAGTCATCTCTTCGGTTGGAAATTCAACTAGTTGATTAAATGTTGAACTTTTTTGTTAAAAATTCTTTCTTCTCTTTGTTGAAGATTCATAATTTTAGTTGAAACTTCATATCTTTAGTTGAAAATTAAACTATTTTGCTGAAAATGTATTTTTTTGGTTGAAATTTGATTTTTTCAACTAAGAAAGTAAGTATTCCATTTTTTGATGAAAATTTATATTTTTAATTGAAAATTGATCTTATATAGTTGAAAATTTATCTATTATGTTGAAAATTCATGTATTTCGTTAAAAAAACGTATTGCTTGAAAGAAATTTAATCTTCTTGGTTGAAAATTCATCCTTTTTAGTTAAAAATGCAAGTGTTTGGTTGAAAATAATCTGTTTTGATTGAGAATTTAACTATTTTATTGAACATTCGTTTAAAATTTATCTTTCTGGTTTGAAAATGTAATTATCTTGTTGAAAATTCATGTATTTGTTGAAAAATCGTCTTTTTGGCTTGAAAATTCAACAATTTTGTAGAAAATTCAACTATTTGTTTGAAAAATAAACTATATATTTGAATATTGAACTATTTGGTAGAAAATTAACATTTTTGTTGAAAAATCATATTGTTGGATTCAAAATTCAATTGTTTTGTAGATAATTCGTCCTTTTAGCTTCAAAATTCAACAATTTTGTTGAAAATTTGTCTTTTTCGGTAGAACATTAATTTTCTTGGTTGAAAATTTAACTGTTTTGTTGAAAATTCATCTACTTGGTAGAAAATTCGCTTCTTCTTGCTGAAAATTAATTGTTTAAACTGAAAATTAAACAAAAAAATTAAATTAAAGTCCGTGTTTAACCAATGGCTACGTTACTTTCTGAGGGGGGGGGGGGGGTCAAAATAAGCTCAATGCTTTTTTAGAAAAAAAGGAAATACTGTTTTTAAAAATGTTTTAGGATATAGATAAGACAGATTTTTTTGCAAGAATAAAGTTTATTGACCTCTGTAACTAACTTCGAACTGTTGATAGATTTTCGCATTTCATAATGAAAAATAAAAACGAAAAAACAGTTATCACATGGATATTCAAGGAAAATATAATAATCTTCCTTCATTCTTTAAAAAAAAGAAAATTCAACAAAAGGTATTTTATAACATTTTAAATAGGGGTTAATCCAATGACATATAAACTTTTGTAAAAGAAATTTAGGTTTTATTTAAGCACAATGTTATTATTGGAACTTATTTTACTGATCGAACTGATTAAACTACCTGTATAACGAGTAAAAATTGTATTGACTCAAAAAATAATTCTGGTTAAAATTACCGGAATTAACTTGCAAGAAATTTTTGTTGTTTTTACCAGAAGTCTGATAATTTTAAATAGAAATTTGGTTCTTTTGGCTAGAATTTTTCGGAAATAATGTGTTTAAACCGTAAATTCTGCTTGTTTTTACCAAAGTTCTAGTTAAAACAATCAGGATTTCTGATAAAACACATTTTTATCAAAACCTTTTTTTGAGTGCATAATTATTATCGGTTATTTATTCTTTCATTAGAAAAGAACCAAAAAATTTAGAAATATCAGTACTATTTACTCAATTTTACCTTAAAAAAGAGCCTTTACCTATTCTAGACCGAAAATGTAGCTCAGGGATCACAATGATTCAGCTGTTAGACTTTAGGGAGAATAGGGGAAGTTTTCTTCGAAAATGGGGATTTAAAAAAAGGGAGGGGGAATTTTTTCTTTTTATTCTTCTATTTTTTTCTTGCAAAATCGAATGTATCGCTGGATTCCTGATGTAGGATATTTTTCGAAAGCTTAACAAGTATTGAATAGAAGTTTAAAAAATTAATGAAAACATGCTAGCGAGATATTAAGTTTTTTAATACGGGTAAACAAAGTTTGGTGTTAAAAAGTTAGCCAATCACAAGAAACTCAACCGAGAATTCCGAGATTAAAATTTCATGGGTTTTAAAAAAACGACTTTGGGTATAGACTAAAAATAGAATTTTTATTTTTTTGCTAAAAGGTTGAAAAAAATTATGACTACGTTACAATTTCAACTAAAATTTTATTATTTTATTCATGTATTGTCTAAAAAAATGATATCTCAAAAAAATTCTTTTATCACAATGTATATTTGATTTTTTAAGAATTTGTTATGCAATAAATCCACTTTCGATAAAAATTTTGGTTATCTAGTCCTATATTGCCACCTCCCATTTTTGATTTTGTGTTTAAATTTTTTTTACTAAAAATCATGCATGCTCATTGCAAATCCTTTCAAATTAAAAATTAGAAATTTAAGAGTTTCCACATTTTTTTTATTGATTAAAGATCATCAAATTTGTAAGTTTTTTTTTTAACTAGAACCTTTGAAATCTGAAAGCTTTTGAATTATTTGATGGGTTCTCAATTTCATTTTACAATTTTCAAACTTTTTAGTTAGAAATTTCTCAAATCTGAAGGTAGTTTTTAAAATTAGAGACTCCTAAATTTAGAAACTTCTAAATCTTTCTCAAACTGAGAGTTTGAAGAACTATTTCGTAAAAGTCTTTAAATTTTATTAGTTTCAAATTGAATTTCCTATCAATTTTGTACTTTCTTGAGACACGGATCCTTCCAAATTCAAAATTTTAAATTTAAAAGTTTCTACATTTTTTTATTATTTAAATTTGTATTTATTTTTAACTGGAGTTGGGTTCCTAATTTTGTTTATCAATTTTTAGACTTTTTCGTTAGAAATCTTCCCAATTTCAAGGTACATAGTTGAATCGCAAAGGCTTTCAAATTTGGTAGATTTTCAACCTGCAAATTTTTTAATTTCAAGAAAATACATTCAAATTTAGAAGTTTCCAAATCTTCATCAAATTGCGAGGTTTAAAGGATTATTTGGGAAAGAACTTTAAATTTGAATAGTTTCAAATTGAATTTCCTTTAAATTTTCTACTTTTTCAAGATGCGGATTGCTCATATAGTTGCACAAGTATAGATTGTGGCGCGCATTTTTGAATAGGTACTATAGGTTTCTACTTGAAAAATTAATCGTCGCTTCAAGAAAAAAGGGAAGAAATGTCAAAAATTCCCAAATAAATTGATTATAAGGGATTTTGAGTAAAAAATGGAAAAAGGGGAAATAGGGTACTGACTGTAATACCTGGTAGCTTTAAGTAGCTTGGCAGTCTGGCTGCATGATGATTTGAAATTTTGTAAAATGCAATGAAAATTTGACATCGCTACTCACATTAACTGAATTGCCTCAAAAAAATTGTACACTGAAAAAAATTGCTGGTAAATCATCAACTAAATTTACTTAGTTGAAGAAAATAGTTAATTCAACGATTTTCTTATCTGTAGGTAACTAAATTTTTAGTTAGGGTGACTACTTAAACCACTTAAGTTTACTAAAAAAATACATTGGGGCCTTAGGGAACTAAGATAAGTAGTTGGAATAAGTGTAATAACTTGCAGTAATTTTTTTCTACTTTCCTCAGTTGCATTAACTAAGAAACTAGTTATTTTAACTAACTGCTTAGTTAATTTAACTGAAAAAAGTAGTAAAAATTAAAACAGTTATTTCAACTACTCATCTTAGTTCCCCAAGGTCCCAATGCATTTTTCTTAGTTAAATGGTTTGCATATACTCAAACCGAACTAATAATTTAGTTACAAGAAAGCAGTCGATTTACTATTTTCTTCAACTAAATAAACTTAGAATGTTGATGTTATTTTGTCGAACAGCGTAATTAATTAATTGATTTTCTGGTGTTAGAATGTGTCCATTAATTGATCAAAATAATTTCTAGAGAAACGAGAAAAAATCGACCTCGGCCCGGATTTGAACCGGCAACGTCACTTTTCATGAGTGAAGCGTTAACCAATTACGCCACCGGGGCCACAATAGATCGTTTATTATTTTTCCTATATTTATTAAACTTAGTTGACGATTTTCCAGGAATTTTTTTCAGTGTAGTTACCTACTAAAAACTAGGCATACCAGGATAAACTAAATTTTCTCCTCATTTAAATTCAGGTTTCCCTTTCTCACAACGAAATAAACAGATTATCAAAATGTCTCTCACATGGTATGTACAATTTGTTAAAACAAATATTTCACGTCTGTTGCAGGTGCCCATTATTTCGAGCGGAAATTCTCTTCTGATTCAGTACTACAGTGCAAAAGGGTCATATGACGGTCAGGAATTCAAGTACACAATTTCCTATAAATTCATGAAAAAATCGCAAAATGTAACCAAGAGGAGGCAAGTTTCAATTGAAGAAACGAAATTAATTTCCCTCAGGCCAGTGAACTTTTCTGCCTTGAATTTGAATGAGAGTGAAATCTGCGATTGCGATATAACAGACAGAATTGGAAGCTTCAAAAGCTGGTTTATGGTCCTCATAGTTCTCGGGGTCATTTCATTTTTAGGAGCGGTATTTACGATTGTTGCCGTCCTGACCAAGTGCTTAAAAATGCGCGCCGCGGAAAAAAGATTACTGCAAACGCCAAAGCGGTGTATTTAAGCAGAGGGAAATTAAACTTAGAAAACGAAAGACAAACAGTTAAGAAGACGAGAGATTTTTACAAACTACCTTGAGTGGTATTTTTGTGAGAGCACGCATATATGCATATCATTAAATGTTTGTGTAATATTGATCGAGAAGAAAGTACTGCGCAGGCTCTTTTTTTAAAAAAAAGGAGGAATCAGTCATATCTTTTGAGAAGATGTTTTGCTTATTTTGGATACAAAGTATAATAATTTAAATACAATTATTTAGATACCTTATTATTTATTATTAGCTATTTTTTTACGATTCTTAAAATATTTTGATGTAAAATTTCAGTTTACGACAAATTGTAAATAAATTGTATTAAATTATAATATTAAGTATCTTTCTTATATTAAGTTTAATTGTTTACAATTAAGAAAAAAACATGATCTAGAGAATCGATAAGCGTCGAAGTATTGTACAACCAAAGCTCAAGTAAAATTAATTAAACTCGGATCCTTCAAAATAAATACTCCATCTTAGAGTATAGATGTACTTTAGGAATGTAATCTAGCTTTAATATTTGTATATATAATTTATATTATTGTATATTAAATTTATATAATAAATATATAGAGTTGAAAAAATTCGATCAAATAACCATCGCAGGGTCCCCCTGGGAGCGAATGCCATCCAGTAAAAAATTACCCCGGCTCCCAATAGAACCGCGGTAAATCACGCGAGATGGGCGACCACTTGTAGCAAATCGTGGTTTATGTATATGTATATTAGAAAGGAGCGGAAAAAAAATACTTTTTTCAAATTCGTAAGGGGTCCAAGAGTTGTAGTTTTGTACCCAGATTTCCCTCAAAAAGCTACGAATAGAAAAAATCTCATGTTCGCACATCCACAATAAAAATCAAAATAACGAATAATAACGAATTTTATGTTATTTAAGTACGAAATCAGTTTTTTTAATAGATGAAAAGGGTTCTCAAAATAATATTTAAAACTAAAATTAACCTCCGAAAACTATGCAGCAATGAAAAATCCATATACACCATGAATCGTTATTAAAGTTAAAAAAATGACAAAAATCATGTTTTCACAGTTGATAAATGAATCCAGAAAGATGAATTTTTCAACTAAATACTTGAATTTTCAAAAAAAGAAAATTTCAACCAAACAGTTGTATTTACAACCAAATAGTTGCTTTTTCAATCCAAGAAGACGAATTTTTTGGAAGACTGTTAAATTTTCAATTAGAAATTTATTTTTAACCGAGAACAATAAATTTTTAAGCAGAAAAGATTACTTTTTCACCCGAAAAGATGAATTTTCAACAAAAGAGATAACTGTCAACCAAGAAAGATCAATTTTCAACGAAATAGTTGTCTACAAAAAAATAATAATAATTGTTAACCACACAGTTGAATTTAAAACCAAATAGTTAAACTTTTGCAACTAAAAAGTTGTATCTTCAACAAGAAAGATATTTTCAACCAAAAAAGATGATTTTCCTACCATAAAAAATGAATTTGTAATAAAATAGTTGAATTGTCAAAAAAAAATATCAAACCAAATAGTTGAACTTTCAAGCAAAAAGATTAAACTTTAACTAAATCAACTTCAACCAAAAATAGTTGCATTTTCGAGCCAAAAGACGAATTTTTGAGAAGAGAGTTGAATTTTCAACAAGAAAAATATTTTTAAACAAAAAAGATAACAGTTTAACCAAAAAGGGTTGAATTTTTAATCATAAAGCTTAATTATCAACCTTCAAAGATGATTTAACAACCAATTGGTCGAATTTCCAAGCAAAAAAGATAAAACCAGCCAAAGAGAGTGTCATTTTTAACTATAATTGAATTTTCAACCTACAATGACGAATTTTCAACAAAAGAGTTGAGTTTTTAAGCTAAAAAATTGAATGTTCTAAAAAACAGTTCACCTTTAAACCCGAAAATATGAATTTTCAACAATTATTTCTCAAGTTGAAAATTCATCTTTCATGGTTGAAAATAACTTTTTATTGAGAATTTCACTAATTGGTTAAAAAAATTTTTTCTGAAAATTCATCTTTCTTGGTTCATTTATCAACTGTAACATCTACTGATTTCAAATTCATAGTACAATGATTCAGAAATATTTTTTAATAATATTAAACTAAACTATATGCAAAAAGCAGTCTTAAATAGTCAAAATTCATGCTTTCAGAATATTTATTTAAATTTAATGATAATTTAAGGTGTATAAGAATTTATTTATTGCTGTATAGTCTTCGGAGGATAATTATAGGTATAAGTTTTAATTTTTAGAACCTTTTCCATCAATGAAAAAAACGTTGCCAATAACAAGAGTATCATTCAGTCAAGTGAAACGTGATTTTCCTACTTTTTTAACTTTAATAACAATGTACAATGTACATGAATTTTGCACCAAAATAACAAAAAATTCGCTATTATTCTTTTACCGTATTTTACCGTTTGAGTTTCACCGTGGATGACCGTGGTTGTGAGACGTGGCCATATGTAATTCACCGCGGTTCTACTGGGAGCCAGTGTCATTTTCCTGGATAGCGGTCGCTCCTAGGGGGCCCTGCAGTAGTTGTTTGACCGTTTTTTAAAATTATATATATATATATATATATGAATAAGTAAATAGGCAATAAGGTCATGAAAGACGATATTCTATGCGAATAACGTAATTTTTTTAAGTGGGAAATTTTGCGATCTAGTTACACAGACTGCATCCAAGATTCAGTCTTTCATTAGATTAATTATACTTTCGTCGGGGTTGCTCGATGTTTCAGGTTTCCCCGTTCTTACTGAAAATCCTGAATATTTTTTCTGGGATTGTATTACGAAAAAGAATACTCGTTACAGTAAATAATCACATTCTTTTAGATATGCAAAACAAAATTACTGTAGTGATACAGGTATAAATTTAATTATTGTGAAGCGAAATATATCAATCTGATCGCATCTTTTATTAAAATTTCTTGCTTTAATAAAAATTGTATTTTTTCATAATTTTATGAACGGATTTGTATGAATGGCATTTTTCTGTACTGATAACGAATTCAAATTTGTGTACATGAATAAAACTTTTAAAATACTGTGATATAATTATGAGTAGTATGATTATTTGAAACCTCCATCTCCTATTGTTATTCTGTTATTATAAATTAATATTTTATTGTTTTCTGCAAAATAGATTAGGTAAAAGTAAATTTTTTTTTTTCAAGAACTTCGAATTGTATTCTGAATAACAATTAAAGAAAATATTATACAGTAGGGTGAGCCGAAGAAAAAATATTTTTTAAAAATTGAAAATAGCTAGTGCTGAAAAGTTTCTACGTAAACGTAAATAAAAAACTCTAATGATTTCTTGAAATCAGAAATACGGTGTCACAATGAGGTTGAAATTTTTCAATTCTTAAATTTTAAAAAAATTTCCCTATGAGCACAAAAATTATGTTATCTTTTTATGTACAGTTTCTGGTATCAAATGCTAATAAAAAATTGAAATTAAAGAAGTATAACTTTGGCTTAAGTTAAAACTTTTTTTCAAATCTTAGACCTCGAAAAAATTTCATCTTAAACTTGATAGCTGTTTAAAAAAGTCATAAACCACTAAATTAACAAATTTTTAAGAAATTTTACGTATAAGATAATTTTTTTAAGATCTTATCTTAGGACATTATGGCTTGCTTGTCTATTGCAGCTAAAGACATGTCATATATTTTTAAAGAACTGAAATGAAATTTAAAAAAAAAATTAAATTAAAAGAATCTCAACAAATGTCATTTTGGCTCATTTTGAAAAACTTCTAACCCAAAAAAGAGTTACATTTTTTTAATTTTAATTTTTTTGTAGCATTAATTACCATCCCGAGTAAAAAAAGGCCCATTGGGATACCGCATAAAGGCCCGCTAAAGTACTAGGTATGAGACAAATCAGTACTCAAGTACCAACTATTTTTAAAACTTTTTAAAAGTCCAGATAGGGACGAAAGTACCAGAAAAGTCCCACATATTTTTTTTCGAGCTCAAATCGAACTATTGTTATTATTTTATTATACCATTAAGCCAAATCCCTTTCGAAGTAAGCGTAAATCATTTAGTTCTGGTCTCGTTTTACAACTGGGGATTAAGGAATTTGTATGGTTTTGGGTACGGGATGTTTAGGAGGAGAAGGAATAGGTTTTAGATCAATCTCACAACGACGCTCCGACACTAGTCGCTTGATCAATCTCTCTAGCAATCAACCCAGGTGAAGAGCTTCGCAAAGCCATTATAATAA
>JAUMHM010000049.1:8190263-8204537 GCA_032362435.1 Melikaiella ostensackeni
AATTTAACAAAATTAAAAAAATACAAAATATCCCATTTATTTCAGTAAAATTTTAGTGAATTTAGAACAATTCGATGAAGTTCATACGAATCGGGATGAATTTAAACTAATTCAAGTGAATTTTAAAAAACTGAAAACTCAAAAAAATTCCATTCAATTCAATGGATTTTAAGGGAATATGAAAAAAATTCAAGGTAACATCAAAACAATTCAAAGGAATAAAAGAAAATTCAGAAATAGGTATAGACCTGAACTCAATAGCGGCTAACCCTTGGGTTCTCTATTTTAATTTATTGAAAAAAAGTGACTAAAGTGATCTTTTCATTCAAAAAAGTGACTGTGTGTCAGCCCTGAATATAACGTTTATATCGGTATAATTAGAATATGTATTTCAATTTTTTCCCATTATTCTGTAGAAAAATATCGATAAAAACAATTTTTTTTGCAGTTTTCGAAATTGCTACTTTTATTACATTTTATTAGAGTTTATTATGATCGCAATCGTTCTTTGAAATGTTTAGGTTATTTTAGTTTACATTCAACTTGTCGAAAAATCTATTTAAAAAAAACGCATAACCAAATCTACGGTTTATTGAAAAAAAATGGTGAAAAATGAAGTTTTTCATCGATATTCTTATACTAGGTGATAACACTTTTTATACGCTTTAACTTTCGAGGAAAGTATAGTTCCTTTGTTGAACATTCCACATTGTTTTAATTTTCTTTCTTCTCATTATAACAACTTCTAATTATTTGGTAATTTAGGTGTCACTAAACTGTATGTACTAAGGCATGGCCGAAAATATTTGAAAACATTACGTAACAGGGTGGGGGGGGAGGGGTCCAAACCATTTTGTTATGACTTGTTACATAGGGGTCAGGAAGGGTAGAAAATTTGCAAAAAATGTGTAATGTCATTCATGGGCGGCCCCTAATAAAACGATAAGGACTCCATATTGTTGAATATGAATTTATTTAAGGAAAAAAATATAAACCTACATTTCTTTGTAGTGGAATTTCTCAGCGGTGATGGCCAATTTTCGTATGTGCCGAATTGTGGTTGCTGCTGCTATTTGAACTTCAGGATCTTCTGAACCAACCAAACGAAGGACATGCTGCAGAAAATTGATAGTATTATTAATAATTTTTTCTATGATTTTAAGAAGGGTTTAAATATTTAGTTTCTTCTTTTGAGGTGCAAAATATGATTTGCAGAGGCAAAAAAATTACCTTAACAACCCCACAAGTATGCATAGTGATGCAATTCAAAGGCTCCTTGCTTAAATGATAAAAAGCGATGCAAACTCCCTTCAAAACATTTTTGTTTGTGCTCGATAAATAATTAACTAGAGGTGCTACAGCATTTAGTCTTCCAAATTCATGATTGTTCTGTCCCCATTCACAACAGAATGCAATTGCCAGAGTTAAATTTGCACGTAAATCTTCATCCTCCTATTAAATAGATAAGTAGATAAATATTAATAATAATAATAAATGCAAAATATAATAGAAAATAATTTGACCTGATTCATTTCTAATCGGGCAGGCAGTCCATGCTCAAGTCACAGAATCATTCGCCATTCAAATATGTTGTTCGACCCGTACTCATATCACAGGAAACGTCTATTAACTACGTAAGAATGATTTTCAAAATTTTAGACCCCCCCTTCTTACGTAAAATTTTATATTTTTACTCAATATACCAACAATATATCGATTATTTTCACTGCAAACGATATTTTAAAGGATTTCCAGTGATTTGAAAGGATTTCAAGAGATTTCAAGGGATTTTAAGGTATTTCAAAGGACTACAAAGAATTTCAAAGAATTGCAAAATTTTTACGGAAATTAACGAGATTTCCAAAGCTGTTTATGGATTTCAAAGGATTTCAAGGGATAACAAAAGTTTTAGGGTATTTCAAACGATTCCAAATGATTACGTGGGGTTTCACAGATTTTGAATGATTTTAAAAGACGAAATATTTACGATATTTCAAGAGACGCCGAAAAATTTCGACGGATTTTCAGGGATTTTAAAGAATTTTTTTCACGAATTTTGAAGGATATCGGAGGATTTTAACTGAACTTCGAAGAGTTGAAGAGATTTGAAGGGATTTCATAAGATGTCAAGAGATTTCACCGGAATTCGAAGGATTTTAAGACATTTCGAAGATTCTAAAATATATCCATGAATATTAAAACATTTCGTAAGATTTCGTAAGAATTTTAAATATTTTAAAGGATTTCAAGAGATTTGGAAAGATTCCCACCAATATGAAAGATTTCAATGAATTTTAAAGGAATTTCAAAAGTTTCAAGGGATTTTAAAATATTTCACGAAATTTTAAAGATTTTCACTAATTTTTAGAGATTTTAAAGGATTATAGGGGATTTTTATGGGATTTTAAAGATCTCGAACGGTTTAAAGGATTTTAAAAGAAGTAACTGAATCTCAGAGAATTTTCAGAAATTCCAAGGGATTTTAAAATATTTCGAAATATTTTTAAATAAGTCACGGGATTTCACAGAATTTTGAAGAATTTCAAGAGACATCGAAGTATTTTCACGAATTTTGAAGGATATCAGCCAATTTTAATTGGATAAGATGTCAAAATATTTCACGACATTTCAAAAGATTTGCAAAAAGTTTACTGAATTTTAACGGATTTTGAGCGATTTAAAGCGGTTTTGATGAATTCATGAGACTTCGAAGGACTTTAAGAGATTTCAAAGATTCCAAAGTATTTCCACGGATTTTAGAGGATTTTGTGAGATTTCAGTGGACTTAATGGAATTTCAAAGGATTTCCGAATGTTATGAAAAACTTTAAGGAAATTCGAGGAATTTTAAAAGCTCTTAAAAGTTTTTAATGGATCTTCAAATATTTTAAGGGATTCCAAGAGTTTCGGAAAGATTTTCACGGGTTTTTAAGATTTCAAAGATCTCAAGAGACTTCAAAATATTTCACGGAATTTAAAGGATTTTGGCCGACTTTTAGAGGTTTTAAGGGATTTTAAAGGATTATAAGTGGTTTTTATGGGATTTTGAAGAATTCAAGGATTTTAAACCATTTCACAAGAGATTTGAAATAATTCCCATGGATTTTAAAGATTTCAATAAATTTTAAAGGGACTTCGAAGACCTAAAAGGATTGCGAAATATTTCGAAGAATTTCAACCGATTTTTAGAGGTTTTAAGAGATTTTAAGGAATTATGAAGGATTTTTATATGATTTTAAAGAATTAAAGGATTTCAAAAGATTTCACGGATTCTCAAAGAATTTTGAGGGAATCCAAGGGATTTAAAGAGATTTCGAAACATTTCACAATAAATCACGGTATTCCAAAGGAATTTCAAAATTTTCAAGGGTTTTAAGAGATTTGGAATAATTCCCACGGACTTTAAACATTTCAATGAATTTTAAAGGGATTTCGAAATATTTCACGGAATTTGAAGAATTTCAACCGATTCTTAGAGGTTTCAAGGGATTTTAAGGGATTATAAGGGATTTTCATGGGATTTTAAAGAATTAAAGGATTTCAAAAGATTTCAAGGAATCTCAAAGAATTCTGAGGGATCTAAGATATTTTAAGAGATTTCGAAATATTTCAAAATAAATCACGGTATTTCAAAGGATTTCCAAAAATTTCAAGGGTTTCAAGAGATTTGGAATAATTTCCACGGATTTTAAAGATTTCAATGAATTTTAAAGGGTTTTCAAAATATTTCATGGAATTTCAAGGATTTTAACCAATTTCCAGAGATTTCAAGGGATTAGTTTAAAAAAAATAATTAATTAAAAAATAAACTGTATAAACCTTTTTGGAATTTAGAATGATGTACCAAAAAAGTAATAAAAAAAGTAACGACAAAGTAACGCGTTACTTTTTTTGCAGTAACGGTAAAGGTGACGCGTTACAAATTTTTAGGAAGTAACGGTAACGTTAATGCCTTACGTTTTCTGGTAACGTGTCAAACATTATTTGTCAATAATTGTATACTGTGTATATGTCCATGATGAACACGATATTTTTTGTCCATAACCTGCATCTAAAGTTTGCCTTTGAGTGCATGTGAAGCGGGCGCAAAGTAGGGTTTTCCGCCCAGGGACTAAAGAAGCGGGCGCAAAAAGCTAGTTTGCGTCCGTTTTGTCTCCATCCGGAAAAAGTCACTTTGCGCACACTTTACATGCACGAAAGGGCATACGTTCGGTGCAGGTTGGACACATTTTTTTTCGTCATATCGGTAACATACATACCTTAATTCTTTCGAAACACAACATATTTAAAAATTTAAATCATCATTTAAAAAATTTAAATTACAGTGTTGACAACGAATCGGGAGGGCTGGAGGCTTCTAGACTTATTGGGAAAGGAGGGATATTTTATTTTTAACGGTAATATTAAGAGGGATGATATGAGGGGAAATGACGTTCACAGGTAGAGGGGACACCGTAATAGATTACATTCTGGCAGAAGAAAGAATAAGGAAGCTGATGGTGAGAATAGAACTGGGCGATGAGATAGGCTCCGAGCATTTTCCAGTGGTAGCGATATTGAGATGCGGAGAACCAAAGCGCGGTAGGGAAAAGAAGAAAGGAGTGGGTGAAAAGAAATTGAAAATAGGCAGTTGGGGAAAAAAAATTTCAGAGAATTTAGAGAAAAAATGGAAAACGAGGAAAACGGAAAACTTATAAAAGTGATTGATAAGGTAAGGGAGAAGGTGAGACCGAAAAGTGATGGAAATAGGGGTAGGAGAGATTTGTGGGATGACGAATGCAGGGAAAGTAAGAAGGGAATGGAGAGTGTGAGAAAATTAAGGAAAGGAAAAATGGAGAAATGCGAACTCAACAGGACAAAAAGAGATCACGAGAGAATGTTAAGTGAAAAAGAGGGAGCAAGAAGGAAAGGTGCATGGAAGAGGTCGAGAAAGCGGTAAAGGAAGAGAGGGAACGGGAAATGATAAACGGGGAAAGAGGAGGAAGGAAGGTCATTAATGAGGAAATAGGTATAGACCAGTGGACGAAGTATTTCAAGAGACTGTTAGGGGGAGTGGAAAATAAAGTAGATTGTGAAGGAGGAAAGACAGTAGCGGGGAAAGAGGAGAGTGGAAAGGAGATTAGTAGGAAAAAGGTGAATGAGGCAATTGCAAGGCTGAAAAGAAACAAAGCAACAGGTGAGGATGGCTTGGAGAATGAAACACTGAAATATGGTAGAGAAAGAGTGAAAGAAGAGACGTGGAGGATTTGCAAGATGGGAAAAGATCTCGGAGTCAAGGAACAACAGTTGGTATAGGAGGAGGGTAAGAGCATGTAGGTTTGGATAAATGAAGAGCAGAATCTGTGTAGAGTAGGTAGGTATGAGGAAGAATCATGGTTGCATGTGTTAGAGAGGTGTACAGGTGACGAAAGGAGAGGGAAGAGTGGAAGGGAGAATAAAGTGGATTTTAAATAGGAATAGTCAGAGTGAGGAGTGGATGAAGAAGCTGGAAGTTTTGAGAGAGAGAGAGAGAGAGAGAGAGAGCTGGTTGCACGGGGTAGTGAAAAGCCAAAAAATGACTCCTAAAGAAGGAGCGTAATGAAGTAGTGTTGCGGAATAGAGCTACAATTTTTAGGTTGGTAGTGGTAAGAGCCGATAAGAAAACATGTAATGGTTCTGTAAAGAGTCTCAAATCCGTCAAAGAGAGAAAATATATACAAAATAAAGAAGAAATTACAGTGTTGACGAGGTCTGCCAGTTTTTTAACAACACCATGGTCAGTCAAAATTCCAAGATTTTCTGGATCAGTGGCAATAGCAGCAATTGTCGCACAAACAGCACTCAGAACTTGGGCATTATCACTTTCAAGAAGACTAACAGTGAGTTCCAGTCCCCCTACAAAAGCTCGAACCATCTCTGGTGAATCCTTGGCGAATTTTATACAAGGAACCAGGGCATAGCAGGCGTTTCTCTTGATAACATCGCTGGGATGTTTTAATAATGACCAAACTAAACGAACTCCATCCAAAATATGCTCTGGGTCATTGATGATGTCCATGCATTCTTCATTCTCAGCGCATTCTTTTATCACCAATGGCAAATTTTCCAAAAGGGGCTCGTAAGTTGCGCTCAGTAAGCGAATCTGTAATTCGGTCTTGCTGAAAAAATATACCAGAATGCAACCGCAACAAAGGCAAACGCATTCTTTAAATTTCTTTAATTTCCTTTTGCATTTTCTGAACTTGCACTCATCCCACTCAATTTATGAACCTATATTTGACCGATTTCTTTTGAAATTGGGCAGTCCTTTAAGTATTTTCTTGATTTTTTCAGATTCATTCTAACATGAGGGAGGTATCCTGTAAGTTTCGTCATTGCTTAAATATTCCTTCATACACATAAAAAAACTTATTTTTTTATTATATAAAATAAATTTTTCAAAATATCAATGCTTTATTTAAACATTCATACTTTTATATCTTGATGCGCTAAAATCATATATATTTATAGAATATACAATTACAGAATTTATAAAATCAAATCTTTTTGAAAAACTTCATATTTTACAATATGAAATAAATTTTTTTGAACATCAATTTTTTTTTTAAACATTCATAGATTCATGTCTTAATGTTGAAATTACGTTTTTTGCTTTTCTGTTTGGATTTATTTTACGGAAAAAAAAGAAAAAGAGAAAAGGCAAAACTAGTAAAGTATGAAGTAAAAATAATCAAAACAGAACAGCGAAAATCATTATTTTAAGATTTTTCTTATTTAAATTCTAAAAGATTTGAAATTTATTACTGTATTATCTGTAAATATATATAATTTTAGCTTCGTTAAGACATAAAACTATGGATATTTAAAAAAAGAATTGATATTGTGAAAAATATATTTTATATTATAAAAAATAAGTTTTTCATATGAAGGAATAGCTTACCGAGGAAAAAACTCAGAGGACATCCCTCATATTATATTTAAAAAAAAGAAGTCTAGAAAAAAATAAAAAATAATCGAAGGTGGTCTTTTGAGGAAATTTACTTTTTAGTTTTTTCGAAACATGTACGTTATTTTTATTTTGTCCACACCCCCCTTCCAGAATGCCCCAAAAACCACCCTCTGAACAGGATCAAATATTTTTCGGTACTAAATATTACTTTTGTGTAGCTTTATTTCCACAGATCAGTTTTAATGGTCAAATTAAAAAGTTTCGTGCATTTCTATATTAATTATTAATTGTTTGAACAATTTTTTACTGTTTATAATAATAATAAATAATAGTATTATTATATCGTTATTGATTGTCGATTTTTCATGTTTACAGTTTTGGATAAAAAATTACAATATAAGATCATATTTTAGAAAAAATCATTTTTAATCAAGTTAAAATTTTTTGAAATATCAACAAAAATATTACATTTATTTGGATTTGGTTAATGAAACAAAAGTGGTGTGTTTTTCCCGTTTGAACAGAACTAATTTTATGAAAAAACTTTGGAAAAAAATTGTAAACAAGTGTCTCATCAACTAAATACAAAAAAAGGAATTTTGGTTTATATTTCAAAGAATTGTAACCTAATCAAAAATTATTTTTTCTGAAATATGATTTCTTATTATTATTTGTTATCGAAAACTGTACACATAACAAATTCGCAATAATTTTCAAACCCGTAGAAAATTTTTTAATTTTTCAAATTTCAAGTAAGTTTTTAATTTTTCAAACTTTAAAAACTTACAAAGTTTAAACCCCCCCGTGGTGGCCGAAAGTGACATCTAATTTTGTATTTTAAAACACGAGTTATCCTGATAGGATATCTCAACTTTTACACATATCTCAAAAACAAATTTCTAAAAATAAGTCTTTTCACTTCTCCCTACCCTCTTGCATTATTATTCTATTTTCTTAATTATTACATTTAAAAAAATGTTACGTAACATTTCTCGAACCCTCCCCCCACCCCCATCGTAACAAGATCATGACATCTCTTCTTGAACCCTCTCATCCCCCCTTGAAGTGTTACGTAATATATTGACGACCCTTAAACAAATGTAAATTGTTTAAACAATCATGGATAAGTAATGAAAAGTATCAAACATTAAGGACATAATGAAATTTGTTGACAAATTTTCAAGAAAAGTACATTGTTCTGCATTATTTCACCCAAAAGTTACACTTCAACAATGAAAAGTTATTTAACCAATCAACGACAATGTGAATCGGTCGTGCTAATCTTTGTTTTAAATCAATCAGTTCATGCTACTCGGACAAGGTGTAAATTTGTGATGTTTTGTCGAAGGAAAAATGTTAAAAAGAGTGAAAATTGTTTTAAAATTATGGCTAGATGGTAAAAATACAAGAAATACCAGGATTCTACAGTGTTTGTTGAAAAATGTGCAGAAAAACTACATTTTCCTGTCTTGTTCCAGTCAAAAGTTACATATAAACACTAAAATTTGTTTAAACAATTAACAACAAATTGATTCGACCATACTGATTTTTAATATTGCCTTTTCAGTTTATCTTATTGTGAAGGTACCGATTATTTGCGATAAAATGTTTAAAATTATTGTTTAAACAATTAATAATCAGTAAAAAAGTACATAAAATTTTTTATTTTGACCGTCAAAAATTATCTATGAAAATAAAACTACACCAGTTACGACCAGTATACCGCAAATTACTTGATCCTCGTTCGGAGGGTGGTTTCTGGGTCATGAAGGAATGGGGTGGGGGTCAAAATATAAAATAAATGCATGCGTCCCATTTGGGGAAGTGATTTTAAGAGGTTTGTATAATTTTTACTACTTTTATTGAAAATTACGCCTTCCAGTCTCATATTTGTAGAAGTGGGTGTTTTCCTCATGCTATTCTTATGGAATAATAGAGGGGGTGGGCGGCACCCTTTAATATTGTCCTATCGAAAAAAGTAAAAATACGTATTAATTTTTTTTGGAAACCCTAATAATCAATTTTACCAGTTTCGGCAGGCCTTCGTTTGCCCTGAGAACATCTCGATTGCTTGGATGTTTGCAGCACTCCGCAAGAGCACCAACAACATTAGTGAGAACATCCTCATCCTCATTTTCCTCAAGAAGAGGTACAAGGGATCCCACAAGTCCATTCTGATTAAATCTGATGATATTTTCCGGACTCATTGCACATTTCCATATTCCACCTGTGACAGCTGCCAACAATTTCTTATTGGCTCGAACTTGTTCATCTTGAATCAACTTACAAAGTGGATCCAATCCGCCAGCTTCTCTCACCATATGTCTTGTAGTTTCGTTTGCTGAGCACTTAAAAATCGCGAGTGCACAATTTTCTTTCAATTTCACATTATCATTATGCAAGTGATGCACCACGTCTGTGACAATTCCCATTTGTTCGAAAGCTACTCTGAAAGCTTTCTGAAAGAAAAAATATAATAGTTATTTAATTTCCTTTACGAAAAAATATTATACAAAATTCTATGGGAGCGTGACACATACGAGGTGTGGATATTAAATAACCGGACCGATGCTCTAACAATATTTATTTACTAAATTATTCAATGGAGATGTTATCTCCTTCAATGCAGTCCCCTTTCCGATCCCTATACCGCTTCATACAAATTTTCCATTGTTTAAATCAATGTTACAGGTCCATTTCTGATAGGTCTTTCATGAGCTGCACCGCTTTTTCCTTCACAGCCTTTGACAAATTTGACGTTTCTGTAGCGGATTTTCGAAGTTTAACAAGAAAATTCACATTGAAGCGCTGTTCTACTTTTACACTCAACATAATTCCGGCCGAGCTCAGGTAGACGGTCAAATTCGAACAAAGGTTACTGTCGAACTGAGGGTCGTACAACCTTAAAATTTGGAGGGTAGCAGGAAAAGAACGCAGATCAATATCAGACCCTGCTTATTGCCGGCACCCCAAGCAAGCGGCAAAAAAAATCAGTTCGGTTATTTAATAGCTACACCTCGTATTACGTAACTTTATTTTCGACCTTTTCTTAAGCCCTCCTCCCCATGTAACAGACCGTAATATTTCCTTTGCCTCCCCCACTTCCTTGCCGTTACGTAACTTATTTTGCATTATGTTTAAAGAAATAATAGACGTTTTCTGAATAAGTAAAAGGTTTTTTAAGATAAAATGTTATCTATAAATAAATAAAAAAATATTTTGATATAACCCTGAATTTGTTTAAAAATCTTTTTCTTAGTCATACAAATATTGACATTACTTAATATAGGTACTAATTAAAATTCACCTATTTAAAACTTTTCTTCAATACAATTAAGAACCATTCAACAGACGAATTCTACACTTCAAGTCGCAGAATCTCTCGGCAAAAAATATGTTGTTTTTTAGAGAAAATTAGGCGATACGTAGTTTTCTGATTTGAGAACAAGAAGTTTTTTTTCGAAGGATTTTACGGGATTTCAAAATACTTTGAAGATTTTAAGGTATTTTAAGAGAATCCACAGATTTCAAGAAATTTGAAGAGATTCCAAAGGATTGCTACGGATTTCGAGGGACTTCAATCGATTTTTAAGGCTTTTATAAGGATATAATGGGATTTCAAAAGATTTACAGAGATTTCCAAACATTCCCACTAACTTTAAAGGATTTCTGCGGGTTTCAAGAGGTTATAAAATATTTCGACGGATTGTAAGGAGTGTCGTAAGACTTCGAAACATTTTACAGGGTTTTAGAAGATTTCAAAGATTTCCAAACATTTCCAGAGATTTTAAGGGAATTCAAAGGATTTCAATAGATTTTGAAAGGCTGCCAAGAATGTTGAGGATTTTAAAAGGATTGTACGGTATTTCAAAAGATTTTTAAGATTTTTCAGTATTTTAACAGATTCCAAAAAATTTCAAGACATTTAAAAAATATCAAGAGGTTTCAAAGAATCTTATAGGATTTCCAAAGAGATTTCTAGAGAAATAAATTCTAGAGAATAAAATTTCAAGAGATTCCTAGCCATTCCAAAGATTTTAAGGTGTTTTGAGGTATTTCATGGAATTTCACAAGATATAAGGGATAATATTGAATCTTTAAGAATTTGAAGGGATTTCAAAGATTTCTAGGAATTTGAGCGATTTTTCAGAGAACTTTAACGAATAAGTTTATTTTAATTTATATTCGAGGGATTCCGAATTATTACTACTTAATTTAGTCGATTTTAACGATTTCCAGAGATTTCAAGGGATCTTAAGGGATTTCAGCTATTTCCAAAAGGCTTAAAAGATTTAATATATATCGATGGATTTCTGTGAATTTCAAGAAATATCAAGGAATTAAAAGTATTTCAAAGGATTGTAAAGATTTTGAATATTTAAAAAAAAAATCAAAAAAATTTCAAGACATTTAAAAAATGTCAAGAAGCTTCAAAGAACTTTGTAGGACTTCCAAAGGTTTTAAGAGATTTCTAGAGAACTAAATTCTCGAAAATGAAATTTTAAGAGATTCCCAGCAGTTCCAAAGATTTTTAGGGATTTTAAAATATTTCAAGGAATTTCACAAGATTTAAAGGATCATATTGTATCCCCAAGGATTTAAGGGATTTCAAAGATTTCTAGGAATTTTAACGGTTTTTCAGAGAACTTTAATGAATAAGTTTAATTTAATTTATATTCAAGGGATTTCCATGAATTTCCAGATAACTCTAGGGAATAAATTATATTTTCTTTCAAGAAATTTCTACGGATTTTAACAGTTTCAAGGGATATGAAGGAATTTAAAAAATTTCACAGAATTTTAAAGATTTTATGTCATTTTAAAAGATTCAAAAGATTTCTAAGGGATTTCATCAAACTTTGTAGGATTTCCAAAGGTTTCAAGAGATTTCAAATTATTTTTTCTTATTTTTGTTGATTTTTACGATTTTCAGAGATTTCAAAGGATATCAAGGGATTTTAACGTATTTCTATACAACCTTATGGAATAAATTAAATTCTATTTCAAGGCATTTCTACTGATTTCTACAATTTCAAGGCACATGAAGGATGTTTCTAGATAACTTTAGGGAATAAATTTTATTTATTTCATTATCAATGGCTTTTTAATTTTTTCAAAGACTCCTGACTTTTACAAAGATTTGAAAGGAATTTAAAACGAGTTAAAAGATTTTCAATGGATTTCTATGGATATTAAGAAATATCACAAATTTTTAATGATTTGAAAAAAATTTCATATGTATCAAGGGCTTACAGTAGATTCCAAAGGATTTTCATGGATCTCAATGAAATTTCAAGCGATTTTAAAGATATTGAGGGAATTCACAGATTTTTGCTGTGTAAATTTTATTTGCGTAGAATCGCTATTTTTATATACTTCCGCATGAGATTATGAGTGGTCTGAAATAAATCGTTCCTTTGTAGTTTCTCTACTTTTTATCTTAAATATATATAATATTTTTATTTCTTCAATATTTTTCTATTATTTATTCCAATGCTGATTTTCCTATAATTGCGAAAAAATTATTGAAAAAGCATTATATATTTCAATATATTATTAATATTTTATGGTGAGGGATAAGATTAATTTAATGTTCATGTATTTACATTTAAATAAATTTCTTTTTCAAAATCTGTGTGTGTGTGAATTTTTTTCTTCGATCTTATATTTTTCTCAAAAAACGTTTCAGCTGTGAATTTTTTCGCAATACATCCTTTTTAACAATATTTAGTGGTAGTATTTAGTGGATATAATTCAATTAAATGTTGATAGCTATCTTCATATTTAGGAATCTTAAAATTTGTACATTTTTCGTCCATAAGTAATTTTTTTTTAAATATTAAGCATATAACAACATGACAAGTACCAAATTTGTTCATTTTGATAAAATGAATCGATTGATGTATTTAGAAGCACTCTAACATTTGTAAGAGAAAAACTTTCTTAATTATGGGAATATACCAATATTGTGATTACTAAATTTATTCGTTACGTTCAGACAAATCGATTGACGTATCTATCGGACATGTATGGCAACATAAAATTATGATATATACCGATTTTTCAATTTGTTTAACGTTCAAAGGTTAAAAAATTCTCCATTTTTGAAATATACCAATATTTTAGTATAATATTCATTCGTGTTGATGAAATGAAACTATTGAACTTTATAAAAACCTTCTATGATCTATGAAAAATAAAAAATAAACAGTTAATAGCATTAAGCAATAAGAAATGAGAAATAAATAACAAACAAGAAATAATAAAGAATGCAGGCGAAATCGCCTTTTCCAGCCACTCAGACACCTTTCACAATTCAAAATACACTTGTTATAGCACTCCTTTATCATATGATCATAGAAAACATATCAGCCCGATTCTTATCAAAGAATTATTTCTGTATAACAAAACAATCCTGTATAAGGAAGCAAAGTGTTCATTACATGATCACATTTAAAGATACACCATATAATGAACGCGCCCACCAAACTATAATTTTTGAATTATTGTTTAATTTATATAGATTTTTAAAAGAATAAAAACTGAGAAATGTTCTCACAAGGTCTGCACATTGCTGAACTGCTCCCATCATTGGAATAATTAAATCTACATTCTGAGACTTGAGGAATCTAGCCATGAGAAAAACGACACCAAATTTTCTCAGTTGTTCTTTGATTTTTGGACTACTGCTTAAAGAGTCGAGCACTTTGGCGCATCCGATTGCGACTGCCATTAATTCTTTGTCGATTTCGTTCAGATTTTCTGGAGAACGTTGAAGGACTGTGTCTGGAACGTCCATCACATCCAACTGAAAATTATATATTCAAGAATAAAAACTTCAGGTAAAAAAGGAAGGGAAGTCGAAATATTAGAAACTGAATTTGTGCTTCTTCTCAAAGACTGCCGAACCTGGACTTACAATTAAAGGGACACCCCCTCGAACTCTAATCTGCTTCCTGGCTTTCCTCATCAAAGCTATACTAGCCATAGTTTCTGCTGCTAAAACTTGAATATCCCTAGCTGGATGTTTCAACATTTCTATTAAAGGAGTCACAATTCCCAGATCAATTAAATAACGTCTCATCTCGGCCGATGAAGCAATTTGTAACAAAACTGCCAATGATCCATGTTGACATTTTATATCCTTCGTTTCTAGAAGATTCACTAATACCTCAAATCCTCCCATCTCATAAATAGCTTTTTGAATAATCTGAAAATTTCATTATCATTATAATAATTTTGTCTTAGAAGGTTCTCACGGCTGGCCTCGATTAAGGAGGAACGGTGAAGGCATTTCTAGTCAATTGAGGGTCTGAAATTTTGTTAATCACAGAAATTCAAAAAGGT
>JAUMHM010000049.1:8206063-8224817 GCA_032362435.1 Melikaiella ostensackeni
ACCCACAAAATATTTCTAAAACAAGGAATGTTTTAGAAAATTTTGAATTTCAGTGTGGAAGAAAAATTTCAGCTTTCCTAGTTACGACTTCCACTTCTAGAAGATTTACAATATTCTAAGACCAACAGAAAAATTTTTAGAAGACTTTGAATTTTCAACAAAATGCATGAATTTTCAACTGAAAAGGATAAATTTTCAACTCAGACATATCTTCAACAAAATACATGAGTTTTCAAATAAAAAAGAGAAATGTCCAACCAAATAGTTGAATCCTTAACTAAACAATATAAATTTTGAACAAAAAATGGAATGGTTAAATTTTCATTTGAAAAAATGAATGTTTAACCAAAAATAAATGTTAACAAAATATTTAATTTTTCAACGAAAGAGATGCATTTTCATTTAAAATTATGAATCTTCAACAAAAAAAAAAACATTTTTAACAAAGTAGTTCAACTTTTAACCAAAAAGATGAATTCTTAATGAAAAAGGTAACAGAATACATAAATTTTTTTCCAATTGAAAAAAGTAATTTTTAACGAAAAAAGATGAATTTTTAACAAAAAAAGTAACAGTTGATATTTCAATCAAAAAACAGTTTAATTTTAAATCAAAAACAGTTATATTCAACCAAAAAAAGAATCTTCATCAAAATAGTTTAATTTTCAGTCAAGAGAGGAATAAAATCAACCAGATTGTTAAAATTTCAAGCCAAAAAGGCAAATTTTCAACAATGAAGTTGATTTCCAACTAAATAATAAAATTTTTATCCAAAAAGATAAATTCTCAATGAAAAATATAATAGATGAAAATTCATCAAAAAAAAGACGAATTTTTAACAAAATACATGAGTTTTCAGCTACAAAAGATCAATTTTCAACAAAATAGTGTAATTTGAGACCAAAGAAATGAATATTCAACCAAGAAGATTAATTTTTTACCAAAAAAAGAACGAATTTTGAACAAGATATATGAATTCTCAAGTAAAAAAGATCAATTTTCAACCAAAAATATCATAGTTAAATTTTCGATTGAAGAAATTAATTTTCAACGAAAAAAGATGAATTCTCAACTAAAAGTGTAATAGTTCATATATTTCAACTTTAAAAAATTAATTTTAAATCAAAAACAGTTTAATTCACCCAAAAAACTAATTTTCAACAAAACAGGTGAATTTTTGACCGAATGAAATGATTTTCTTTCAAAATCGTTCAATTTCGAACAAATTAATTAAATTTTCTACCAAATAATGAAATTTTTAACCAAAAAAGATGAACTTTCAAGTAAAATAATAAGTAAAATAACTGAAATAGTAAATTTCCGGTTAAAAAAATTCATTATCAACCAAAGAGAAATGAATATTAAACTCTAAAATTATTTTTCTATTTCTTTCCAAGTGTTTTTATAGATTTTAGAAAATTTTGAATACGAGCGTGGGAGAAAAATTTATATTTTCCTATATCGGGCTAAGAATCTCTATGGCTATCTGCCGCCACAATTTGAATAGTGAAAATGAAAATATAGTTGGAAAAGCAATAAAATTGATTGATTTACGTGAAAAAGACTTGTGAACTATATTTCGAAAGTAACTAAAAAAGTAATGATTTTTATAGTTACTGTTACTGAAAAAATGTAATTAGTTACCAATTCGTTACTTAACTTACAAAGGTAATTTTGTTACCACTATCGTTACCAAAAAAAAGTAACTAGTTACAGTAACTAGTTAAAAGGAACTACTTACTCCCCATCACTGAATCTAAGTTAATGCATAGGATAGGAAAGTAGCAAACCAACTCTGGTATTGAGTTCGAAGTCCTTCAAGAGACAGAGAGAAACTGTCGTCGCAGTTTGATTGCCAGCTTTCATATACTTGATGAGTTTCTGCATGTGCCAAAACTCGGACGGAACATCCGAAGAGGAATCGTCCTTGAGGTACCTGCTTTCTTCATCGCTTTCAGATTCAGGTTCATCATCCGAACTTTCCTCTTCAGCTCTTTCATCAACATATCGAACTCGAGGTCCATAGGGTTCTCCAGTCACTATTGAGACAAGAGCGTTTGCTGGTTGTTCCTCCACAACTTCCAAAGCCCTTTGTCAAAACAAATTTTATTCCATCGACTTCACTTTTATCATTGATTCTAGAACTCTCAAAAATAAAAATTAATCAAAGTAGGTGCCATGCGCCTACAAAAATAGGTTTCGTAGCCTATTAATTCGTCCCCTTCCCTACCCTATCCTATTAATTTGTTAATCAAGTACTTCAAATCTTTCCCCTTTCCTAACCTATCCAATCCTTTTCTCCTTTCCAGCCCCTCACTTCCCACCCACGCCCTCGCTTCCCATCCACATACATTCCCACTCCTCACTTCCCTTTCTTACTACCCGTGAATTCCCATACGGGAAAATATTAGTAAAAAATGAGTAAAAGTAAGAAACATGCGCCCACAAAAAATGATTTCGCAGCCTATTAATTTGTTAATTAAGTCGTTCAAATCTTTTCCCTTCTCTAATCTATCCAATCCTTTTCTCTTCTTCCAACCCCTCGCTTCCCATCCGCACATCTCCTCACTTCCCCTCCTTACTAAACCTCACTTCCCACCAGAGAAAACAGAGGTAAAAAATGAGTAAAAGTAGGATACATGCGCCCACAAAAAAGGATTTCGCAGCCTATTAATTTGTTAATTAAGTCGTTCAAATCTTTCCCCTTCCCTAGCCTATCCAATCCTTTTCTCCTCTTCCAACCCCTCACTTCCCAACCTCACCCTCGCTTCCTCCCACACACCTTCCCACTCCGCGTTTCCCCTCCTCATTAAACCTCACTTCCCACCCGGGAAAATAGTAGTAAAAAATAAGTAAAAGTAGGAGACAAGCACCCACAAAAAAGTGTTTCGTAGCCTATTAATTCGTTAATTAAGTCGTTCAAATCTTTGCCCTTCCCTAGCATATCCAATCCTTTTCTCCTCGTCCAACCCCTCATTTCCCATCCTCACCCTCGCTTCTCCTCCATACACCTTCCCACTCCTCACTTCCCCTCCTTACTAAACCTCACTTCCCACTCGGGAAAATAGTAGTAAAAAATGAGTAAAAGTAGGAGAGATGCGCCCACGAAAAAGGGTTTCGTAGCATTGAGATTAAAATCATTGTTCTTCTAAAATTAAAAAAAATAGTTGAGAGAGAAAGTGATGGGAAATTTCTTGTATTTAGTTCCTGTCCGATTCTATCCGATCTTATACGATCCTATCCAATTCTATCCGACTCTATCTGATCCGGTCCTATCCGATTCTCTCTGACCCTATTCGATCTGATCCTATCTTCCCCTACCATCCCCTCACTTCTCTTCCCAAAACAGCCACACCCACTCACTTCCTGCTTCTTGCCCCTTGCTCCCCACATATCAGTCTCCCCTCCCATCACTTCCCCCACACTCCCCCGTCCCTATCCTCACTTCCCCTCAATTACCCTTACCTCACTCCCCCCTCTCCGTCTACCCCTCATCACCCATCGCTTACTCCTCACCCCCATCACCTCCTCAGACTTCCCCTTACCTTCCTCCCCTCTTCTTCCCACCCTCCCTCACTTCCCATCAATCCCCATCCCTTCTTATCACCCCGCCCCCATGCCTCTACCCATTCGCATCCCTTTCCCTCACCTCCTCCTCACACCCCTTCCCTAACCCCGCACTTCCCTCCCGGGAAAAAAGTATGACGGACGTACACCCGAAAGAAACTATAAGGATTTCTTCCCGGGGTTATGAAATCCTAAAAATGTAAAATTCAATCAAAATTTCGAAATTCGACTTTGAAGTAAGGTGAACAGAGATAATTTTTATAATGGAAAGTAAGCGGATTTCAAAGAAGAGGTAAAGTAGACATAGGACTTTAAAATAAATTTGATAAACTGGAAAATTTCATTTAAAAATAAGATTAAAAAGTCTTCACATATTCTAAAATTTAAAATGAGTATTTTATTATTTTCTGTCACTTTGAATTTTGAAACTACAGTTTCAAGGAGGTACGAATTTCCCAACTCTTTATAAAAACACAAAATTCGGCTCATCACATACAGTAAGATTCATAATTATTAAAACAAGAAATTAAAAAAATATTTTTCATTTGACAATAATTTTAAAGAAAATCAGTAGATTTAACTCAGGAAATATTTTTTCTATTGAAAAACTAAGAAATTCTGTGCTTCCGAATACCCGGACAAAGTCGAAAACCCTGTAGAACAAAAGTTATATGTTGCAAAAAAAACCATTTTCAATTTTAAAGAATCGACATTTCCAGTTTTTCTCGAAAACGAAGCGAGATACGAAAAACAGTCAAGAGAGTGAAATTATTTCTTGGAAAAAATTTCTACAGAAATACCTTCTAACCATTTTTTGATATCACTTCGTTTTTTTCTGAAAAACTCGATTTTTCGATTTTAAGAGGTAAAAATTGAGTTTTTATAACACATGCATGATTTTTGCCGTTTAACGTACCTATAAGGCGGGCCCAGAGTTCTACTTTTTACTCCCCTGGGAGTAAAAAATACTGTTTAATCCCTAGGGATTAAAAGGTTCCGTCAGAGGTGAATAGTTGAAAATATAAATATATGAGCTCACATTTTGGACTCGAAGAGATGTTTTACCGATAAACTAACATAAATTACCATAAATAAGACCTTGAATTTCTGTACACTTCCAAAAATTAAAAATTTTGAGCATCCAAAAATTTTCGAAAATTTCCGTTAATTTATAGTTTAAAAATCTCCAAAATTGTTTTCCATTAAAAATTGAATGTGACCAGAAAAATCTTGGTAATATATGCATAAATAATAAATATGCTATTATTATTAATCTTATTATTATAAAAAAAAATTTTTCAGCGGAACGTATACTTATTTCTAATTTAAAAGATCTCCAGTCACACAATTATTATTATCTGATCAGTTAATAATTAGTTTCATGATTAGTGATTTTTATAAAATCAGAAATTATGATACATTTCGCTGAAAACCTTTTTAATTACAGACAGAAACAATCAGATTTTTTCAAAAAAAAAGTATCCTAAGGTTATTTGAATAATAAATTATCTATTCTAATTTGTTCTACCCTTATAAAACTGTGAAAAACCAATCTTTATCAATAATTTTTAAACTGAAAATAAAAAATCAAGTTTTTGAAAAACATGAAGTGAGATCAAAAAATTATAAGATGTTATTTTGGTAGAAATTTTTCGAATGAACAATTTTGCTTTCTTGACATTTTTTCATGTCTTACTTCCTTTTCAAGAAAAACTGGAAATTTCGATTCTTTCAAATTTAAAAATGGATTTTTTTCAAAAATGGGTCGGAAAAACTGTAAGACATCCCAGATAAAAAATAAAAAAATTCTTGGTGTTCGCCTTTTATGTTGAAGTAATTTTAACGGAACCGTGCTTGAAAATTAAGAATGTTAAATGCAAGGTTTCAAAATTGAACCATTTCAAATTTGAGGATGACATTAAAATCAGATTCAATTATTCATAAGTGTACCAATTCAACCCTTGCAAAAAGATTTCTTTCCCAACGGATCAAATTAATATAGCGAATTTTTTGTGAGTAAAGTTTTTTCGTGGTGAATAACTATAAAAAATTGTTTGAGTTTAGATTGAGTCACAAGAAACACAAAAAAATTGTTCTGGAAATTTTTGATGTTAATTTTAAATTTGTAGCAACGCTTTTATTTAATATTTATCAGATTCGTTTAATTTTCCTCGAAATAGAAATATGTTTACTCTTTATTATTTTAACCACAAATAAAAACTTTAAAATGAATGATTTTAGATTTAAATTTTTACTTTCACTAAAAATAAATGTATTATTTCTTACCCCGGCACTGAAATATTTGGAGGAACTTCAATTGGAGCTTTTTTTTTCTTTGGCGGCATGATTCTTGCACACTTTACTTAATTTTTAAAACATTCAGACTGAAATTTGTACTTAACCACATAAACTCAAAAATAAATAATAGAATGCTACTTTAAACTGTCATAAAATGGAAAAATTATTGACCTCAGTGAAAATGCGACTGTTATAGAAGCAAAGGTGAATTGCAGCTAAGACCAGTTGAGTGCAAGTTATCGACCAAACAACAAGCAGGAACAAAAGAACCTTTACGTCAGAATGAGAAAAGTTCTAACCTATTAGTTAAAATAAAAAGCGATAAATGGAAAAAAATATCAATATAGTAATAGAAGTTTGAAAATATTTATAATGAAATGATAAATAATATCCTGCTTCTATTACAAAGTTTTATACACTTTAATACCTATGTCCTAATTAATCCTTAAAAGTAAAGTATCCATCTAAAAATAAATAAGGAAACGACTTTTATATTTTCACTTTATTTTTTCTTTAACTTCACTACTATAATTAATGTTGCGAAATTTATTTATTTATTTTTCTCAGATCTCGCTCTCACTTGTACATTCATTGCGACTTACAGGAATGTGATGGATATGTGATATAATAATTTGTGCATTATAATAATTAATAACTTCATATTAATAACTTTTAATGCATAAAAAGCAGAATAGGTCCAAAATAACCAACTTATTTTGGATTGTCTTATCTGTAGGGTAACAGGATCCTTTTGTCGAGTAAACGTTCATGTCTTTTAACCTAAACTTAAATATATATATATATATACTTTTCTTAAAATTAAAAATCATTTCAGAAGTGCCAATTAAGCCTTATGGCAAAATAGTAAAAATAGGAAGAATTTGATCTTCCTCGTTGACAATAGGTACGTTCCTCGACATTATTTGGTAATACCCTAGGTCATATCACTATGCATTAATTTAACTTTATTTCAACTTTACTTTTAATTTATTTTAACATTATTGTAAGTTTAGATTTTGGACGTCAAAGACAGAATTTATATTTAAATTTTATTTAAATTTGATTTCGCATTAATATTTACTTCTGTTTTTGTAAAAAAAAAAAGGTTTTCGACATGCACCATCAGCTTTCATAAACCTGAATAAAAGAGATTTTTTGTACTATTACTTTTTTGTGCTTGATCAATCCTTTCGGAGAAAAATTAAAAAAATGCTTATTACCTTAATAATCATATAAAAATTTAACCTTCCCATCACGTCAAAAACATTTTTTTACCTTCCCTTGGCCGTTTCACTTGGCTGTATAATATATTAAGGAAAAATAAAGTCCATGTTATTACAGTTTTCACACTCAAATGAAAGTTATTTGCATCCGTTTAGCTGCTTTTACTAAAAGCTACCTTTAACTAGTTTTTTCTAAACACAGTTAAACGGATACAAATAAAATTCAGCTCAGTAAGAATGTGTAAATAATACTGTTTACAAAATTGGTTCAACTAAAGGACTTCCCTTTGTCGACAGCCTTAGTCGGATAAAATGTTTTGAAAACATTCTGCAATACTTTGAAAGCATTTATAAACTTTGTATACGAAAATATTGCCTCGTCAATTTCAGTTGACGACAAACATGAGCTTTTTCCGTTAACTCTTGTTAGAATAAAAGATTGCAATTTTTAAAATCCTTTTCTAGTCTTGCAATCCATTCGATGCAAACCTGGTCAACAAATGAGTGTTAAAACGTGAATAATACTGATTATAAAATTATTATAGATGAAAGGGTTCGTTCCTCTTTCCGACAGCCTTCAGTGGAATAAATGTTTTTAAAACATTTGAAATGCTTTGGAAGCATTAATAAACTTTATATACGAAAATATTGCTTCGCCCATTTTAATTGACGGTAAACATGAGCTTTTTCCGTTAACTCTCGATAGAATAAAAGAATTGCAATATTTAAAACCCTTTTCTAGCTTTGCAATCCATTCGCGGTAAAACTTGTCAAAATTTGAAAGCAAAACTTGCTTCGCGTTATATTTCTCACTATCTGTGACACGGCTAAACGAATACAACAATCCTGCAAACATGTTCAAATCCTTTGAAAGCATTTACAAACTTTCCCTACGAAAATATTGTTCAATATTTACAATATTAAGACGCGATTATTACCAAAATCAACAACGACAATTCTGCCGCTTGCAGTCAAAGCAACGCCAGCAGGCCGATCCATTTGGTTGTAATAAGTTCCATACGATCCCAAGTGTCGCCTGAACAAACCAGCCTTGTTGCGAATTTGAACCCGATGATTTCTCGAATCAACAATGATAATATTTCCTTTATCATCAGCCGCGATACCCTGAGGTCTACTGATTGGCTTGATTTTGTCATTTTGGCGAACGATAACTTTAGAGGAGACAAAATCAGAATCGATTTCGATGATTCGATGGTTGTTGAAGTCAGACACAAGAACATTGCCCTCAGGATTGAAGCACACTCCACGAGGTAGGTCCAAAGTTTTCAAGTCACTTAGGCTGCCGAAAGACTTGAGGAAAATTCCCTGAGGACTGAACATCTGAACTCTGTTATTTCTCGTGTCGGAGACGACAATTTGGCACTCGGAGTTTACAGCTACGTCCCAGGGATAGATGAACTGACCACTGTTGGACCCTTTTCCACCAAAAGTGTGCAGGAAAGTGCCTTCCATTGTAAAGATCTGGAACAACAATTTGAATTGCTCATTAGATTTCGTACTAAAATTGATCCGCTTACACCTGAAATTCTATATTCCCTTATTAACAGTATTATAGGAAAATCAGTATAGGCCTATGAGGGTGATGTCTTCTGAAAATTGTTCCTTTTGATATCAAAATGACCTCTAAATTTTTTCAGAATTTAAAAAAACATTTAGGGGTCGTGCAAGCCTATTTTGCAAAAAAAAAATGCTTGTTTTAATTTAATTGTCACTGTTGATAGATTATTTTACTTTGGAATCCCTGGACTGTCTCACTTTTAGTGGAATAAATCACCCGAAATTTTGACAGAATTAAAAAAAATATTTAGGGATCTTGCAGGCCCATGTGTGCAAAAAAAAATGATTTTATTTTAATTGTCACTGTTAATGGATTATTTTACTTCATTATACCTGGAATGTATTATTTTTATGAAATACATCATCCAGATTTTCAAAATAATTTTTAAAACATATTTAGGAGTCTCGCTAAATATGTTTTTAGAATTCTCTCAAAAATGTGAGTGATGTATTTCACTAAAAGATATACAGTCCATGTATGCCAATGTAAAATAATCCGTTGAAAGCGGTCATTAAAATAAAATAAGAATTTTTTTGGCAAAAATGGGCCTGCGAAACATCTAAGTATTTTGATTTAATTATTATAAAAATCTCGGTGATGTATTTCATTAAAAGTAATACAGTCCAGGTATTCAGAAGTAAAATAATCCGTTAACGCATTAACAGTGTCAATTAAAATTAAAATAAGCGTTTTGTTGCAAAAATGCACTTACGCGACTCCTAAATATATATTTTTTTATACTGAAAAAATTCAGGGGTTACTTTGACATCAAAAGGCACAAATTGTAAGGCATAAAAAAATAACTTTTTTTGGACCACCCTAAGGCCTACAATTGATATGTAAGTAGCCATAAATGCATAAGTCCATTTTTCGTTTTTCGAGAAATTTAGGCAAATTTTGCATCTCAAAAACAACTTTATGAAATTTCAAAAGCGTTAATGTGCTCGAAAATAATTAAAATTGTTTTCGAGCACATTAAAGTTTTTAAAATTTCATAAAGTTATTTCTGAGATGTAAAATTTGCCTAAATTTCTCGAAAACCGAAAAATGGACATTTATGGCCGCTTACTCCTCAATTAATCTTTTAGACCACTCATAATCGCATATTGAAGAAGTACACAAAAATAGCGATTCTGCACAAATAAACTATACACAGCAAAAATCTGTGAATTCCCTTAATATCTTTCAAATCGCTTGAAATTTCATTGAAATCTATGAAAATCCTTTGAAATTCCTTTGAAAACTCTTGAAATATGTTGAAATCCGTAGAAATCTCTTCAAATCTTTAAACTCATTTTGAGTTCCTTTGAAATCTTTGAAATAGTTAGAAATCTGTAGAAATCACTTAAAATTCCTTGAAAATAAAATGAATTAAATTTTTTATTTTAAAAATAATACATATTAATAAAAAATAATATTAAAAAATAAATAAATAAAAATCCGTTAGTCTCCTAAAATTTGTAAAATCCCCTAAAACCTTCGAAATACTTGGAGGTCCTATAAAACCACTTAAATTTTGTGAAATTCTTAGAAAGTCCATAAAATCGTCGGAACTCTTACGAAATTCTTTGACATCCCTTGAAATTTTTTACATCTCTACAAATTCTTTGGAATCTTTTATATTAACTTACAATCTTTAAAATACTTTGAAATTTTTTAAATTCCTTCATATCCCTTGAAATGGTTGAAATTTGTAGAAATTCTGTGAAATAAAATTCAATTTATTCCGTAAAGTTATCTAGAAATTAGCTGAAATCCCATAAAATCCCTTGAAATCTTTGAAAATTTTAAAAATCCATTAAAATAAAAATAAATCATTTGAAATCTCTTTAATATAAATTAAATTAGACTTATGCATTAAAGTTCTCTAAAAACCCGTTCAAATCCCTAGAAAACTTTGAAGTCCCTTGAAATTTTATAAATGTCTTGAATTTCTTTGGAATCTTCTAAAATAACTTAAAATATTTAAAATCCTTTGAAATTTTTTTTATTCCTTTATATCACTTGAAATTGTTGAAATCCATAAAAATCCTTCGAAATAAAACCTTTAATTTATTCATTAAACTTCTCTAGAAACAAACGTTCAAATCCATAGAAATCTTTCAAATCCCTTGAAATCCTTGGAGATTCAATAAAATCTTTTAAATCTTGTAAAATTTCTTAAAATCCCTTAAAATCTCTATCAGTTCTACAAAACTCTTTGAAATTCCTTGAAATTTTGTAAATGTCTTGAAATTCTTTGAAATCTTTTAAAATAACTTCAAATATTTGAAATTCTTTGAAATTTCTTTTATTCCTTCATATCACTTGAAATTGTTGAAATTCGTAAAAATCTTTTGAAATAATAATTTTAATTTATTCGGTGAAGTTCTCTAGAAAAAAAACGTTCAAATCCATAGAAATCTTTCAAATACCTTGAAATCCTTGGAGATTCAATACAATTTTTAAAATCTTGTGAAATTCCTTGAAATCCCTTGAAATCTTTAGAATCGCTAAGAATCCCTAGAAATTTCATTCTGTAATAATCCCTTGAAATCTTTATCGATCCTAAAAAACTTTTCGAAATCCCTTGAAATTTGGTAAATGACTTGAAGTTTTTTAGATGCTTTAATAAATAACTTAAAATCTTTTAAGACCTTAAATTTTTTTTATTCCTTAATATCTCTTGAAATGCCTTGAATCCATTGATGAATTTGAAATCTTTTGATTCATTTAAAATCCTGTAAAATCCGTTAAAATAATTGGAAATCCTACATTCGAGAAACGAATAATTCGTTTGTAGTTTATCTATTTTTTTTAAAAATAAATTCTTTCACTATTTTACCATTGTTTATTTCTACACTGATTTTCTTATAATGATTTTCTACAATGATTTTCCTAGAATCGCGAAAAAATCGAAGGGTTATTCACCCCTGAAATCATTCAAACACCACGAGCCCAAAATCTTAAAAAATCGGAATTAGTAATTTAAGAGTCCAGATCTCTCACTGTGGCCCGATGGATTTGATAAGATATCTCAAGGATCATTTCAAGATTCGCGACAATTCTTGAAGATTTGAAAGATTTCGGAAATTTCTGGCTAGATTTGAAACTGTTTTTCAAGTGTTTTTCAATCACTGAATCTTAGGATCTCCGAAATCTTGTAAATCTTAATCTGATTCTCGTGATTCTAAATCTTTAATTTTTTGATTCTATAATGACTTGGAACAAGATTTCCGAAGTGAATAGCCTCTCGGTAAAGAACTAAAAGAAACTTATCATAGGAAAATCATTATAGGTTTAAAATTAAAGAAATTAAACTCAGAATGAATCAAAATTTGAATTTTTCTTCAACGTCCAATATTTAAATTTAAATAAAAAATTCTTTCCAAATTAAAAAAAAAAACAAGAATCCACCGACCAAATTTAGACAACGCACTCTTAAGGGCATTTATTTGACTCCGGTTTTACGGGGGACAATTTCACGACCAAACGACTGAATATTTAGGCATAATTTTTGGAATACGTATTATAAATATTATTCTCTCTTTTTCTCTTGAAGCTATTTTTTAGTAAAACTGTTTCTATTTTGTCTGAAAATTAAAAAAGTGCAATTGTAGTGCGCCTCGCGTAAGGCAACCGATCAGAGTGTGCTATGTGCTTTCTCTGGCCACAGACGATCCGAAGACGGCCGAGCGCCTTTGACCAGAGAAAGCTGACATGACTGACACTGATCGGCTGCCTTACGCGAGGCGCACTACAATTGCACTTATTTCATTTTCAAACAAAATAGAAACAGTTTTAATATAAAATAGCTTCGAGAGGAAAAAGAGAATAATATTTAGACTACATATGCCAAAAATTAGACCAGAATATTCAACCGTTTGACGGTAAAATTGTCCCTCGTGAAACCCATGTCAAATAAATGCCCTTAAATGTCTCCATTCAGATTAAAAACGAAAAGAAAAAAAAAGAAAAGAAAGAGGGCAACTTCCAAACCCTCTTCCTTCTTTTTTCTTTTCTGTCTTCTTTTATTTATTTTTTTTAATCACAATAAAAAAAACATTTACAAAAATCTAGCAACTTTCTTTTTCTTTTCCCTTTTTTTATGTTCGTTTTTTTTTCTAATCTGAATGGAAATATTTAAGAGTGTTTTTTTCAAATTTAGTCGCTGGATTCTTAGGTTTTTTTTTCACTTCCAAGAACTTCATAAATCATTATAGACCTTCCACAATCCACAGGTGCAGCCTGGCCCAGGATCTCCTGGTGATCCTGGTTTTTTTCGAGGGGAAACTGACAGAAAATTTATGACCCCTTGAAAGAAAATTCGATTTGGAAGGGTTCGGTTCGTAAACCTGAACCTTGAGGGACTGTTTTTCTTTTCTGCTATGCAAGCAGCAACTCTTTGAGGTACTTCGACTCAGGTAAAGGATGGGAATCCTTCCTGACAGTTTTGTGACAAAGCTTGAATAGATCCGACCCACTGGTCTGGGATCGACGGTAGACCCAGGATCTACCTTTGAAGACCTTTGGCCTATACCGAATGTCTTACTATATTTTGTCGTAAGGGTCATTTATTGACACCAACCTGAATTCGATGATTATCCTTATCAGCCACAACGATTCGACGCTGTCCATCAACAGCGACTCCTGCAGGTCTGTCAAATTCTCCCTGCAATCTACCTTGTTTGCCAAACCTTCTGATAAAAGAGCCATCCTCTCCATAGATCTGAATTCTATGATTCGATCTGTCTGTCACGACAACATGACCAAATCTATCGCAAGCAACGCCCCAGGGTCTGCAAAGACTATCAGCTGGATGACCAGTGAAGCCAAGAATCCTGGTATAGTGTTTAGGAGGTCGGTACCATTCCGTCCAGACAATGACTGGAGAATTGTTTGCAGAAACAGCATTTCCTCCAGGAATGGGAATTAGAGGTTTGTCTCCAGTAGGTGAGACTGAACCAGAAGAATCACCACGTCCTTTCACAGGCCTTCGATCTCCAATGGAACCTGGATTGTCCAAAGTGATTGAACCCAGTTTTTCAGTCAATTGCTCCACATCACTGTTCACATTGAATGCCATCCAGTTTTCGATGGGTAACAAATTCCTGCGAAACTGTTGGATTTTGTAGATCTGTGAAGAGTAAAAGGTAATTGTCAGTTTCTGATATTTAGAGGAACTGTTTTGACTTACTATCGTTTATTAGACTGAATACACTCCTTACATCAGATATGGCCATGTCCTTCATCAATATCAATGGGAAAGGATTGATTGCTGTCTTCGCGGCTTCCATGGCGCTGTAAAGTCTGTTTGTAGTATTCCTCAGAAACATGATGGTATTTCTTAGTTCCTGGTCTCTATTCTGGAGTTTCGTCATTTGGCAAATTCTCTTCTCTTCAATTTCATTCAAGAGTGTGTGTTGTCTTCCGTCAAAAGCCATCCTCAGTAGCTTCACGAGATTTAGCACATCCTCTGTCGCCTGCTTTGCTCTTATCTCCAGTGTATTGGCTGCGACCTGTAATATACAATAAATAAAGTAAATAGTAAATAAATAAAATAAATATCATAAATCTTTTGAAATTGAAGTTTTAAAGAAGAGTCGGGCAATTCAAGTTAGGTGGACTGGTGGTTCTAATATCACATACCGATAAATCATCCATTTCTTTGTTAAGAGCTTTGATGTTGTTCAGGGCTTCAGAGTAGACCAGGTTTGCCTGCATCTCTGCCTTTTCAATAGCTTCGTCAAGATTTTCTAATTCGTGAGAACCATGGTTCCTCATATCGCAACCTCCACAAATAGTTTTACAACAGGTTTGACAATAATAATACTGAGCACAGGGATGACAATCACAAACAACCCTTGCCAATCTTGGAGAACGGCTTTGCAAAGGAGGACTTTGCGTTCCGGTTGATGTGGATAGAGATCTCATGCGTTCTGGCGTCAGCAGGTTGTTGAATACCTGCAACTGCTGTTAAAAAAAAAAAAAGAAAAAAAAAAAATTAAAATATTAAACTTCGAGAAAAATCAGACATTGTGGTACTTTCAATTGCAGGCTGGCAGAAACGAAATGGAATTTACCAACCCGCCCGGTAAAAGTCATGCAGACGGGCCCTCAAAGCGGTTCTAGGCAATTTTTTTTGAAAAAATTCAAAAGATTTCAAAAGACTTCATAGATTTCCAGAGATTTAAAAGGATTTTAACAGTTTTCAAGGGATTTAAAAGTACTGCAAAGTATTTTAAGAGCTTTCGAGGGAATTCATAAGATTTCCAAGGATTTTAATTATTTTAAGATGAATATTTTAAGACATATTCAAAGATTTCAAACATTTTAAGGAATTTTAAAAGATTTTAAGGCAGTTCGAGGAATTTCACAAGAATTAATTAAAAAATGTAATATTATTTTAATGATTTCAAGGGATTTCAAGAAATTATAATAAAAATTAAGAGATTTCGTAGGATTTCGAAAACTTTTAAGAGATTTTAAAATATTTCAGAGCATTTCACAGGAAAAAAAAATTCCATGCGGTTTTAAAGAATTTCCTTAAGTTTCGGAAGATTTTGAAGGATTTTATAGTATTTATATCTAAGATTTGAAAATATTTGAAAAGATCCCAAGAGATTTCAGAAGATTACCAAATATTTCAAAAGATTTTCAAGAAATTTTGCAGGACTTCAATAATTTTAAGGAACTTGAAAGGCTCTCAATACGGTATTTTAATGGATTCCTCAGGATTTCAAGAGATTTCAAGGAATATCATCAGATTTCATGTCATTTTCCGAGATTTTATAATATTTAAATGGATTTTAAAGAATTCATTCACTAGAATCGAGGGGTCTGAAAGGATTTCAAAGATTACAAGAGATTTTCAAATATGTATTTCAAGGTATTTCCAAAAATTTGATAGATTTTCCAAGATTTTAGGATATTTTCAAAGATTCCAAGGTATTTTCAAGAACTTTACAAAATTTCAATGTATTTCAAAAGAATTCAAAGGATTGGAAATATATGAGGGTATATTAAAATAGTCCATGAAATTTTCAAGAGATTAAAAAAATTTCAAGAAATTTCCAAGGATTTCAAAAATTTGCATGTGGTTTTAAAATTTTTGATAAGATTTACCAGGATTTCAATGATTTCAAAGGATTTTAAAAGCTCTTAAGGTATTTTAATAAATTTTCCAGGATTTCAGGAAATAGTATCAGATTTCATGGAATTTTAGGAGATTTTATATAATCTTGATGTATTTCGAAGAATTTATTCACAAGAATTGAGGGATTTCAAAGGTTTTCAAAGATTAGAAGAAATTTTCAAATGTGTATTTCAAGGTATTTCCCAAGATTTTTAACAATTACAAAGATTTTAGGATACTTGCAAAGCTTCGAAGGAGTTTTCGATAGATAGATTTTCGAATACTGTTTTATTTCGTAGTTTATGAAACTAGGAGAAATTTCCCAAAAGAACTTGGACCAATTATGACTAGTTTTTTTTTGTGCAGGGTCCTTTCCAAGGATTTTAATGATTTTAAAGGATTAAAAAAAAGTCATGTAATTTCAAAGAATTTCCTAGAATTTCGGAAGATATGGAACGATTTTAAAAGACCTATAAGGGTTTAGGATATTTTTAAAGATTCCAAAGAATTTTCAAGGGATTTTATCAGATATTCGAGGATTGCAATGATTTCAAAGGATTTTGAAAATTGTCAAGATATTTTAATAAATTTTCCAGGATTTCAAGAAATATCAGAATTCATGCAATTTCATGGAATTTTCAATGGATTTTATGGGACTTCAACGGATTGTAAAGATTCGAAGTAATTTTATAATATTTCAAGTGATATCAAGGGATATCATAAGATTTAAGGGATTTTAATAAGAATTAGAGAATTATAATATCATCAGAAAATCCAACTATTTTTTATTTGAATTTAATTTTTTTTTTTGGTTGAAAAGTCTACTATTATATTTTTGGTTCGGAATTCATCTCGTTTGGTCAAAAATTCTACTGTTTGGTTGAAAATTTAATTATTTTGTGGAAATTGCAAATATTTTGTTGAAAAGTCATCTTTTTAGTTAAATACTCAACTATCTGGAAGAAAGTTGAACTGCTTTGTTAAAAATTCATTTTTCTTTGGCTGTTGTACTCTTTTGTCGATATTTTATTTTATTTTTTTTTGAAGATTCATCACTTCAGTTGAAACTTCATATCCTTGGTTGAAAATTTAACTATTTTGTTAAAAATTCATATTTTTGGTTAAAAATTCATCTCTTTTGTTGAAAATTTAACTATTGTGTTGAAAATTCGTTTCATTTTTTGCTAAAAATTTATCTTTTTCAGTTAAAAATTCAAAAATCTGCTTGAAAATTTATCTATTTGGTTGAAAATGTATGTATTTTGTTGAAAATTCGTCTTTTTTGGTTGAATTCAACTGTGTTTAATTTTAAATAAAAATATTGTTTGGTTGAAACGTGAACGATTACAGGCATCGTTGAGAATTCATCTTTTTTGGTTGAAAATTTAACAACTTGGTTTAAAGTTGTACTCTGTAAAAAAAAACTATTTCCTTTTTTTAGTTGTACATTAACTTTTTTGTAAAAAATTCAAGTATTTTGTTGAAAGTTCGTCTTTCTAAGTAGAAAATTAATCTTGATTGTTGAAAATTCATCTATATGGTGGAAGCAGACTATTAACTTGCCAAAACATTATTTGCCAATGGCGACCCGTATTCGAAAAAATCGACTTTTTTTAACAAAAATTTTATGTATTGAAATGTTTCTGTAGTAAATTCTCATGTAAAACTATGTGAATATAACATTTTTAATACAAAATTCGCTTTTATCTTGAGTTTTCAAGTGAAACTGAAGAAAATCGAATTTTTAACAGCATAAATCTGTAAATTCCCTCAATATATTTAAAACCGCTTGAAATTCCATTAAAATCCATGGAAATTTTTGAAATCTATTAAAATCCGTAGATATCTCTTGAAATCTTTTCAACCCTTTTGAATTTATTTGAAGTCTTGGGAACACTTGGAAATCTGTAGAAATAATTTAAAATTCGTAGAAAATGAAATAAATTACATTTATTCCCTAAAGTTTTCTAGAAACTCCTTGACATTTTTTAAATCTTTTAAAAAGTTTTCTTTTGTGTATAGAAATGCAGGTAGACAAAATTAATCACAATGTTTTTATATAGTCATTAAATTGCTTACATTATAGATAACCTCAAATTAGAAAATTAGAAAATGTTTCAAATCGATTAATATAAAATTAAAATTTTCATAATAAGACAATTTTTCAAATTTAAACCTTTGGAATTGGCCACTTTCTAAGTTATAAATTTTAAATCTAAGTTCTTCAAATATTAATAATTTTATATTAAAGATTTTAAAAACATAACTACTTAAATTTTAACAATATTTGACTGTAGAAGAAAAGTTACACAATTGTCAAACTGAAACATTTTAATTTTATGATTTTAAATTGTAATCCTAATTACGAATTTTATAATCATCATTTAATGCAGGGTCTAGCCATTTTAAATTCAAAAATCTTCTAATTTTTTTTTAGATAAATTTTGAGTGCGATAATGTTTCTATATACTCAAAAATTGTTTAGAATAGATCGCAAAGCTTTTAAAAATTAATTTGATTGAGAATATCCTTAATGATTAAAAAGTTTATTATTTGATTGAAATTTTAATTATTTTGTTGAAAATTCAACAAATTAGTTAAAAAGTCATCCTTTTTGGCTGAAAATTCATCAGTTTGGGTTGTAAATTCGACTGCTTTGGTAGAAAACTCATATTCTCGGGTTGTAAACTTGAAAGTTTTGAAGTAAATTGAAAATTAATCTGTTTTGGTTCAGCATTCAACTGTGTATTTTGTTGATAAATTGCCTTTTTTCGTTGAATTCAACTGATATTGGTTTAGAAATAAAGTCTTTTTAACAAAGTAGTTCCACTTTCAATCAAGTAGTTGAATTTTTAACCAAAAAAGGTGAATTCTCAACAAAAAATGTAATAGTTGATATTTCATTCAAAAACAGTTGAATTGAACCAAAAAAAAAAACAAATTTTCAAAAGAATAGTTCATTTTCAGCCAAAC
>JAUMHM010000049.1:8224917-8251291 GCA_032362435.1 Melikaiella ostensackeni
ATAGTTGAATTTTCTAGCAAACTGCTGAATTTTTAACCCGAAAATATGAATTTTCAACAATAACGTTAATATTCAATAAAGTAGTTGAATTTTCAAAAATAAATAGTTGAATCTTCAACCAAAACAGATTAATTTTCTACGAAAAAGTTTCATTTTCAACCAAAAAAGATGAACTTTCTACCAAAAGAGATGACTTTTTAAACCAAAAAGATGAATTTTCAACACAATAGCTGAATTTTTAACGAAAAGAGATTTTTCGGTCAAGAAAGAAAAACAATTCAACCAAACAGTTGAATTTTCTTGCAAACTGGTGAATTATTAATCCGTAAATATGAATTTTCAACAATAACGCCAATATTCAATAAAGTAGTTGAATTTTCAAAAATAAATAGTTGAATCTTCAACTGAAACAGATTAATTTTCTACCAAAAAGTTGCATTTTCAACCAAAAAAGATGAACTTTCTACTAGAAGAGATGAATTTTTAAACCAAAAAGATGAATTGTTAACACAATAGCTGAAGTTTTAACGAAAAGAGATTTTTCGGTCAAGAAAGAAAAACAATTCAACTAAACAGTTGAATTTTCGAGCAAACTGCTGGATTATTAATCCGTAAATATGAATTTTCAACAATAACGTCAATATTCAATCAATTAGTTGAATTTTCAACAAAATAGTTGAATCTTCAACCGAAACAGATTAATTTTCTACCAAAAAGTTGCCAATTAAAAAATGAATTTTTAAACCAAAAATACGAATTTTCAACACAATAGGTGAATTTTTAACGGAGAGAGATTTTTCGGTCAAGAATAAAAAATAATTCAACCAAACATGCATTTTCAACCAAGTAGTTGAATTTTCTAGCAAACTGCTGAATTTTTAACCCAAAATATGAATTTTTAACAATAATGTTAATATTCAATCACATAGTTTAATTTTCAATCAAATATTTGAATTTTCTACCAAAACTGTTGAATCCTCAACCAAAAAAGGTTAATTTTCTACCAAAAAGTTGCATTATGAACCAACAAAGATAAAATTTCTACTAAAAGAGATGAATTTTTGAACCAAAAAGACGAATTTTCTACAAAACAATTGAATTTTGAACCCGAGAATATGAATTTTCAAGAGAAAAGTTCATTATTTTACCCATTTAGATATTTACAAGCACTGAAAAACATTATTTATAATAAACTCGAGAAATTGTACACATATTTCGTTTTTTTTTAGGTGTAGGGTCAATTGCTTCAAAAAATGCAGTACTTAATACTTGAATGGCTCCTTATTAAGGAAGTAGGAACCAAGCCCTAACCTTAAAATTAAAGTACCTCATTTTAATCCATAAATACTAGAATTACATCTTTATTAGATACACGAAGTCTACTCCTGTTTTGAATCACGTCTTTGTTCGGAGTGGAAAATCAGCTAATTTTAGTACTTTTCATGTAAAACGATTTTTTTATTCTAACCCAAGGATTGGAAAAAATCGTTTTACACAAAAATTATTAAAATTACCCAATTTTTCGCTGCGAATAAAGACTTGATTTAAAACAGGAGTAGGCCCTTATTGTCTAACAAAGATGTAATTCTAGTATTTATGGAGTAAAATGAGGTAATTCAATTTTGAGATTAGGGCCTGGTTCCGACGCCCTTAAGAAAAATGATACCTAGAAAAATCTAGAAATACCTGGAAAAAACCTGGAATTGTCAGTGAATTTTTTTCCAGGATTTGAGTAGACACCTTGAAAACTTGATAAAAAAATGTGTGATTTACAAATTTAAATATAGACAATGTGATTTTGCTTACGTAGGGCAAACAAAGATGTCACTTAGAACAAGAAAAGAGGATCATAAAAATAATTTTCATAGAAGTGCAACATATTATTCGGTCCTTACAAAATATAGACTTACACATGGTCATGACTTTAATTGGGATGATGTTCAAATTTTGTATCATGAGAGAAATAAAAAAAGTGGGGGGAAATGCATTGACTGTAGTTTTGGTTAGAATTTCGCCTATGTGCAAATCAATTTTCAATATTGAAGAATTTATTCAGAATGTTTGTGCCTATGTGAAAATAATTTTCAATCAAGGAATGAAATATGTACCAAAATAACAATTTCTATTAATCATCTTTGTTTTATTTTCAGGTAATAATGATTTTCTAATCTACTAATGTCTTCACTGTTTGCACCTGTAGTTTTCCTATAAATTACCCCTGATGAGCAAGTCTAAATTGGCTTCGAAATATTTTGGTTCCCAGTAGTATAAAAAAGACAGAAAAAGAAAAGAGCGTGAGGTTGGTTTTGGATGACTTTCTTTTTCTCACTCTCTTTTCTTTTTCTTGTACATTTATTGTTTGTCTCTAATGAGCCGTAAAAGTGGTTAGTTCCGAAGTCTATTTTCGATTTGTGAATTTTTTAAGTGTTCTTTTTTAGTACACAAAAATTTTCATAAAAAAGTATATTTCATTTCAATCTTTAAGAAGAATTTTCAGTAACTTACCATGAATCTAGAAGCACAGTATTCGCATTCGGCGGAGATTGTACAGGTACATTCGTTAAATGGACTGTAGAGACGAGATCGACAACGTTGAAACTGGTCTCCATTGATAACTTCCAAGACTCTCGGATAAATTGATGAAAAAGAATCTGGGGAGTGAGGTGATTCAAGGGGAGATGTTTGGATGTAGGATTGTGGTGATAGGATGCATGGGGATGGAGTGCTTCTTGCTGTATCCATAATGTCACACATCGAGCTTTTGCAGCTTCTTGGCTTTGGCTTCGTACGATTGTAATTAGTCGATTTTGTCCTGAGTCCCTGAGAAAGAAAATCCTAAAGTTATTTAGGATTAGATTATTATTAGCATTTAGATATTTAGGAATTTCACATGGAAAATAGTTTAAATAGAAAAATGCTATTGCAACTTTACCTTAGGAAATGAGAAACTTACCTTGTTGAAAGAACTGTTGCCCCTTTGGCCCATGGCCAGGCCTTTCTACTGACTGGAGTTTCGCGACTGAAACAACAAAAAACAACGTATCAATATCAATGGAAAATTACAATTTCTTTAAATAACCTGTTTCGCCAAATATTTATTTTTAGATTAATTTATTTAGCTTTATTTGATTTCAATTCAGAACAAGGGAAACATTGGGAACCTTGTTATACTTTGAAGACTTGAAAAGTATTGAAAATCGATATTGAATACTAATATACTACTTACTATTAACTCTTTTTTTGAAGATTATGGAGGAAGGGAAAGATTTGTAAACTTTCAATTTAAACGATACTGTTTATTTGCTATCGCATTAGGACTGTAATTTAAAAATGGGACTTGTTTTCAACAAATTACAATTAAGGGCATCAATGCCTATCCAGGAATCAGTAGTCCAATAATTTATTTTCTTCCACTAATTCATTGAATAATATATGTACGGTCAATATATCAGGTGAGTATGATAACAGGGTTAGTTTGATAAGGCAAAAATTTGGAATGAAAAATAAATTAGGGGCCGTTCAAAAACTACGTCACGCTATTTTGATATAACGCCTAAAATAAGATACAAAACACACAAACAAAATATTTTAACAGGCTTAAGATTTCAAGTCGAAATATATTGCATTTTCAACAAAATAGTCGAATTTTCAACCTACAAAGATGAATTTTCAAACCAAAAACATTAAACTTTAAACAAAAACAGTTGAATTTTTAAACATATACTTGAATCTTCGAGCCAAAAGACGAATTTTTCATAAGGCAGTTGAATTTTTAACCAAGAAAAATAAATTTTCAACCAAGAACCTTTTTTACCCAAAAAAATCAATTTTCAACCAAGAAAAATGAATTTTCTATCCAAAAAGACAAATATTTTTGAAAAAGATGACTTTCTACCAAAAATGAATTAATTTTCAGCAAAATAGTGGAATTTTTAACCGAATCATTGAATTTTCAGCCTACAAAAATAAAATTTCAACCAAATGGTGTAATTTTCAAACAAAAAAGATTAAAATTCAACCACAGACGAATTTTTGAATATATAGTTGAATCTTCCTTCCAAAGAGACGCATTCTTTAGAAGAGAATTCAATTTTCAACCAAGAGAGATTAGAGAATTTTCAACCAAATATTTAAACTTCGAAGCAAAAGAAAGGAATTTTTAACCGAATAGTTGAATGCTTAACCTACAAAGATGAATTTTTAACTAAATGGTCGAATCTTCAAACCAAAAAGATTAAACTACAAACACAAACAGTTACATTTTTAAACATATAGTTGAATTTTCAATCCAAAAGAACGAATTTTTTATTGAAAAAGACGAATGTTCAACAAAACAGTCAAATTCAGTTGAATTTTCAATCAAAAGAGATTAATTCTCAACGAAAAATATAATAATTGATATTTCAACCAAAAAATATTTTTAATCAAACATTTTTAATCAAACAGTTGCACTTTTAATAAAAAAAGATAAAATTTCTAGAAGAAGAAAAGAATTTACAACCAAGATAGATCTTTCAGTCAAGAGAGAAAAAAATGTTAACGAAATTGTTGAATTTTCAAGACAAAGAAGCGAATTTTCTAGAAAACAGATAAATTTTCAACCACAAACGCGGATCTTCAACCAATAAAATGAATTTTTAACAATGTAGTTCAACTTTCAAACAAGTTAACTTTCCAATCAACAAGATTAATTTTCTACCAAAAAAGTAGAATTTACAACAAAATACATAAATTTTCGACAAAAGATGGAATAGTTTGAAATTCATTTTAAAAAATTAATTTTCGAACAAAGAAAACGAATTTTGAACAAAATAGTTATATATTCAAGCGAATAGTAGAATTTTTAACCAAAAGAGATGAATTCTGAACCAAAAATGTAATAGTAGACTTTTCAATTAAAAAGAATTAACTTTCAACGAAAAATAGTTAGATTTTCTTATTGGGTTATATTAAAGCAGTTCGCATTTAAGCGAAAAAACGAGAAAAAGGGAAAGTTTCTTGTAAACACGGGAGAAAAGAGGAATTCTTTAAAAAAAAATAGGAAAAGAGAGGAATAGGGGAAAAGTGTGAAGTCTGTATTTAGATGTTTTATTTGCAAAATAAAATCACTAATTTTCATTTTTCAAGCATTTCAAAAAATGTATGGTGTCTTATTCTGCGTTACCCCCCCCCCCCAGTCACAAATTGCCCCCCACCCTCTGTCAATGTGAAATAGTTTTTGAACGGCCCCCAAGTCCTGAACATTTTTTATCATAATAATTTAATTAGTTATTGCCTTAATCAATAATTCAAAAAAAAACTGAGATGATTTTACTTTTAGATAACTCAAATTTCTAATGGGAATTTGAAATTTTTATTTGAATTCCTACATGAAGCACCTTTTGTTGTATTTTTTTTTAAGAATGAAGGAACAAATTACATTTTCAAATATCCGTTGTTTTTCTGAAAATATTAGATTTTTATCATTTTTAATGATAAATTATGATAGGGTAATTAAAAATCAGACGCAGGATAGTGTGATAACTGTTTTTTTGTTTTTCTTTTTTTATTGTGAAATACAAAATCTATCAACAGTTTGAGGTTAGTTAAAGAGGTTAATGTACCTTATTTTTCTAATAAATATGTAAGTACATAATAATAATTGCTAAATAACGTTTTTATGAATTCATTCACACATAAAGATCATTTTAAAATTAATTTAGGAATATTATCATTTGAAATAGGTCATTTTTTTAATATCACTGGCACCTTCATGTAATATTCAAATTTTAATTTTTTATTTTCATTAATATTCTTATAAATGATGATAAATTGAAAGCAAACATGGTAACGGAACCGATTACCGAGGGGAAACTATTTGTCAAGGAAACAGTTTATTTCTTCTAACCTGAAACTTGAATAGGTTATTTTTTTAGTAGCAAAAACAGAAATAATTTTATTTTCAATCCCAGGCAGTAGGGTCCCCCTCAGTAATTGGTTCCGTTATCCTATGCATATTTAAAAAATCAATGGATGTTTTAGTAACAAAAACGAAAGTAAAATCTTCTAAAATCTTGATTTTAGTGTTTTTTTTACACGTATCACATTTAACCGCAATGATAGAAAATTTGAAATTGTTGACACACTACCAAATAATATAAAAACATATTTCTGCATACAAATGTTTGTTGATTAAATAAAGGGACGATTAAAAGTAGAAAGTCCAAAGATAATTTTGGCAAAATTTTGAACGAGAATATTTTTAAGTATTTAAAATATCATTAATCAAAGTACAACTTTTAAATTTCGTATCACACTTACCCATATTGACCCTACATTTTTTCTAATAGTAAAAATAATTAAAAGCTTCAGATACTCGTATCGGAAACAAAAAAAAAAGTAAATAAAAAGGTTTTTTCTGATATTTATAAACAACTGAAAGGCTTCGGTCGGTGGACGACGATTGGTGCCATCTAGTACATAAAAATAAGAGTAATTTTATATGGAAACTTTTTTTAGAGAAGATTGTAATTTAATAAGTTTTGTTAGTTTTTTAAATAACATTCAGCACTCTAAATTTTGCGAATTGGGGGCCGTTCAAAAAGTATGTCATACTGACAGCAAAGGGGGGGAGTTAACAGATTTGTGACAATTTGTGATGGGGGGGGGGGAGGGTAAACGCAGAATGTGACATCACACATGGAAAATATAAATGTGATTTTTTTTTGAAATTTTGAAATGCTTGCAAAAATGAAAATTAATGATTTTATTTTACAAGTAAAGCATCTAAATACAGACTTCACAATATTTCCCCTATTCCCCACTTTTCCCTTTTATTAAAGAATTCGTCTTTTTCTCCTATTTTCAAGAAAATTCTCATATTTCCCTCTATTCTCGTTTTTTCGCTTAAATGCGAAATGAATGAATGGGACCCAATGTGAAAATCCAACTACTTTTTGTTAAAATTTTATTCTTTTTAATTGAAAAGTCTTCTGTTATATTTTTTGTTCAGAATTCATTTCTTTTGGTTAAAAATTTAACTATTTGTTTGAAGATTTACCTTTTTTTTTAATTCGTTCTTTTTTAACTGAAAATTAATGTTCTTTATAAGAAAATTAGTTTTCAAACAAAAAAGAAAAACAAATTTTCATCAAATTGATCGTTTTTAATTGAAAATTCTACTATATGGTTGAAAATTGATGTATTTTTTTTTAAATTCGTCTTTTTTGATAGAAAATTATTCTTCTTGATTGAAAATGTAACTATCTGTTTGAAGGCTGATCTGCTTTGTTAAAAATTAATTTTATTAGTTGAAGATCCATCTCTTTGGCTGAAAATTCAACTATTTTGTTGATGATTCGTTTTTTTTTTGTTGAAAATAAATTTTTTGAACTGAAAATTCAACTATATGTTTGGTTGAAAATTGATTGTTTTAATTCAAAATTCAACTATTTGATTGAAAATTAACTTTTGGGCTGAAAATTCAACTGTATTGTAGAAAATTCGTCTTTTTGGCTAAAAATTCAATTATTTTCTTGAAAATTCGTCTTTTTGTTGAAGATTTGTCTTTTTTTGTTGAAAATTCTATTATTTTGGTAATCAAATGTTTTCTAGAGAATTAGCCTTTTTGGTTTGAAAATTCAACAATTTGGTTGGCTTTTTTTTCTCTAAAATGAAAAATCTTTCTGGTTTAAAATTCATCTCTTTTGGTAGAAATTGTATATTTTTTTGGTTGAAAGTGCAACTGTTCGGTTGACTGTTAAATGTTTTATTGAACATTCGTCTTTTGGATAGAAAATACGTCCTTTTGGATTACAAATTTCTCTTTGTAGGCTTAAAAGTTCAAATATTTTGTTGTAAACGCAACTGTTCGGTTGACAATTAATTTCTCGTTTGGAAATTCAAATATTTTGTTAAAAATCATTTTTGAGGTTTGAAAATTCAACGATTTTGTTCAAAACTATTCTTTTTTTTTTCGAAAATTCAACTGTTTTGTTCAAAGTCCGTCTTTTTGGATAGAAAATCTGTCCCTCTTGGTTGAAAATTCATCTTTTTTGATAGAAAAGTTCTGGATTGAAAATTCATCTTTCTTGGTAGAAAATTCTACTGTTTTCTACAGAATTAGCCTTTTTGGTTTGAAAATTCAAAAATTTGGTTTGCCTTTTTTCTATCTTTAATGAAAAATCTTTCTGGGTTGAAATTCATCTCTTTTACTAGAAATTTTATATTTTTTGGTTAAAAGTGCAACTGTTTGGTTAACTGATTAAGTGTTTTATTCAACATTTGTCTTTTGGATGAAAAACACGTCCTTTTTGATTACAAATTTATCTTTGTAGGCTTAAAAGTTCTAATGTTTGGTTGTAAATGCAACTGTTTGGTTAATAATTAATTTCTTTGTGGAAAGTCAAATATTTAGTTGAAAATTTATTTTCGTGTTTTGAAAATTCAACGATTTTCTTCAAAACTATTTTTTTTTCGAAAATTCAACTGTTTTGTTGTTTGTTCGTTTTTTTGGATACAAAATTTGTCCCTCTTGGTTGACAATTCACCTTTTTTGATAGAAAATTTCTGGTTTTTTGTTTTTATTTGATAGAAAATTCATCTTTCTTGGTAGAAAAATCAACTGTCTTCTTAAAAATTCGTCTTTTTGGCTTGAAGATTTAACTATTTTGTTAAAAATTCAACTACATATATTGCAGAAAATTTCTCTCTTTTGCTTGAAAGTTCAACTATTTGGTTGAAAATGCAATATATTTCGATTTGAAATCTTGAGCGTTTCATACTGAAATCAATATGGTACCGATACAATAAAAATTAATTTTATTTAAAAGAACTGATTCCCCTATTTTCATGAAAAATCATCCTATTTTCCGTTTTGAGAGCATTTCGGGCTGTGAAGTCTGTCAAAATATTATGTTTATCTGTTTTATGTTTTATTTTACACATTTATTAAATAAAATCCAAAAAGAAATTTTGACTTAAGAGAGGGGCGGGGGGTATGTTTGTATTTGTGACGACACCCTGGGGGGTTCAAGTTTTCTGTGATGATCTGTGACGAAGAAGGGAAGGGGTGGAAAACGTTTTCAAAATAGTGTGACGTAGTTTTTGAACGGCCCCTTAAACTGTTCCAAAGCCGTTCAAATTTCAAAATCTAATTTTATTTACTTTTACCCTGAAATCTTTTTGATAAAACTTAATTAAATCTGCTGAAATAACAGAAACTCTCCCAATAGAAAATTGCCGATCACGTGTACATAGATTTGGTTAAGAATGAAAAGAATGATCTGAATTATTGTTCTGGTGCAAAAAGAAAAGAATTTGGTCGTGGCATCGCCTTTGTCCTGATCCACGGTTGGACGTTGGAGCAGAAACTCAGAAAATTTCCACGGACCTTTCAAATAAGCTTTGAGTTTGAGCCCTTGAGGGTCTGCAGAAAGTAGGCCCCTTGCGATTGTTGCAAGATGGATTTTCCGGGGGCAAAACCTGCTCTTCTGGAACATTTGTCGAGCAGATAAATACGGAACCGAAGGATCGGTTGGTCGGTCAAAAAGACCGTGTTTCCAAGAAACCACCCGTGCAGGAAGGCCCACGTGATCGGGCCCTTCATTTTCAGGCATTTGGGTCCAACCCCGGTCCCCGGTCCCCGGTCCCCGACACCCCATCACCAGTCGTTGTGGAAAATAACGCAGGTTCATGTTTTCGAGCTGTCGTAACTCGAAAGTTCTGCATGAATTTTTCTTTGCCATGCCGGATACTTGCCGAAATGTGTATAGACACTATTCAATACAGACACGATTTGAAAATTTTAGGGATCACAGCGGTTCAGTAGTTCAATTTTAGGTAAAAAAAGGGAATTTTTTCCGAAAAATATGATTTCATTTATTATTAAAAACTTTTTATATTATATGAGTATCTCGTGGATATTGCACGAAAGTGCCCTCTAATTATTGTTATTATACCATTAGGCTAAAGCCCTTTCGGTTCTCGCCTCGTTGTTCTACCGGGGATCAAGGAATTTCAGTAGCCACTTTTCTTTAAGAAGTTTTCTAATCATATTTGTATTTAAAGAATTTTTGTAGCTGGCTTTGAAAAATCTGTTGAACACTTCAGCACTTTTTGCTGATGGAAATACATCAGAAGAAAATTCGAAACGATCAAAGATTGGAAAATAGATTAAGAAATAGATAAAATTGAATTGAAAAATGCTCAGTTTGAATTTCTTTAAAAGTATTTTCGAAGTATGTAAGCTAGAGGGAACTAATTTTAAGAACACAAAAATAACTATTTGAGAAACCTACTTTTTCTGTTTTTATTTTCTTGGCCTTCTATATATTTTTTTAAATGTATAATCAATTGAAAGCTCTCAGTTGTAAGATGAAAGCAACAATATTATGAAGATAACTTAGATAACACGTTTTGTCTAATATTCATCTTTTGGCTTGAAATGTTAATAGTTTAGTAGAAAATTCAACTATTTGATTGAAGATTTCAGGATATGGTTGAAAATGAACTTTTTTGTTGAAAATTAATATTTTCGGGTAGAAATTTCAACTGTTTTGTTGAATATTCGTCTCTTTGTCTCGAAATTTTAACAGTTTAGTAGAAAATTCAACTATTTGGTTGAAGATTCAAGTGTTTGGTTGAAAATTAACTTTTTAGTGGAAAATCCATATTTGGGGTTTGAAAATCTAACTGTTTTGTAAAAAATTCAACAATTTGTTTTACAATTTTTTTCTTCTTTACTGAAAAATCTTTTTTGTTTGAAAACTCAACTCTTCTATTGAAAATGCAACAATTTCGCAGAGAATTCAACTATTTAGTTAAAAATGATCTTTTTCGTTGAAAATTCAACTGCTTTGTAGAGGATTTGTCTTTTTGGCTTGAAAACTCAACACTTTGGTTGAAATTTTTTTCTCCTTGACTGAACAATCATTCTTGGTTGGAAATTCAACTCTTTTGTTGAAAATTCATCTGTTTTGGTTGAGGATTCAACAGTTTGGTTGAAAATTCGTATTCTTTGGTTGACCTCAACTATTTTTTATTTAAAATGGCAATCTTTTTTGGTTGAAATATCGACTACTACATTTTTCATTGAGAATTCATCTTTTTTGATTAAAAATTCATCTTTTCGGTAAAAAATACAACAATCTGGTTAAAATTTCATCTATTTGGTTTAAAATTCCACTTTTATGCTGAAAATTAACAGATGTCGTGGTTGAAGTATCAACTATTACATTTTTCATTCAGAATTCGCTTTTTTGGTTGAAATTTCGTCTTTTTGGCTTGAAAATTCACCTGTTTTGGTTGAGGATTCAACTGTTTTATTGAAAATTCGTCTTCCTTGGTTGAACTCAACTATTTTTTATTTAAAATGGCAACCTTTTTTGGTTGAAATATCGACTACTACAATTTTCATTAGGAATTCATTTTTTTTATTAAAAATTCATCTTTTCGGTTGAAAATTCAACGATCTGGTTAAAATTTCATCTATTTGGTTTCAAATTCCACTTTTATGCTGAAAATTAACATGTTTCTTGGTTGAAGTATCAACTATTACATTCTTCATTCAGAATTCGACTTTTTTGGTTGAAATTTTGACTTTTTGGCTTGAAAATTCAACAATCTGGTTGAAAATTCAACTCTTTCTTTGAAAATTCGTCTTTTTGGTTTAAAAATTCATCTTTTTGGAAAAAAATACAACTGTATGATTGAATTTTTATTTTTTATACAAATTCAATTATTTGGTTGAAAATTCAACAATTTTGTTCAAAGGTCATCCTTTTCGGTAGAAGATTTGTCTTCTTGGGTTGAAAATTAAACTCTTTCTTTGAAAATTCCTCTTTTTGGTTTGAAAATTAATCTTTTTTGGTTAAAAATACAACTGTCTGGTTGAATTTTTCTTATTTTTGATAGAAACTTAACTATTTGGTTAAAAATTCAACAATTTTGTTGGAACGTTATCCTTTTCGGTAAAAGATTTGTCTTCTTGGGTTGAAAATTCAACTGTTTTGTTGAAAATTCGTCTTTTTGGTTTGAAAATTCTTTTTTTTTGGAAAAAAATGCAAGCGATTTGAAGAGGATTCGTCTTTCTGGGCTAAAAACTCAACAATTTGGTTAACGTTTTTTTTATTTTTGACCGAAGAATCTTTCTTTGTCGAAGATCCAACTCTTTTGTTAAAAATTCGTTTTTATGGTTGAAAATGTAACTGTCTAGTTGAAAATTCGTCTTTTTGGTTGCAATATCAATTATTACATTTTTCATTGAGAATTCGTCTTTTTTGTAAGAAAATTCAACTACTTTGTTGAAAATTCATATTTTTGGTAGAAAATTCAACTATTTTGTTAAAAATTCATCTATTTGGTTTAAAATTCCACTATTATGTTGAAAATTAAATTTTTTTCCTTGAAATATCGACTATTATATTTTTCATTGAGAAATCGTCTTTTTTAGTTGAAAATTCTGCTGCTTCATTGAAAATTCAACATTTTGGTTGGAAATTTTTTCTTTAAATCTTAGCTAAAAATCTTTCTTGGTTGAAAATTCGTCTTCTTGGTTTGAAAAATCATCTTTTTTGGTTAAAAATGCAACTGTTTGGTTGAGAATTTATCTTTTTTGGATACAAATTGAATTATTCTGATGAAAGTTTTATTATTTTGTTGAAAATTCAACTATTTTGGTAGAAATTTCTACTATTTGATTAAAAATGAAATATTTTGGTGAAAATTCATATTTTTATGTTCAAAATTCAACTATTCTGTAGAAAATTTGCCTATGTGGATTGAAAATTCAATTATTGCGTTGAAGGTTGAACTACTTTGTTAAAAATGCATTTTTTAAAAAGATTTATCTCTGTGGTTAAAAATTAACTTTTTTTGAAAAATTCGTTTTTTTGGTTTAAAATCAGGTTTTTTTCAACTGAAAATTTTGACTATTCCATCTCAAGAAATTGTAATAAGCGATTACATTTATAAAAAAATAGTACCCAAAATATGAGAACAAATATCATTGACAACTGCAATTGAATCTGAATTTAATAATACACGGCTAGCTTGAATAACCAAATTAAGAAATCCTAATTCTTAATTTTTTTGTGGGCTTATTAAGTATATTTACGTTTAAATCATTGGGAATTGAATGTTTATTGGTACAAATCCTTCAGTTTGACATGAAAAAGCCATTTCGTGCAGTACCATGCATTGCTTGTAATCTCATGCAATCCCGTGAAATCTCATGTAATCTCCTGCAATCCCATGCAGACTTTTACAATTCCTTGTAGTCCCATACAATCTGCTGCAATTCTTTGCAATCTCTATAAAATCTCGAGCAATCTCTATAAAATTTCGTGCAATTACATGCACTGCTTGCAATCTCCTGCAATCCCATGCAATATTTTACAATCCCTTGTAATCCCCAGATAGGACATTTAATATTTTGTCGTTTTGCTGGACATGAGATATTTCACGGTAACCAAAATTAAATTTATTTTTAGGCCAATTATTCAATAAAAAATCACTTCTGGGAGCAATAAAAAAACTGACTTTTTGCACCTGTTTTAAAAGATTTCAAACTCATCTGAAGTTACATGATATTTAACTATTAGAGGCTGTTTTTCGATGCGAAACAAAAAAGTGCTTTGGTTTAGTACACACAGATAAGTATTCAATACTTATATTGAAAAAATTTTCTGACTTGAAAAATTCGATTTTTTTAATTTAATGACCTGAAAAAATGTTTGCTCATCGGGAAAAGACCAAAAATTTGTTTTTTGTTTTCAGACGCCACCCTAAAATATTTTTATTGAGAATTTGACTGCTATAACAAGAAACTTCTCGCGCTTAGCGCGCGAATTATAATTGCTAGTACATATTAAATAAATCGATAAAAGGAAATAATTAAATAATCTTAGTCAATTTATGGTAAACAGGTACTGTTTTAGCATTTGAGGATTGGAATGTTCGTAATCTAACCTACCGGAAGGATCAATATTGGTGATGTGTTTTTTATCTTTTGCGACTCTCACATTTCTTGGAGATAAGCTGCTGTTAAGGACTTCCCCTACGTAATCTTTCTCGACACTATGTAATAATCTAAAAGAAAAATAACATGCCATATCAAAACTCAGAAAGAATCCGAAATTTATAATCCCATTTTCATTTTTAATAGCAATTTGCTTCCAAACGAGAATTCTTTGTCAGCAGCCTCATAAGCAATTTTATAAGATCTTTATAATAAAAATCTAAGATTTTATGGGTTCATATTTCATAATACTTGGAAATAAAATGTGGGGCAATATGTGCAAACTAAAAAAAAATGCAGACACTGATCAAGTTGACAAGAAGGTCCTTAATTAAAATTCGTAGAGGAGATTGGCCTTCACTGGAAATTCAATGGTTTATTCTTGAAAATTTAGTTCTCACCAAGGAGGCAGGTATGGTCGTAGAATGAGCCAAAAGAATCTTCTGAAAAGTTCTATGACTCAAGCTCAGAAGGCTTAGGCTTAAATTTCCAAAGCATAAACTGCAGACCCCTGATGAGCTGTTAACTTGTAAATTATTTGAACCCAAGGACCCAAAAACAAGTTTCGCATACCTACAGGAAGCTTCTGAACTTGAGGCACCTTCCTATTTATGTTCAAACGGTTCAAACTTTGTCCCTTGCGTCATAAATTCTCGCCTAAGAGAGAGTTTTTAACCTTCGAAATTATACTAGTTATTTTTACGATGTTTAACTTCACCCTTGATGCTGCAATTTCTTTTTTTCTCTGCGACTTGAAGGAAATAAAATCCAAAGTTGGAAAGACGCGACGATTATGTTTTTTATTTTTGGAATAAGCCTGAACTCAGAAAAAAGTTTGCTTGAATCAAGAGAACTTTTTTCTTATTTACACATTGAAATTAGGTTGAATCAAACAAGTTTTGGTTGTTTCAACAAAATAGTTAATTGGTTCAAACAAAATTGTGTTTTGAATCAACCAAATACTTCATCTACGAAAAAATTTGGTTAATACATCTAAAAATTTGACTGAACCAAACAAACCTTAGATTGAATTTTTTTCTTCGGTTGGCCAGATAGCAATGCATTTATTTGGTTAAATCAACCACATTTTTCTCTTTGTTTTTAGAAACAAGAATCGACTGTTCCATAATGTGATTATTTTACTACTTGATATTTCAAAACATGAACCGTGACACGACATATTTGAAGATCTTCAAAATTCATCTGCAATTTAAAAAGACATCTCGAGTGAAGATGATGGGATTCCTATCTAAATCTAAATGCATTCTAGATGAGATAAGTTCCGATATACGTCTTCAAACTTCCAAGACTTTAAAAGACTCATATCAGAGAAGAAACTATTTACGAAAAACTGGAAAAATAGATTACAAACCACTTCGTTAAAAACAAAATTCCCAAGATCAAAAACAAATTTTGAAGTTGATCTTTAGTCGTCCGGAAACTTTGGTGTTTACAAACAAAAATCATCGAAGTAGAAGAATTAAAATTTGAAGAAAAATAAATTTTCACGAAATTTGAACCCATTTTCGATGAGTATTATGCAAAATTTAATTTTCAAAAATATGTGAGAATTTTTTTCAATTTGTAATGCATATCAACTTTAAGGACCTAGAGTCCTAGACCTTGTAATTTCGTTTTCATTCTCCAAGCTTCTATGCGCGACGCGCAGTTTCACTTTCGTTTGGCGCTTTAGCTATGTTTTTTGCTATGTTCTTTCTAAATAATCAAAAAAACTCAAAAATGAAAGATGAACTTTAAAAACACAAGAAAAATAATGTACAAATTTCGGAAGTTTACCGAATATTTCAACGAATATTTTGTTGTCAATTTTGATTTTTTATTTTGACCCATCATTGACCCCAGATATATATATGTGTGTATATATATATATATATAAGGTGGTCCAAAAAAGTCTTTATTTTTTTTTCTCAAATGGCATCCCCACAGTCTTTTTTTTAATGTCAAAATGATCCCTGATTTCTCGCAGAGTTAAAAAAAATATTTAGGTGTCGCCCAAGCCGGTGTTTGTAAATAAAATGCTTATTTTATTTAAATAATCGCTGCTAATGGATTTTCTTATTTGGATAGGCATACAATGCACTATTTTTACTTGAATACATCACTCAGATCTTCAAGAAATATTCAGCATTTCATTTTCAAATGACCCTGAATACTTTTTTAAAATTCTGCCAAAACTCTGAGTGATGTATTTCACTGAAAAAGGTATACTGTACGCATGTCGATGTTAAAATAAACAAACAACGATTTTTAAAACAAAATAAACATTTGATTTACAAAAACAAACTTGAGAATCCCTGATATTTTTTTTCTGCCAAAAATCAGAGGTCTTTTTTACACCAAAAGGAACTTTATGAGAGCGCCATTTCGGGAAAAAATAAACCCTTTTTTTTGAACCACCCTAGTATGTAAACATAAACATCCATATATTTTTTAAGCATAAGAAATAAAAGTTATAAGCAAATACGCCGTAATTCGGATGCGGGATGTGTATGAAAACTCTGAAAACGAAAGTGAACCTTCCAGGGGGTATCGATTGTTTTTCCGAATGAGAGAAAAGCCAACCCATTCACCAACGCACGAGACTGCGCTTGACTCAAAAATACGTCTTTCAAAATTCACTTCACAATACAATTTTGACTTCAATTTCTCAAATTCTTTTTCGAAAAACACGATCAAAAAAGATCAACAAAAAATACCACAACAAAGATTATTATTGTTAAATCGACTTCATCTCTCACCTTAAAGAGGAACGTTCGGAACACTTCAAAGTTCATAAACGCCCTTTAAACTTCTCACAACACAATTTATTTCCAAAGTAAATCAAAATAACCGAAAAAAAAGAAAAAATTCCACAGTAACGAAATTCAAATTCAACAAGAATCGAAAGTTCCGGAATTTAAATAATACAAAGGGCTGCAAAAAACTTACGTGTTTTTTAAGCTTAGACCCCCCCCCCCCCAACTGAAAGTCTTTCTGTACTGAGTGTATGTAACTTTAACATGGGCGCAAGATTTTGCTGCCCCTTCTCCCTTACTTAATTTATTTACGGTTCCAAAACAAACTAACGTTCAAAAATAGCCTTGCAAACAAGTAAAAACTTGTAAGACTACCGTATCTACGTTATTTGAAATTTGTGAAGATCCTAATCATATTTACATACCTGGACTCCAAAGGATGTTTTCATAACACGCCGGCCGGCACAATTCGTGTCACTGTAGTTTTGTAAAATACACAATCAGAATTCACGTAAATAAATTTTTAATTTTCAATCAAGATGACTGTCGACCGATAAATTGAGAATTAAACACTTGACATCAACTTTACTTCAGAATTTAGAACCCAGACTCCAAATGGATAATTAAAAAAATAGCTCAATGCCATCAGATTTGGGTTCTGACACGAACAGATTTGAATTTTGATTCATGAGTTGTGTACGATTTGTACACATCAAGTCGTAAATTAAAAAATTTCTTAGAGAGGAATAACGTCTCAAGTTGAACTCCTGGTCTGCACTGAAATGATTTCCTCCACTGGAAGCTTTGACTCTGCGGCAATGGCTCCGGTGACCCACTCCCCTCTCCGCGAATATTCGCGAGCGTCACCCAATCGGAGAGGGGCCGCTACCCCTCCAGTCGTTTCGAACTACACCCCCGCATATCGCCCCTGCACTGCTCGCCTTTGCTACCGTAAGCCCGGCCGGCGAAATTTCCAATTGGGATTGGATAGAGGTAATCATTTTATTTATTTAATTTTTTTTTTTTGAAAATAGGGAAAAGGAAATATATTTTTAAAAGAGGAATATTTGGGAAGATCTTGGGGAAGCTGCGTAATTTGTATATTGACTTTAAACCTGCTTTACGTCAACGTGAAGCCAGGCACGTAGCCAAAAATGATGTGGGTGGGCGTGGGAAATAAACACCCACACTATCCTCCAGAGTTCAATGTTTAGGAAAATTTGTGCGAGGAATTTGAAAAGTAAAAAGTGTCCCCTCGGTTTTTTTATTATCTGTCAATTCAGGACACCCTAGGGGCCGTTCAAGAACTACTTCCCGCTTTTTTGAACACTTTTTCCACCCCTCCCTTTCTTCGTCGCAGATCATCACACAAAGCTTGATTCCCCCAGAGTGACGTCACAAATACTAACACCCCCCACCGCCTTTGAGTGAAAAATTTTTTTGTAACATGTGGGTAAAAAAAAATTATAAAAAGACTTTATCAAGCTGCTACGCTAGCGCTCTTTGAGCAAGATTACTTTTTCTAGCTGTTGCGCGTGCGCATTTCGATTCAAAATTACTTTCTAGGTCAGCCGGAATCATAATCTCATTTCATTATGAGTTGACACTTAACAGGCTGATTGTAAATAATGAATAGTGATTGGACCAACTCGAAGTAATAAGTTACCGTACATTAGTCATTAATTTCTATAGATTACCCATAAATTACCATAAGCATAAATTATCGAAAATTTCCGAAAATTTTGGAAATTTTTGGATACCTGAAATGCCCGGTAATTTATACATTTTCCATAAACTTCCGGAAATTTTTGGATTTCCTCCAACAAATTTTGGATACCTGAAATTTCCGGAAAATTCGGTAATTGATAAATTTGCCGGAAATTTCCAAAATTTTTAGTAATTTCTGATATTCATGAATTTCCAAAATTTCAGGAAATTTTCAGTAGATAATTATTGGTACATTTATCATAAATTTCCTAAATTTCCGGAAAATTTGTTTTTATTGTTTCTCAAGTCGAAAATTCCCTGCATTCGTTACAAAATATATCGTGTGCAGCAGGTGCTGAAAATAGGCAGAAAATTAAAAAAAAAATCAATAGAACAGTTGAATTTGCAACCAACTAGTTGAAATTTCAAGCAAAAAGGAAAAATTTTCGACAAAATAGTATTATTTTCAACCAAATAGTTGAATTTTCAAATCAAAAATTAATTATCAACCAAATAGTTGCATTTGCAACCAAATAGTTCAACTTTCAAACAAAAGGAACGAATTTTCAACAAAATATTTTAATTTTAACCGGATAGTTGATTTTTCAGCCTGTAAAGATGAATTTTTAACCAAATGAATGAATTCTTAATGAAAAAAATTAAACCAGCCAAAAACAGTTGCATTTTCAACCGAATAGTTGAATTACTTTCAAGTCAAGAAGACGAATTTTTTAGAAGACAGTTGAATTTTCAATCTGGAAGGACTAATTTTCTATCCAAAAAGACAAATGTCAAACAAAACAGTTGAATTTTCAACAAAAAAATCAATTTTCAACGAAGAAGTTCAATTTACAACCAAGTAGTTGAATTTTCAATAAAACAGATGAATCCTCAACGAAGAATGTAATAGCTGATATTTCAACCAAAAAAAAATTTAATTAAAAAAAAAAGAATTTTGAACTAAATATTTGAATCTTCAACTTAAAAAAAAAAATTATTTTGTACTAAAAAGACGAATTTTCTACAAAAAAGTTGAATTCTCAATCAGGAAAGATTTTTCAGTCAAGAGAGAAAAAATTTATAACCAAATTGTTGAAGTTTCAAATCAAAAAGGCCTATTCTCTGCAAAAAAGTCAATTTTCAACCAAATAATCGAATTTTCTACGAAAATATAATAATAAAATTTTTAATCCAAAAAGACAAATTTTCAGCAAAACAGTTGAATTTTCAACCAAATAGTTCAATTGAAAACTAAAAACGATCAATTTTTTACCGGAAGAGGAATAGTTAAATTTGCAGTCAAAAAATTTATTTTGAATTAAAAATAAATGAATTTTCAACAAAATAGTTAAATTTCTAACCAAAGAGATGGATCTTCAACTAATAAAATTATTTTTTTTTTAAAAGTAATTCATCTTTCACACAAGTAATTGAATTTTCAATCAAGAAAATTAATTTGCTACCAAAAAAGGCGAAATTACAAAAAAATACATAAATTTTCAGCCAAATTGTTGAATTTTCAACTAAAAAGGATAAATTTTTAACCAATAAAGGACTTGTTAAATTTTCAGTCGAAAAAAAATTCAACCAAAAAAGAACGAATTTTCAACAAAATCGTTAATTTTTCAACCAAAGAAATAAGTTGAATTTTCAATGAAAAATTTAATGGATAAATTTTCAACTAAAAACGGTCATTTTTCCACTAAAAATAGAATAGTTAAGATTTCAGTTAAAAAATTAATATTCAACCAAAAATAAATTAATTTTTCAAAAAGTAATTCATCTTTCACCCAAGTAGTATAATTTTCAATCAAGAAGATTAATTTGCTGCCAAAAAAGACGAATTTACAAGAAAATACATTAATTTTTAACCAAATTGTTGAATTTTCAACCAATAAAGGAATAGTTAAATTTTCAGTTAAAAAAATTAATTTTCAACCAAAAAAGAACTAATTTTCAACGAAATAATTAAATCTACAAGCAAAAAAAAGTTGAATTTTCAATGAAAAATTCAATAGATGAATTTTCATCTAAAAGTGATTCACTTTCAACCAAAAATAAAATTCTTAAGTTTTCTGTTTAAAAAATTAATATTCAACCAAAAATAAACAAATTTTCAAGAAATTAGTCAAATCTTCAACCAAATAGTAGAATTTTTAGCAACAAAAAAAGTGAAAAATAAATAGTAGACTTTTTAATTAGAGTGGCATGTCGTTTCCATGAGGGGCCATGCCTGGATTGCCTTCATGGGCCCCTCATGACTCGAGAGCAATCCATGAGGGCCCACTCCATTTTTCCACACTGGATATAGGTTAAAAAAAATTCATTCCAAATTGGAATCGACCATAAAATAAATAATTTCTGCTTGAGTCTATTGAAAGCATTTGTAATTAAATAACTTTAGACTGAATTATTCAAAATTGGACATTTTTTTAGCTTGAATTGTTGAAAATTAGATAATTCACAATTAAACTTTTTTGAAATGAAAAATTTTCTAATTATAATCTACAAAATTTTATTTATTCAAATTAAAATTAAAAACAATAGAAAATTGGGTCCTTAAAAAGTATTAAAAAATATTAAAACATTGGTTGCTTTCGTTCTGGATTAAGAATCGCAAATAATAAATAAAATTTTCCCGAGAAAGGAGACAGCTTGGCTCAAACGGTAACGTGCTTGAATTATTTTCGAGTACAGCAATCGAGTAAGCAAGGCTCTCAATGGGTTCGAATCCCATTGCGGTGAATAGAAACGAAACTTATTTTTACGGAAAAATTCTCTTCTCTCTAGTGGATGTTTGTTTATTCAGAAAAACATATTGTGTACGATGATATTGTTTACAGAATGTAAACAGTGAGATTGCAATGATTGTATTTCTCTTCAAAGATGTTAGATATTAAATTTTTTAGCGTCACTTCGTACAACAAAAGAAATTTCTACTAATCAGTTTGCAATATATTTTTTTTTTTCATTTGATAGACCTCGAATTTCGATCGCACATTGCATTTTCCATAAAATTTTAGTTGTAAGCATTGGCATTGATCCGGTTTTTTTCTGAGAAAACTAGGAAATTTCCACTTGGAAATCCCGCGTCACGTCATACATGTCTTGCGAAAATTTCACCCCTGATATTTACCCTTCTTAGATAGGAGCAAAAGATATTATAGGCACAAGAAAAATTGACAAAAATCCTTCTTTCAACTTCCTGGATGAAATTAAGAAATTATATTGAATTGAAAAAAATGATTCAGTCTGCCAAAAAATAAAAAATAAAAAAATAAATATGTGCGTATTTGTGTACAAATTGAAGTGAATTAAACAGAGCATTTTTGATACAATCAACAAAAGCTTTTTTGTGTAAAATTTCATTATATTCTTGTAAGAAATGTTGGTTTAGATAGATTTATTGGAAAGTTTTTATAAAAATAGTAAGATTACTTTTCGTGATGTTTCACGCCCTCCTAAGGTCAATGACCCAGAAAAATCGCTGTATAGAAACTTGAATTATTTATTGATATTGCAAAAAAAAAAAATTCCCAAGGAAGAATTCCGCCACTGTTTTTTCTTTTTAGTTGAAAAATGGTACATCATGAGTATAAAATGCAGCTTTTACACAAATAAAATATAAGTATGCGAATGTGACAGAGTTGATTCACACCAATTCTCGGACCGAGGGGCAAAGTATTGGGCGTCGGTTCGTCGGAAAAATCCACCCCATCCACCCCTAACAATCTTGACTCACGTCCTCCTCTCTATTTCTGTTGTGTACTCTAATTCTCATTTTCTCCATTATTTTGTGAAAGAAAAAATTTTATTTGATACATTTGTAATATTTTATCTTAATATTTCAAAGTTAAACTTAGTTCCTTTTACAACATTATTAAATTAAGTAATTGAACAGAATGTCTAGAAGTGAGCCTTGAAGGAACACCCAGAAAAAAATTTGTTTTGAATTAAAGAAACCGTTTCTTTAAAATCGTTTTTTATGTAACCAGAAATAACTTCAAAATGAAGAGAATCGTTTTAAATTAATCAAAAATTTTCATTGGAACAAGAAACCATCTTTTTGAACCGAAGAAATTTCTCTGAATCAGAGAAATTTTTCTTTGAATCAAAGGAACTTTTTTTTTTGGCTGAGAAACGATGAATAGTTTCCTTTGATTCAAAGAAATTTTCTTTAAATCAATCTTTTTTCGGAGTGTACGCTGTTTCCATAAATTATAAGAAAAATAAGAAATGAAGAAAAAAAGACAAAACATTTCTTTAAAAAATCGAGTTTTCATTTCTTTTCAAAACTGGTAATATTTCAAAATTGAACTCAATTCCTTTTACAACATTATTAAATTGAGTAACTGACCAGAATGTCCAGAAGTGAGCCTTGAAGGAACATCCAGAAAAATATTTGCTTTGTATTAAAGAAACCATTTCATTAACGTCATTTTTTCATTCAATCAAAAATAACTTCAAAAATAACCGACGAAATTTCTCTGAATCAAAGAAACTTTTCTTTAAATCAAAGAAACTTTTTTTTTACTAAGAGCCAATAAATATTTTTCTTTGGTCCAAAGAAATTTTATTTAAATCAATCTTTCTTCGGAGTGTACGTTGTTTCCATAAATCAGAAGAAAAATGAAAAATAAAGGAGGAAGGACAATACAATTCTTGAAAAAATCGAGTTTTCATTTCATTTAAAAAGCGGAAACATTTTTAAAGTTTTACTTAATTTCTTTCACAACATTATTAAATTGAGTGATTAACCAGAATGTCCAGAAGTGAGCCTTAAAGAAACACCAAGAAAAAGATTTGTTCTGAATTAGAGAAATCATTTCTTTAACATTATTTTTTCATTTAACCAAAAATAACTTCGAAATGAAGAGAATCGTTTCAAGTTAATGAAAAATTGTCATTAGAACAAAAAACCATTTCTTTGAACCGAGGCAATTTTTCTGACTTGAAGAAACTTTTCTTTGAATCAAAGAAACTATTTTTCTGGCTGAAAACCAATACACTTTTTTCTTTGATGCAGAAAAAATTTATTTGAATCAAAGAATCTCTTTTTCGGAGAGTATGCTGTTTCCATAAATTATAAGAAAAATCAAAAATAAGGGAAGAAGGACAATAAAGTTCATTAAATAATCTAGTTTTCACTTCATTTAAAAAGCGGAAATATTTAGTTAATTTTTAAAAAATGTCTCTTCTCCGCAGATGCAGCATTTAAAAGAAAACAGTTATTTGTAACAGCTTCAAAATAACAAAACATTCAAGAAGTCATACTGTGAAAATTTTCATATCAATCATGAAAGTGCAAAAAAAGAAATTGTTTTTTCGGAGTCTCATCCTCTCATTTTACGTTATTTGTTGAAAAAAAATTTTCGTACTAGAAGTCCGGAGTTCGATCCCTGAGCCGGTGCCTCTGTAAATTTTTCCATATACTCTTACCGATTCAGTTTGGTACAAATATCCAATTCAAAATATGCCTTTGACATATTGGGCTGTAACCATTTTAAGTCTGAGATATAATTTTTTTCTTTATAATAATAATTATTAACAATAAACAATAATTATAATAAGAATAATAGTAATAATAATATTTTTTTTGCAGCTCTCACCTGATTGCACAACAAAAATGCGTCCGTGACTGATGATATAAACCGGGATAGCCCCATGCAGAATATTCAGTTTGTTATATAAACATTCAACTCAAAAAGTTCCCTTCGACATATTCGGCTGTAACCATCTTAAGTCTCAGATATAATTTTTTTTTTCAAAATAAAAACCAATTAAAAGTGAAATCTCCTTCGCGTATTTTCTTTAATATTTTGTTTTAAAATAAGATATAATAATTCGCAAATTAAAAAAAATATATATATTAAAAATTGGATTTTGTTAAAAAGGTCCTGACAGATTTTTTTATTTTAGGCTTAAAATACTCGAGAGGCATCCCCAAAACACAATCAAAAAGGAACTGGGATGTGAAAGCTCTTTTCAGTGAAAATTAATTCAGACTAGGCATGGGGTACTGTAATTTTTTCCTATACTTTTTGTGGGAAGATTACAAAATTTAGTTACAAATTTTAGTTTATTGTAAATTTACACTGATTTCTGAAGAAATTTTCCCATAACTGTATGAAATTCACAATAAACGTCTAATTTTCCCACAATAGTCGTAGGACATAAAAATACCAGGGATCTATGTGGGAAATTTACATCAAGAATCATGGTAATTTTACCGCAAAGATCGATAGAAATTCACGACATTGAGGGAAAACTACACAATATTTTGTTTTTTCCGTAAAATTTTACAATGTTCCCTGTGTGAACTTAAAATTTTTTTGTAAATTTCCCATAATGATCACTGATATTTCTATGTCCTATGATTGTTGGGGGAAAATTACATGAAACTTTTTGCAGTGTACTTCAAGGGTCAAGAGACACCTCTAAATTTTTTATTAAATCTCGAAAAATTGGGAAACTCGATTTTTCACCAAATAATACAAAATGAGAGGGTGAGTCTTGAAAAAAATCCAAAATTTTGTTTTTTGGACCACCCTAATTCACATTTCTTATTTTTTCGACGGCCCTGCATAGTGGGCTGAGAGACACCAAAAAGTGGCCAAAAGTAAAACACTATGAATTAAAGAAATGTTTTTTTTTATTTCAGTTTTTAAAAAAATCGGTTCAAGAAACTTGTTCATAAGATTATGAATTCAAATGGTACAATTTTTTTTCCTCATTTGAGTGGTCATAAATTAATACGATGTAAATAAGAAATACGAATATTAGCTTGATTTTGAATTCACTTACTTTATGTTCATGCACTTTAAAAATTCACAATATAGACATTTTTTAAATCAAAAGTTCCCCGAGGTTCCAACTCGCATGTAAATTTTATAGTTCTAAAAGGTTCATTATGTTGTTAACAGTCAGATTGTTTGCCACCTTTTTCTACGTTTTGCCACCATTGACATTTGACGAAGATATTAACAAATGAAGTTAAGCGCGCACTTGCATGATGCAAGGATCGTGGCCCACAGTAGATTAACCGCACGGTTCCGTTAAAATGTCTCCAATCCAAACGTGCGAACACCAAGAATATTTTCCTTGATTTTGTATCTAGAATCATAGAATGTCTTACAACAATTTTTTGATAAAAAACAAAATCTTCATAGCAGCTATTTTTGAAAAAATCCATGTTTAAATAAAGAATTTGAAATTTTCTGCTTTTCTCGAAAACGAAGCGAGATATGGAAAAAAGTTGACAATGCAAAATTGTTCGTAGGAAAAATTTCAATAAATAACACCCTTAATAATTTTTTATCTCACTTCGTTTTTTCTGTAATACTTGATTTTTCGATTTAATTATAAATTTCTTCTTTTTTTATTTCTTATATATTTATTTATTTATTATATTTACCTGTTATAATTTTTTCTCTAGTATAAAACAGTGAAAAACGAATGTTTACCTCTTAAAATCGAAAAATCAAGTTTTTCAAAAAAAAAAAAAAAGAAAACGAAGTGAGACTAAGAATTATTAACTACCACTTTTACGGCTCATTAGAGACACATGTACAATAAATGTACAACAAAAAGAAAAAAGAGGAAGGAAAAGAAAGAGTCAACCAAACCAACCTCTCACTCTTTCTATTCTCCGTCTTTTTTATACTACTGGGGACCAACATGCTTCAAAGCCAATTTATACTCCTCATCAAGGGTAATGTATACGAGAACAACAGGTACAAATAATGAAAACATTATTAGATTAGGAAACCATTATTACCTGAAAATAAAACAGAGATAAATAATAGAAATTGTTATTTTGGTACATATGTATTGCATTCCTTGATTGAAAATGATTTTCACATAGGCAAACATTCTGAATAAAAACTAAAGTCAATTATTTCATTCTTTAATTGAA
>JAUMHM010000049.1:8262160-8279372 GCA_032362435.1 Melikaiella ostensackeni
GGACATTTCACACGGCCCAGCGACGTGCCTGGAACGTTCCAGTGGAATGTTCCGAAAGTCCCAGCGGCTAGTTCCTGGAACGTTCCCGGAACGTTCCGTGCTAGTAGGGTAGTGACTTAATTCACTATTTTATTAGTGAAATCAAAATAGACGCCGTGATCACGCGGCTAAGCGCGGACGCGCACTCTCGCAGTTCGCATGTTTTCGTTAAAACCACGTGCGCAAACAAAAAAAAACCCTGATGAGTTATATTTTCCCAGTTATTATTGTCTTAATGTCGCATATATCGAGTGGAGAACGTTCTTCAGAACTACAGCAGGTCTCGCCAACGAGGGGAAATTGGTACATTTTTACTCACGAAACAGATGTGAACTTTTCCACCGCTACAACTCTTCACTCAGCACGAAAAAGTTCTCTCTCACCCGAGGTCTCACTCTTTACAGCGGTGTTAGGAGTCGTAGTGGTGGAAAAGTTCACATCTGTTTCGTGAGTAAAAATGTACCGATTTCACCTAATTGACGAGGCCTGAACTACAGTCATGTAGTTCTAAAGAACCTGAGCCTCGTGTTCATTTCGAGGTTATGGAACACAAATCTCATACATGGATCTCATATAAATGAATAAAGAAGCTGAATTGAGTTTTTTTTTTAGTAAGTACAATATTTACATAACCTAATTTAATTTTAAAATATCTTTTATAACTTATCTTACAATATAGTTTACTTCTGAAGTTAGATTGACTATATAGTAAACTTTTTCAGTTTTTCAGGAATTATGAACTCTGTGAGAGAAATCCTTAAAAAGAGCATTTAAGGGAAAGAGTACATAATGAAATTGAATAAAACAATAAAATTTTACCCCCGAAACCCCTATTTTCTCAGTGATATTTCACTATTTCAGATTTAGAGAGAGATGGAAGATTTTTAAAGATTGTTGTTGGAAAAAAAAGGTAGAAAGGGATAGAAATTTTGAAACCTAAATTTTGAATAAAGTAGAGACAGAGGAACAGAAGATTGTTAAAAAATGACAAAAGTAAATTTTTGTACATGTGCTGTTTTATATCCCTGTCTATTCTATTTCTATCCTTTTTATTCTATTTTCCTCTCGATTTTCCTTTTTCAATAATCCTATTCCTCTACCCAACGTTTCTGCAATTTGACAATAATAAATAATTATTTAATTGGATAATGTTCCGGAAACGTCAGATGTTGAAAAAACAAGATAAAAATGGTAAATGAAAGAATAAAGAAAAACGGACGAGAAATCACCTTTGCCAACTGTAGACTGTAGAGTGTAGGTGAAGAATGGCTTCGAAAATGCTCCAGAATAACGAAGATGCACCCGAAAACGCGAACGCTGAAGAAAGACTCAACCCCTATCGTACCATTCGTACCCCACCTTGTTACAACTCCTAAACTTCATCTATTTTTTTTTGAAAAACTATCATATTTACAGTAAAAATTAATACAACATAAAATGTGCATTTTGATGAGATCAACAACTTTTGTCTGAAATATTTTTCAAAATTTCCATTATTCACGGAAATAAATGGAAAACTCATGATTTTATTAGTTTTTTATAAGTTTTGCCATTAAAATCAAATTTGCGCCAATTTTCACTATCATATTTATAATCAGTGCCTCAAAATACGTAAGTATACATAGTTTCAAAAAATCGGAGGTCCGAAAAGAAAGGTAGAAGGAGAATAGAATATCAAAATAGAATTGGGATAGAGAATATTAATAGAGTATATTATATATTATTATAGAGTACAGTAATATTAATACAGAAAAAATTATTAAAAAAAGACAAAAGTAAATTTTTTATCTATGCTGTTGCTGTTTTATATATCTTTCTATTCTTTTTCTATCCCTTTTATTCTAATTCACTTTCAAATAATTTCATCCTTTCTCAACCTGTTCATTCTTTTATTTTTCATTCTGTTAGCATTTCCGAGAATAATTTTCTCTGAATTTCCATCCCATTCCTCCATTCAACACTTCTGCAATTTTCCAACAATAAATAAATAATTTTTCAATTTAACACAATACAAGTTTGGTTCAAATATCACTTTAGGTTTGTTATACAATTTCGTGTTATATTGAAAAAAAAACATTTTTTATAACATTTTTTTAGAGTTTAAACTTTAAAGCAAAACAATAATTATTCAAGTAAACGAAATATTTTTATCAGTGGAAATATTTGATTGAAAGAACCAAATTGACAAGTTGAATTAGAAACAAATAATGCGAATTGTTAAAAGGTGGATTTTCATTGAATGGCCTTATTTAATAAATTCCAGTAATAATTTAATATCTGATCATTTAAGACTACTATATTTAATTTTTTTTTAAGTTTATTTGAACTGAGACAACCTGTAGTACGATTGGCTAGACTAAAGGTGACCTTAAGGATTCAGTAACCCCCATTTCCCGGGGCCAAAGTTCGTCCACCTCTCAACTCCCACCCACCCCCTCAACTCAAGTACTCTAAATCCCGGTAACCATTCCTCTTACGATAATTTACTGAGGGTTTAGTCGAATCTTCTTTTTTTAAGAAAAGTTTATAAAAATGTTCATTTTGCATGAATGTACTGTGAATATAAAAACTGTCAAATTTTCTTTAGAATCACTTATATGTAAGAATAAAAAAACTTAATTTTTATTTATTAAATTTATTATTGTCAATCTTCTTTTCTTGGATTACATAAAGGATTACATAATAGTCATTTGGGAATTGTTTAGACCCACGTTGTCAACATTCAATGTCTGAATTGTTTTACAATTATATAAGATAGTAAAATATAAAAATGATGTAGATAATAGAAGTAGATACATTCAAGTCGATTAAAAAAATCAATATTGTGATTTAAATTTAAATTTCATTTAGATTTAAGATTGCGCTTAAAATTTTGTAAATAAATAAAATCTTGAGTGAAAAATTAAAAAATAATTAACTTTCTTATTGGTTCTGTCAAAATTCAACATAATTAATAAATCCCATGCAAACTAAATCTTTGCATTTGCGAAATACGACAATGTCCCTGATACATAATTTCTAATTTTCAGAATCCATACATAGACCAAAATATCACATTACCGAAACGTTTGAGTCATTTAAAAATTAATAGAATTAATTCCCTATGGGATCCGTAAATCTTTCTATAAAAAATGTCATACAATAAAATCATGAGTACATACTTTTTGTGGTGCAAAAATTTTCAGAATCACAGAATTTCACGATTACAGATAGTCATGATATAAAATTCATATAAAATACCAGATTCTTTTACTATCCAGTAATAACCACCATTAAATTCAGACTTGTAGCTTCTTTTCCTAAAAACAGTCCTCAACGTATCACAATCCGATTGTTTCCAAAATCAACAAACACAATTCTACCGTCTGGAAGCAAAGCGACTCCACCAGGTCGATCCATTTCAGTATCCCTTACTCCAAGTTGACCAAGTCGTTTTTGGAAAATACCCTCATTGTCAAAAATTTTAAGGCAGTAATTTCTAGAATCCGCGATGATCATGTTACCGTCATCATCAATGACTAGTCCCTGAGGTTTCGACAATTGCTCATCCTTCGGAATTATAGAACTCAAACGTTTCGCATTTGTGAAGTCAGGATAGACGCAAATAACATCACTGCCTTCCAAATCTGTAACCACACAACAGCCATCTGGTCTGAAAGCCACTGAACGTGGAGACTCGAACCATCTCTTCAGTCCAATTGCAAAACCACCAAATTCCCTCAAAAAATTCCCGGTAGAACTGAACAGTTGAATCCTGCAGTTCTTGGAGTCCGAGACTACAATCTGACACTCGGTGTTCGTCGCCACATCCCAAGGGTAGTTCAGATATCCACTTTCGAATCCATGACGTCCAAATTTGTGCTTGTAGTCACCTGCCATCGTGAAGATCTGAATCCTGTGATTGTCTTTATCAGCAACGATAATTCGCTGCTTCGCATCAACTGTGATTCCTGCAGGCGTGTTGAACTGACCTTCTTTGAAACCCTTCTCCCCAAATGTGCGTATAAGAGTTCCATCTTCTCTAAAAATCAGAACCCGATGATTTGATCTGTCAGTGACCAGAATGTTGGAATTTCGGTCGCAGGCAACACCCCAAGGCCTGCAGAGTTTGCTGCCATCAGAAAGCACTTCTTCAGCGCCACCAATAATTGTGATTGGTGACCGATCATCTCTTGTTGGTTGACTTTGTTCTGTCCAGACAACTACTCCAGTTGGATTTCCATGAATTGGCCTTCCATAAGCGATTGCTGGACGGTCTTCATGAAAAGAGACTTCGTATGGAACGGCAGCTTCAAGTCCTCTCTCAGCACGTTCATGAGTGTTTGGTTTTGGAAGGGAAATTCCAGATCCTCCTACAGCTCGTCCTTCTCCAATTGATCCAGGATTGACATCTATCTTGCGTCCCCATTCAGAAATAGCAGCAACTACTCCTTCTATCGATGTGTTGAACGTGTCGAAAGTGTCTAACTCATATGGTATCTTGTTGTCCCAACAGGCACGTTCAATTTTTAAAATTGATCCACTTGCTATGTCATTTGCCACTATTAGATGCAGAGGGTTTCCTGTTATCTGTGTGTATTGCGCCGCTGTTCGTTGTCTGCTTAACGATTTTTTTAATCTTTTCATGCCGTTCACTAAGGTGTTTTCTCTTTCTGTCAATGGTTTAATTTTCTGCATTTTTGTCTTGTGCATTTCTTCCAACACGGCTGTATATCTACTCTTAAGGGCTAGCCACTGTTGATTGTATGAAGTTAGCAAATCGGCTGTGGCTCGTTTTGAGCTGTTTTCGATTGAGTCCATAGCGTCCTGCAACAATAGATTAATAATTTGGGTTATTATTTTATGCAATGAAAAATGTATAAGCCTCTTCTACAAGTGGAAGAAGCCTTATCAAAAACAATTTAAATGTTATTAAATCTGATTATGTGCAAATAATTTACGTAAACCATTTTAAGCACTAAAATTTCAAAATATTTGCAATATCAATGATGAGATTGAAACAGAGGTTCATGAGATTAGTAGATTGATTTGAGCTTCCAGAAACTTTATAAAAATCAATATTATAGTAAAAATTAAGATGTAGATATTCTTAATTTTGTAGCAAATCTAATAAAGAAATTTTGTATTTTTCTATTTGGAAGTTTACAAATTTGAAACGTTCTCATGCGAATACATCGATACTGTTAATCTTTAATTTATAATTATTTGAATTGCAACAATTTTAATGCAGAGTGTCAACCTGACGGATGATTTTAAATTCCCAACCAACTTTTCATTTTCCCGGTCTGGGAATTATACTTCTTTTTGAAATTTCCATGTCCTAACTCAGAATTTTAATTCTTTTGGAAAATTTACTGTTCCAAGTCAAAATTATAATCATTCTCGAAAATTTCCTCTTCCAAGTCAGAATTATAGTTCTTTTGGATTATTCCTTGTTCCAGTTCTCAATAATAATTTTTGTATCGTGAATTATCTGATCCAATTCAGAATTACATATAACTGCTTCAGGAAATTTCCTATTTCAACTCAAAATTATCATTTTTCTCGAAAATTCTCTGTTCCAAGTCAGAATTATACTTCATTATACTTTTTTTCAATCCAGGTATAACTCAGAATTATAATTCTTTTGGAAAATTCCTTGAAACAGCTCAAAATTATCATTCTTTTCAAAAATTCCCTGTTGAAATTCAGAATCATAAGTCTTGTCGAACATTCCCCGTTCCAAGTCAAAATTGTAATTCTTTTGAAAAATTCACTGTTCCAAGTCAGAATTATAACTCTTTTGGAAAATTCCTTATCCCTGATCTGAATAATAATTCTTTTTCCTCGAAAATTCTCTAATCCACTTCAGAATTATATAAAATTTCTTCCGAAAATTTTTCTGTCCCACATTTTTTGTTTCCAAATTCAAAATGATAATTTTTCTCATTAATTCACTTTTCCAAGTCTAAATTATACTTCACTACGCTTCTATTTTAAAACCAAGTATAACTCAGAATTATAATTCTTTTGAAAAATTCCCTGGACCAACTCAAAATTACCATTATTTTAAAAAATTCTCTGTCCAAATTCAAACTTACAGATATCTCTCCCAAAATTCTGTGTTCCAAATCATAATTACAGTTTTTATATTATTATTTCAAAATGTAAATCTATCTCTCTTTGACTTAAAAATATATATATTTACAATTTCAGATAAATATTAATTTTCGAATTTAAGTGTACACCAGATTTCAAGAATTCAAAGACTAAAGATTTTTAAATTAAAAAAAAACTTACAAACAGCATATGATTCATATTATCATCACAAACTGAGAGTAAGAAAATAACAAAACACTTTTAATATTCATTTTAGTACACTCGAATGTAAAATCCCGGTCACTGAATCAAATCCCCGGTTTTTTTCTCAGTGCAAACAAAATTTCCGGCCTTTTCCCGCTCAAGTAGACATCCTAAACACGTGTACGCTAAAAATGTAATAATATCAGATATGAACTTCATCAATTCATCAATTTTCAAATTAAAGTCGAAAATTTTCAATTCTCTGTTCCATTTAATTTTAACTTCATTTTTTTCCAAACTCGAATCTTTTTTTTACTTGAATTCTTATTAATTTGGGAAGATTTCTAATTCAAACTATTTTCAAAACAGAAAACTGAAATTTTTTATATCAATAAAAGATGAATACTTTTATTTAACATTTTTTATTTTTGAAGCCATTCACATTCAAATATTGTTAAATGTGGAACTAATTAAAAACTAAACTTAAGACTTATTTTAAATCGTTCAATTTTGAGCTTTTTTAATTTTGAATGATTCCAATCTGATATTCTATACTTTTGAATGTGATTAAATCAAATTGCTGATTTTAAAACTTTCAGTTTTATGTATAATTTATATTTTAAGGATATTCAATTTGAAATACACTGAAAATTAAGGCTTTCATGAAATTTTACTTTGAAACAGTACGATTGAAATATAAATCTGTTTACTAAGTAAATAAAGAATGGACGAATTTAAAATATTTTTTGATTACTTTTTGTATATGTTAGCTTTTGCGACTATTTTCCTGTATATATTCCTGTCCTGAGGGACCTGCAGGGACCACACCAACAAAGGAGCTCAAAAAGGGAGAAATATAGTAATTTTTTCACGAAAAAGGGGAAAATAGGGGAAAGATTAAACATTTATTTTTACATGTCGAACAGAAGAAATAATATTTTTATAAGAAATGTTATATTTTTAATCTTAAGTGATTTTTAAAATGATTTTTGCCATTAAAGAATTTCGAAATATTTCAAGGGATTTTGAACTATTTCAAGTGGTTTCAACAGATTTCAAGAGATTTTAAGGAATTTCAAAGGATTTCAATGAATTTTAGACCAATTTTAGAGATTACAAAGAATGTTATGGATTTTCAAGGAATTTATGTAAAAAGATTGCAAATAATTTCAAATAATTTCTACAGACTGCAAAGAATTGTAAAATATTTCAAATATTCTCACAGTTTATCTACGAATTTAAATCGATTAAGGAATATTTTCAGGGATTTTTGGAGATTTTAAGATTTTAAACGTTTTCAATGGATTTTAAACAACTTGTAGGAATTGCAAAATATTTGCCACGATTTTAGGGATTTTCGAAGTATTACAAAGGATTTCAAATTTTCAAAGCACTCATAAAAGGATTTCATGGCCTACGAAAGGGTTTTCAGGGATTTCAAGAGAGATTTCAAGTTATTTCTTAAAATTTCGAGGGGTTTCACTGGATTTGAAGTGTTTTCTAAACATTTAAGTACTAATTAAAAATTTGTTTAACTTTTTCGAAGTATTCGAAATTATTTTTAGGCATTTTATGGGGTTTCAGAGAAGTGTATAGGATTCTATGCACTTTTTCATTGAAATCATTAAAAATATTTTGCAATCCCTAGAAATCCTCTGAATTTCCTTAACATGTTTAAAAATCAATGAAATCGTGTGACCCCCCTCAAGATCTTAAGAAATAAGTTGAAATTTTGACAAATCCCTTGAAATATCAACCCTTCGATATTGAAGAATTAAGGGCTATGAATAATTTTTGTTATTTAGTGATTTAAGATTTATTCCGTTATCAAACTAAATAATTTAAGATCTGTATTTGCAAGAACAATGAAATATTTCGTCACCATAACGATAATAAATTAAATTAACGGTTGTAAACAAACTGAAAGTTAGCAGCGGATTTTATTTTTAAATTTCAAAAGTCATAAATGGAGCAATTTCAAATTATTCAAAAGCCAATCAGGTTTTCGATAACAATGTGTCCGATATTTTCGAGTAATTTGGTAGCATAAATTTTTTGAGATAGGAATAGGGGAGTTTTTAAAAAAGGGGGGGGGGAATAAAATGATGAAAGTCTCTTGTTTGATTGGTTGAAAAAATTCATTGGAGTTATAAAACTATTAAACATGTGTCAAATCTTCTACTCTTATCAAACCTTGTCTGGTAGGAGGTTTGGAAAGAGTTTAATATTTTGACAGTCCATCAGCCCCGCTAATTTCTTTCAACCAATAAAATAAGAGACTTTCGTTCATCTGTTTCTCTGCAAATGAATTGGTAACTTTTAATAGGCTAAAATTTATCTCGACACCAACCCTGAGAGTTAGATTTTGGAATATAACCCTGAACCTGGTAAAATTTGTATATTCTCAAATTTTGAAGAACTTACCTTTACACACCGAAGATTGCTATTAACCGTATCTAACACAGTATAAGTCTCAGCAGTGATATTTTTTGCCGTGACAGCAGCCTTTTCAATTTCATCATGAAGAAAACCTACATCATGACCAAAGTGAATTTTAATTTCACATTCTCCACAATATGGTACATGGCAAGACTTGCAGTAGAGACTACCAGCCAAATTGGGATGATCTTGGCAGATGGTAGCTGCAGGATTTGTTTTCAAGATTTTCATTGCCAATGACATGTAGTTGGAGATATCTGGCTCAGATTTCGCCTTGGACTCGACGCAGAATTCGCAAGTCCTATTGGAACAATTACAGGCACATCCAAAACCTTCCGATTCACATAAACCGGAATCTATAGATGACGAACTGCTTATCGAGATTTTTCGCAAATGCCTAACAAGTGCGCAATCATCGTCGAAACTTGACATCTGGAAAAAAGATTTCATTAGATGTATTGAAACATATTTAATTTTGTTTACATCCTTCGACAAAATGAGAATTTATTAGTTAAAAAAAAAAAATAGAAAAATTTTTGACTTACCTCCATTAGTTGAGACAGGTTGAAATTACGATTAAGCTTAGCTGAAGCATCATCAGGAGAGATTGTAAGCGGTTTAAAATCTAGGAGGGTTTTTTTAGGCTGGAACATAAAATGATTACAAATGGAATATAATTTCATTTCAGTTAGTAGAAGACAATAAGAAAGGATTAAAGGTGGATTTAACTTTGACCCCCTTTGATATGTTTTTATTTGGGAGCGTTTTACTCCAATTTTAAATTAACAAATTTAAAGCCTTTTCATTCGAAAATATTCCAACTGAACGATTTGGCAATTTATAACCTTTCAAGTAATCAAATAAGCAATTCTTCCACTCAAAATAAATAAAAACACTAAACTGTTGATAAATTTGAATAAAATTCTCAAGGTTAATTACAATCAGTAATGTAAATAGCTTCTGTATTGATAATTCTATTTTAAAATATTAAATAAATTTACTGCTGCAAGCAAACTATTATTAATAAATACAATTCAATAAATCAAATCAATTAATAAAAACACTAAACTGTTGATTTACGAAGTGCCTAGGCACACAATATTTGTTCTACGTTCACCGAATTTCGGTAAACCTAGACGCGACCATGAGTTAAATAAAATTCTCAATATTATAAGAATTAGAAAAAATAAGCATTATATAGCTACTGTAATGAAAAATACTCACATTCATGATGATCAAATGCAGAAGATATTTTCAGAAAGCACCGGCCGGCAACTCACGTGGGTCACTCATCAATATTTCGAAAACTCTAACACCAAGAAAAATAAATTTGGTAACACTTTCCCTGAATCGCACGAACTTTTTCGAAAAAAAAAATGAAATTTAGGTCCAAATTTGTGTCACGTAAAAGCTCAGGAAGTGCGAGATAAACACAGAAACACGAAGAAACACATCTGAAGGCAACCAAGCGCTAACTGCTCGTACTGACGGTAACTGACCTGCGGACTCCAGGTTCGACTCATCTTTGCAAATCGTCTTGTCTAATGATTGGCCGTCACCTAAGGCCCTTAGCCCCCAACCCCACCACTTCACCCCCCACCAAGTTCCCTAACACTTAAGTATTTCGCGCCAATTTCCTATCAAGTAATTATCACTCGCTATTATACGCAATTACACAGTTTTTAATTAGATTCATTTATTTTTGGAAATAGTAAGAATGAAAAAGTTTTGCATTTTGCCGTTTAGGGAGCGTTCACTAATTAAGTAAGGCTTTTATTTGGGGGGGGGGGGGGGGGACTTTGCAAATCCTTGCTTGGGGGTGGGAGTCCAAAGCCTTTTTTTCGTAAGTTTCCTCTTTCTAATTATTTTTTTATTACATGCTAATTGAAACCAGTTTTGGTTGTTAAAATCCTTTGGATTCCATGGATATAGTACATATACTCTTGAAATCTCTTTACACGATTGAGCACCCTGGAAATCCCTTGAAATCCTTTGAAAACTGTGGAAATCCTATAAAATTCTCTGAGATTCCGTCAAATATTTTTAAATCCTTTAAATCTACAAAATCCCCAAAAAATCCCTTATAATCCTTTAAAATCCGTGGAAATCGCTTAAAATCTCTAAAAATCGGTTCAAATTTTTGAAATTCCGTCAAATATTTCGAAATATTACAAGATCCCTTAAAATCCCTTTAAAATCACTTAAAATCCTTTGTAATATTCGTAAATAATTTGAAATCCCGTGAAGTCAGCGAAACCGCTTTAAATCTCTTGAAATGCGTTAAGCTTCCTTGAAATTCTTGGAAATCTTAAGAAATTCTTTCAAATCACTTCAAATATTCGAGATCCTATTGAGATCCCCTGACATCCTTCAAAATTCGTGAAAATACTTTAGTATCTCATGAAATCCTTTAAAATCCTTTGAATTCCCGTGACTTCTTTTGAAATATTTCAAAATCTCTTAAATCCCCTGAAATCCCTCAAAATACTTTGTAATCTGCTGGAATCATTCTTAATTCGTCAAAATCTCTCAAAATCCCTAAAAATCCCTAAAATCCGTTCAACTTCCTTGAAATCCTTTGAATTCTATGGATATTATATATAATCTCTTGAAATCCCTTTAAAATGATTGAGCTCCCTGGAAATCCCTTGAAATCCTTTAAAAACTGTGAAAATCTCTTAAAATCTCTAAAAATCGGTTACAATCCTTGAAATTCTATCAAATATTTCGAAATATCACGAGATCCCTTGAAAACCCTTTAAAATTCATCAAAATCTTTTAAAAGACATTAAAATTTCTCGAAATCCCTTAAAATCCTTTGTAATATTCGTAAATCCTTTTAAATCCCGTGAAATCATCGAAACCGCTTTAAATCTCTTGAAATCCGTTAAGCTTCCTTAAAATTCTTTAAAATCTTATGAAATTCTTTCAAATCACTTCAAATATTCGAGATCCTATTGAAATTCCCTGACATCCTTCAAAATTTGTGAAAATACTTTGGTATCTCTTGAAATCCTTGAAAATCCTTTGAAATCGCGTGCCTTCTTTTGAAATATTTCGAAATCTCTTAAAATCCCTTGAAATCCTTTAAAATATTCTGTAATCCGCTGAAATCATTCTTAATTCCTTAACATCTCTCAAAATTCCTAAGAATCCGTCAAAATCCTTAAACCTTGTTAAAATTCCTTAAAATCCTTTGAATTCCATAGATATCATACATAATCTCTTCCTCTTGAGATCGCTTTAAAATGATTGAGCTCCCTGAAAATCCTTTAAAAACTATGGAAATCCCTTAAACTTCTCGAAGATTCCGTGAAATCTTTTTAAATCCTCAAACTCATCAAAATTTCAAAAAAATCCCTTATAATACTTTAAAATCCGTGGAAATCCTTTAAAATCTTTAAAAATCGTTTAAAAATTAAAAATCTTGAAATTCCGTGAAATATTTGGAAATATTACGAGATCCCTTGAAATCTTTGAAATCCTTTTGAAATTCATTCAGATCTTTTAAAAACCATTGGAATTTCTTGAAATCCTTTATAATATTCGGAAATCCTATGAAAGCCCGCGAAATCATCGAAACCGCGCTTTAAATCTCTTAAAATCCATTAAAATTCCTTAAAATTCTTTGAAATCTTTGTAATCCTTTTGAAATCTTATGAAATTCTTTCAAATCCCTTTAAATCTTTGAAGTCCAATTAAAATCCTCTGACATCCTTCAAAATTAGTGAAAATACTTTGCTACTTTGGTATCTCTCAAAATCCTTTGAAACCCCTTAAAATACTTTTTAATCCGGGAAAATCGTTCTAAATTGCTTTAAATTCCTCAAAATCCGTTTAAATTCCTTGAAATCCTTTGAAATTATTTTGAAATTATACTAAGTAATTAATTCAAATTCTTCAAATCTCCAAAATCACTTAAAATCTGTCAAACTTCTCGTAAGCCTTTGAAATCGTTTGAAATACCCTAAAACTTTTGTAATTCTTTGAAATCTTATGAGGTCCTTAAAAAGCTTTGGAAATCTCGTTAAATTCCGTCAACATTTTGTAGTTCTTTAAAATACTTTTTAGTCCTTTGAAATACCTTAAAAATCCTTGAAATTTTTTCAAATCACTGGAAATCTTTCGAATCTTTTGAAATCCCTTGAAATCTCGTTTTCAGTGAAAATAATTGATATATTGTTGATATAGTGAATAAAAATATAAAATTTTACATAAGAAGTGGAAGAAGCACATAAATTTTACGAATCCTTACAATAGGGGGCGGGGGGGGGTCTAAAATTTCAAAAATCATCCTTTCGTTTCCTTAGACTCTTAAGCTTAGAAAGCTTCAATCCAATCAAATTTAAATTTCACTTATATTAAGATATGTGTAAGTAGCATTTAGTGCATTTAAATCAATTTTAATTTGAAAGGATTCAGATTGGAAGAATTTTAAATTAATTAGTAGCGCTCCGACTAACATACTTTAATTTCTTTTAATTTGAAGCGTTGTTTGGAAATTTTTTATTTGGATCAATTGATATTGGAGCAATTTTGATTCTTTGAATTCAGATCAATCCAAAATGGAACATTTGAAGTTAATAGATACTTTTAATTTTTGGTCGTGGCTAAGTGTACCAAAATTTCTGTACGAATAGCCGGATTTTTTTCGGTAACAATAACGGGACCTGGAAAAAGGGACTATTTATACCGGAACTTCAGTATGAATAGCCGAATGTTTCCTGTATGGATAAAGGGAGCTGAAAAAGGAATTGTTTGTACCGAAATTTTGGTACAAATAGCCGGATTTTTCGGTACAAATAACAGAACCTAGAAGAGAGATTATTGGTACCGCAATTTCGGTACAAATAGGCGGATTTTTCCGGTAAGAATAACGGGACCTGAAAAAGGAATTGTTTGTACTGAAATTTCGTCACGATCAGCCGGATTTTTCCGATGCGGATAACGGGACCTGGAAAAGGAACTGTTTGTACCGAAATTGCGGTACAAATAGCCGGATTTTTCGGTAGAAGTAACGGGACTAATAAAAAAACTTGGGACTTGGAAAAAGGACCATTCATTCCGAAATTTCGGTACAAATAGTCTGATTTTTGGGTATGAATAACGGAACCTGGGAAAAGGATTATTTGTACTGAAATTTCGATACTAATAGCCAGATTTTTTCGGTACGAATAACGGGACCTGGAGAAGGGACTATTTGTATCGAAATTTCGGTACAAACAGTCGGATGTCGGATTTTTTCGGTACATACAGAGAATGCTTTCATTTTTATACATTTTTGGCAACACTACAATACATTTTCACTTTGGAGTTTAAAAAATATAGAGTAGGAAAATCACTCTCAGTTGACGCACCACACATGACACACATGAGTTACATATCGCGTTTCAGTAGATAAAATCGGGATTAGTCAGGCAACTTCCAACGCTGACCAAACGCTGAGTTTAACTACTGTATGTTTTTTACTACAGTTTCATTATGCTGAATTATTTTCGTGAACAATAAAAAATTATGTATCAGAAAGTATACAAAATATTAGTTTATGAAGATGTTTAAATTTTAGATGAAATATGAAGAAATTATTATTTGAGTTTTGCAGGAAATCTAAAGAAGGGATTTGCAGATCCACTCTAAGGGAGCGTCCATTAATTACGTAAGACTTTAGGGGGTGGGAAGGGTGTCTAGAAAATCTTACGAATCCTTACTTGGGGGAGGGGGGGGGGGTCCAAAGCACTTCTTACGTAAGTTTCCTCAGTCTAATTATTTTTGTTTTGAATATGCTAAGTGAAACCCGTTTTGACTGTTAAAATTACTTTTTACGCTATTATACACATTATATCATTATCTCTTTTATTTATTTCTTATTGTGTAATATTTTATATTACATACGTCCAATAAATATATAGTAATTCCCTTAAAATTTGTTAAATTATGTGGAAATTCCTTGAAAGTCCTTTAAAACGATTAAGTTCCCTGAAAATCGCTTATAACCCTATAAAAACTGTGGGAATCCCTTAAGATTTTGTGAGATTCCGTGAAATCTTTGAAATCCCTTTGAAGTTCATTGAAATCTTTAAAATACGTGGGAATTTTTCCGAATCTGTTGAATTTTCTTAAAATATTTTAAAACCTTTTTAAAACCATTAAAATTCCCCTAAATCTCTTAAAATCTTTTATAATATACGGAAATCCTTTTAAGTTCCATTAATTTTTTGAAATCTCATGAAATCCTCTAATAGCCGTGGATATACTTTGGAATCTTTCAAATCTCTTAAAATCCTTCGAAATCTCGTAAAATCATCGAAACCGCTTTAAATCTCTTAAATTCCGTTAAAATCTTTTGAAATCCCGTGACTTCTTTTGAAATAATTATAAATATTTTACAATCCCTTGAAATACCTTGGAATCCCTTAGTATTATTTGAAATTCCGTGAGATACTGAAATTTTTTGAAATCCTTAAAATCGCTTGAAACCTTCAAAATCCCATCAAAACCCCTTATAATCCTTTAGAATTGCTCAAATTGTTTTAAATTCAATTAAAGTCCTTGTACTCGTAGTTCCCTGAAATATTTCGATCACGAGATCCCTTCAAACCTTTGGCTTTGAAATCCCTTCAAAATGTAAAATTCATTGAAATCTCTAAAGTCCGTGGGAATCTTTTCAAATCTCTTGATATCCCTTAAAATATTTGAAAATCCATTAAAATCTCTTGAAAGATAGTAAGATTCCTCAAAATCCCTTAAAATCCTTTATAATAGTCGGTAATCGTTTGCAATTCCCTGAAACATTTCGAAGTATTACGAGATCTCTTGAAACCTTTGGCTTTGAAATCCCTTTAAAATTTAAAATTCATTGAATTCTTTAAAATCCATGGAAATCTTTCAAAATTTCTTAACATCTCTTAAAATATTTGAAAATCCATTAAAATCTTCTAAAAGACATTAAAATTCCTCGAAATCCCTTAAAATCCTATATAATTTTCGGAAATCCTTTGAAATTCTGTTAAAACTTTTAAAATCTTACGAAGTCTTCTGAAATCCGTGGATACACTTCGGAATCTTTTTAAATCTTTTAAAATCCTTTGAATTCCCGTGAAATCGTCCAAAATGATTTAAATTTCTTAAAATTCCTTAAAATCTCTTAAAACAATATGAAATCTTATCAAATTCGTTCAAATCCCTTCAAATCTTTGAAATTCAGTTAAAATACCCTGACATCCTTGAAAATTCGTAAAAATACCGTGGTATCTCTTGAAATCCCTTGAAATCTCGTGACTTCTTTTGGAATATTTCGAAATCTCTCAAAATCCTTCGGTACTTTTTGAAATCCAGTAAAATCTTTTGGATTCTGATTAAACTCCTTGAAGCCCCTTAAAATTTTGTAAAATCTCTTGAAAAAATGAGATTCACTTTGAGATTATACTCTTTAGGTAATTTCTTCCAATTCTTGAAATAATTTAAAATCGCATAAAATCTATGAAACCTCTGATAATCCTTTGGAATCGTTTGAAATTCCCCAAAACTTTTGTAATCCTTTGAAAACTTCTTAAATCTCTTGAAATTGCATGAAATCCCTAAAAAGCTTTGGAAATCTCGTTAGATTCCGTAAACATGTTGTAATTCTTCGAAACATGTTGTAGTCCTTATTTTACCGTTAAATCCCTTGAAATCTGTTGGGATCCTCTCAAATCTTTGGAAATCTTTCAAATTTTTTTATTTTGATTGAAATCTTTTAAAATCTCGCCTACACTGAAAATAATTGATATATTGTTAATATATTGAGTAAAAATATAAAATCTTACATGAGAAGGTGCGTGGTCTAAAATTTCAAAAATCATCTTACATAACTAATGGACGTTCTCTAATGTAGATACAAATTTTAGTATAACTTTATGAGTCTAATAGTATCTGAAGTTGTAAATATATAAATGTATAGTATATTTAATAATAAGAATTAGAATATTGAATTTAAAAAAGATAAATAATTGATAAAATAATATTTGATGTATTTTAGTAGAAAACAACAGTTGTGGTCCTGAATGAACCTGAGCTCACATTTATGTCTCTATTTCTCCCTCTCCTTTTACTTTCTACCCACGCTTTCACTACCCTCATCCTCTCTCAAATCGATTGACGTCATCCGGAAATGCACCGGAACGCTTGCGTTAGAAATCCATAAACTGGGAGAAAAAAAAATCGAAAACAATTTTAGATTTGGAAAAATTCAAGTTTGAACACTTTTTCTTCGTTTCCTTCAAATTTCAAAAAATAAAATTGTTTAAATTTTCGATTATGGAGCGTCAATTAATTACGTAAGGCTTTTTTGGGGTTTAAAGGGAGTTTTAAGGGGTTTAAAGCATTTCTTATTTTACTTTCCTCTTTCTAATTATATATATATATATATATATATATATATATATATATATATATATATATATAATATAAAAAA
>JAUMHM010000049.1:8279472-8296179 GCA_032362435.1 Melikaiella ostensackeni
TATATATATTATATACTTTATTGAACAGTAAAGAAATTATGGTCATTTATAATAGTTGAAAAATTTGTTTTTTTACAGTAAAAATGTTTTCATCTACATAATTCCAATTTGATGCAAGGATAGAAAATACTTTTTTATTCGAGACAAAGTGATTGACCCATATTTTCAAATAATTATACATATAATATAACAAAAAATATATGATAATTTTAAGAAGATTTTTTATGGCTAAAAATAAAAATCTATTTAATACCTGTTTGCTTATAAAACACGAACTGTCTACCGTTCCGGAATTTTCTGTACGACTAATCATTTCCAGTTTGATTTTATTTTTTCAGCTCAAATTTTCCGAGCTGAAAAAGGGAAGAAGCAAGTTCTATCACATTCAACCCCTTTTCCAGTTCGAAAAATTATCAATAAATGCTATTTTTGGCAATTTCATAACTATTTTTTCCGAATTGACTTTGGAAATTTCATTTGCGAATATTTTCGAAGTTATATCCGCGATCAGAACCGCAAAATATATTAGTATACGTGATTTTACAGAACGAGATAGAATTACGAGTAGTTGAACCTGATTTTCACAGATTTGCAATTTTTTATTTTTTGGGGGAAAATATGAATCTTCTTAGATCTCCTTAGACTGATATTTTACTTTTGAACTAGGAAGAATATTTTCTAAAAGGTTTCAAATAATTCACTTTAAAATTTAGAAAAATCATCAAAGTAAACTATTACCCTTATTTTTACAAATAAAAATTTGAATATTCACTTCGTGAAAATGTATAATTACATTTATATTATTAGTTTTACAATAATATTACATTATCTGATTAGATTATTATATTACATTAATTACGTGTTCAATGAGATCGGCTGAATATGAAGCATATATAAATATTTAAAAAGGTTAAAAATAAAACTTTTTACTTAATATTTATTTTGATATCTAGTTAGGGCTAATTTTCTGGTGAAAATGGCAGCAAAAATTCCTAAAAATATCAAAAAAAGTATGGTATCGTCAATGATACCATTCTGTTATCAAGCGTTATCTACCAAACTAAAAAGGTGTAAAAATTATGACCAAAAAAAGCAAAAGAAGAATTTTAAAGATTTTTTGCTAATGAATTTGATTTTATTCGGCATTTCAGTAGGACAATTTGTGAATTTGTGTATTTTTCGTAAGCTTGTATTTAAAAATGTTTAAAAATAATATTTTTAATTTTTAAAAATAAAGTTTTTAGTTTTTTTTTAGAATGGTAAAAAGAACAACAATGATGATGAATATTTGTTTCACATTGTTTCTAGCTATAGTAATGTATTGTAATATAATAATGCTTCTTCTATGAGGAGATAAGTACATTTGCTGCCAGGAAGCATAGTGCCCATGAAATGAGCGCCATACAATTATAAATAAAAACCAAGAGAATAAACATGTGATCGAATTCACAGCTTGTTTGCCAAGTGGTGTAAAATAAGTTTTAGTGTGTTTACAATAGTCTAATCTATTTCAGAGGAAATTTATAAAAAAGAACAATGTTTTTTTTGTGCTTTTGTTACGTTACGTATTTATTTTACTCTGGAATATTCAAAATCCTTTTCAAATCAATGTCGTTTTAAATATCTAATTTCATAAACTTTTTAATATTAAAAATTGTCGAATTTCTATGAATATTGCTTACATGTAAAAGTACAAATACAAACTTTCGATTCATTTATCAAATTTATTATAGTCAATTTTTTTCGGATAAGAATTCATTCTGAAACATTCCAAATCTGTATCCGAAAAATTTTCAATTTCGTTCAATTCAAATCGGTTAAAAAGTAATCCGACCCAATCCGAACCAAATTTTCAGTCCGGACTCAGATTGATATATACTGAACTTTCAATCCGAATGAATCCCAGTTCGGATTGAATCGGATTCAAAATCGGTTTGGAACAATCTGAGTTCGAATTGAAAATTTGGATTGGATTAGTTCAGATTGAGTTGGATTAAGTTTCAACTGATTTGGATCGAACGAAATTGAGAATTTTTTTCGGATTCGATCGGATACAGATTTCGGAATATATTGGATAGGTTTGGAATAAATTTCTATCCGAAACTTTCGCCAGGGTATGTAATAATCAGCGGGGAATCGTTTCAAAGGATTTTATAGATTCAAAGGAATTTTCAAGAGCCTTAAACAATTTCGAGGTATTTTAAAAAATTCCAAGAGGTCTCAGAGGATTTCTAAATATTTCAAGGGGTTTCATGGAATATCATCGGATTTTATATAATTTTATGGGATTTTATAATATTCTGATGGATTTTAAAGAATTTATTGACTAGAATTAAGGAATTTCAAACGGTTTCAAAGATTAGAAAAGAATAAAAAAAATTTCAAGGTATTTTCAAAGATTTTGTAAAATTTCAAAAAGTTTATGATATTTTAGAAGATTCCAAGAAATTTAAAGAATTTATTCTTTAGAATTAAGGAATTTCAAACGGTTTCAAAGATTAGAAAAGATTTTCAAATATTTCAAGGCGTTTTCAAAGATTTTTTTAAATTTCAAAGATTTTAGGATGTTTAAAAATATTCCAAGGAATTTTCATCAGATTTCAAGAATTTGAAGGGATTTCAAAGGATCTGGAATATTTTAGTGTATTTTAAAAGATTTAAAGGAAATTTCAAAAGATTAAAATTTTTTATGGGTTTGTGAAGAAGTGCGTAAACTTTATAAGGATTTTAAAGAATTTCAAAGGATTTAAAAAGCTTTTGGATATTTTCATTGATTTGAAAGGACTTCAGAGTATGTAAAAAATTTTGAAAGGACTCTTATGAGATTTCAAGAGATTTTTCAGGAACTTCAATGTAGATATCAAAGATTTCAAAGCATTTTATAAGGTTTCTATAAATTTCAAAGACATTTACAAGAATTAAAGTTAAAGAAGTTTTCAAAAGATTCCAAGGGCTTTTCGAATATTTCAAAGGATTTTTGAAGGAGTTTTAATGGATTTTCGAGGATTTCAATCATTTTAACGGATTTGAATGGCTTTCAGTAAGATATTATAATGTATTCCTCAGGATCTCGAAGGATTTCACACGACTTCAAATATTTCAATGAATATTATTAAAATTGTATGTAATTTCAAAGGATTTGAAAAATTCGCAGATTTTCCATAGATTTAAAGAATTTGGAGGGATTTTAAAGGATTTTTAATATCTTAGGGTAATTTAAAAGACTCCAAAGAAGTTTCTTGAGCTGTAAAATATTTCAAGGTACACATTTCAAGAAATTTCGTTTCATTTTTAAAATTTATTATTGTCAATCTTCTTTCCTTACATAGATTACGTAATAATCAGCGGGGAATCGTTTAGATTTGTAGAACCTCAGTGACTACATTATTTGATTAATTAGTAGAAAATAAAAAAAAATATACATATAAAATAATAACTAGGGACAATTATATAAATCAAATCCATTTAAAAACAGCATTGTAACCTTTGATGAGACTATAAAGTTTCAATACTAATACACTAATCAACGACGTTCTTATAAAATTTTTGTTCGTAAAAGCCTTCATTAAAAAATATTTCGTAAGAATAGATGATATCAATTTTTTTTAAATCTTGAATACAAGATTACAAATAATTAAGAAATTATTACTAATGTTTGAATCAATTACATATTGATTTAAATTTCCATAGGAAAAATCCATTCAACGGATCACAATACGATTATTGCCCGAGTCAACAAAAACTACTCGACCATCCGGAAGCAAAGCAATTCCATAAGGTTTGTCAATTTGGTCAGGGGCGACTCCTTCTGTGCCAAGTTGACTTCGGAAAACACCATTCTTGTCAAAAATTCGAATGCAACAATTTCTGGAATCGGAGACTATCGTGTTACCTTCATCGTCAACAGTTACTCCCTGAGGTCTATACAATGACTCATATTCTGTTTTAAAAACCGGCAATGATTGTGCAGTTGTAAAATCAGGGTCAACCCGAATAATGTCGTGAGTCTTCATATCCGTAACCACAACACAACCATCTGGCCGGAAAGCCAGCCCACGGGCGGACTTGAACCATGTGGACTTGTCAATTTTGAATCCCCCAAACATCCTCAGAAATTGTCCGCTTGGACTGAAGAGCTGAATTCGGTCGTTTCTGGTGTCACTAACAACAATCTCACAAGCAGTGTTCGTGGACACATCCCAGGGACAGTTGAAATGTCCAGGGGCGGTTCCCTTTCTTCCAAATTCTAGCAGAAACCCACCTTCCATTGTGAAGATTTGAACCCTGTTATTATCCTTATCAACAACAACAATTCGATCCTGGGCATCAACTGCAATTCCGGCAGGTCTGTTGAACTGACCTAGCCCAGTACCTTCTTCTCCAAATTTACGGATAAGTGTTCCATTTTCTTTGAGAATCAGAATCCGATGATTTGACCTATCAGCAACGAGGATGTTGGAATTCCGGTCGCAGGTGACACCCCAAGGTCTGTTGAGAGTGCTCTCATCAGCAAGCTTTTTATCAACGCCACCAATCAGGCTGATTGGTGACCGATCATCTCTTGTTGGTTGAATTTGTTCTGTCCAAACAACCACTGCGTTTGGACTTCCATGAACTGGTCTTCCACAAGGATTTGGAAGAAGGGGAGAAGGAACTTCATTTAAATCCGCAGGTCCTCTTACAATTCTCTTATCTCCAATCGCTCCAGGTTTGATGATGCACCTGGTGCGTCCCCAATCGGAAATAGCGTCAAGAACTGACTTTGCTGATGTGTCAAAAGTCAAATTGTCCAATTCGTATGGGACCATGTGGTCCCAGCAATCACGCTCAATTCGCAAGGTTGATCTACTTGCTACGTCATTTGATATTAGGAGTGACAAGGGATTACGTGTAATCAGTGTATTTTTTAACGCTCTGTGTTGATTGTTTAACAATTCAGTTAATTCTCTATGGCCGCTTAATAAAGTATGTTCTCTTTTCAACAAGCGTTGGGCGCGCTGATTTGTGGACTTGTTGAGTTTTTCAAACAAAGCTTGATACCTGTCGTCAAGGGCTCTCTTCGCAAGGTAGAATTCAGTCATCAAATCGGTCTTCTCTTGTTGTACTTTGCTTCTGAGTGACGTCTTTGCTTCCTAGAACAATAAATTAATAATTTGGGTTATTTTCTATTCATCTAGCCAGAATGGATTGAAAAGGATTTTCACAGAATTCAAGAGATTTGAAAGTATTACAAAAGATTTAAACAGCTTTCAAGGGAGCTTTAAGGAATCTCACAAAAATTAATTAAGGGATTTACTATTACTTGAAAGATTTCAATGGATTTTAAAAGATTTAAATTTTTCATGGGATTGAAAAGAATTCCCTAAACTTTATAAGGAATTTGAAAGATCGCACAGGATTTAAAAGATTTTGGTATTTTTAATCCCTATTTGAAACCCTTTGGAATCATTTAAATTTATTGATTTCAAGGGATTTTAAAGAATGTCAAAGATTAAAATGGATCGTTATTGGATTTCAAGGAATTTTTAGGGGTTTATTAATAGATTATGATAGAAATTAAAGGATTTCAAATTTCAATATATAATATATATATATATATTTCAATATATTTAATATAATTCAATTTCAAATAGAATTTCAAAGGTTTGAAGAGATTTTCAAATATTTCAGGTCATTTCTTGATTCAAAAAATTCTATACGATTTAATTTTGGAAGATTTGGAAGGACTTCATGGTATGTATATCTAAGAGCTTGGGATATTTTGAAAGATTCTAAGAGATTTCAGAGGATTTCAAAATATTACAAGGGATTTTAAAGAAATTGTCGCCAATTTTATAATATTTTAATGGGTTTTAAAGAATTTATTTACTCTGAAGGATTTCAAAGGACATTAAGGATTGTAAGGAAATTTCAACAGCTTTAAACAATTTGAAGGTATTTTAAAAGATATCAAGAGGTTTCAGAGGGTTCACAAATATTTCAAAGGATTTTAAAGAAATTTTAACGGGTTTTATCAAATTTTCGAGGATTTCAATAATTTTAAGGGATTTTGAAGGTTCCAAATAAAATATTGTAATGAATACCTCAGGATCTCAAAAGATATCATAAGACTTCAAATATTTCAAGGCATTTCAGGAAATATATTATAAGATTTCATGTAAGTTCCTGCGATTTTATAATATTCTAATGGCTTTTAAAGAAATTATTCACTAGAATTGAGGAATTTCAAAGAGTTTCAAAGATTAGAAGAGATTTTCAAAAATATTAGGTATTTCCAAAGATTTTTAAGAATTTCAAAGACTTCAAGGAATTTTCAAGAGATTTAACATTTTTTTATGGGATTGCAAAGAACTTCGTAAGCTTCATAAGGATTTTGAAGGATTTCATAGGACTTAAAAGGCTTTAGGATATCTTTAATGATTCTAAAAGGACTTTGAAGCATGGCAAGGATTTTTGAAAGGACTCTTATGGGATTTCAAGATATTTTTTAGGAATTTCAATATAGATATCGAAAATTTCTGAACATTTACTAAGGGTTCTATAAATTTCATAGAATTTCAAAGATTTGAAGAGATTTTCAAATATTTCAGGATATATCACTGAATTTCAAAAATTCCATGTGGTTTTAAAGGATTTCGAAAAAATTTGGAAATATTTCATCAGATGCATAAAATTTCAGAATATTTCAAAAGATTCTGAGAGATTTCAGAAGATTTCCAAATATTTCAAAAGATTTTTTAAGGAATTTCAATGGATTCTTGTGGTTTTCAATAATTTTAAGATTTTTTAAAGGCTTTCAGTAGGATTTTTATTGAATTCCTCAGGATTTCAAAGGGTTTCATACGTCTTCGAATATTTCAAAGGATTTCAAGGAATATCATCAGTTTTGTATGTAATTTCACGGAATTTTATAATACGTCAATGGGTCTCAAAGAACTCATTCAAAAGAATTAAGGTATTTAAGAAAATTTTAAAGGCTCGAAGAAATGTGCAATAGATTTCGAGAATTTGAAGGGATTTCATGAGATTTTAAATATTTTTGGGTAATTTAAAAGATTGCAGGGAATTTTCAAGAGATTTAAACATTTTTTATGGAATTGCAAAGGACTTCCTAAGCTTCTCAGAAAATCATTGGTGTGAAATTTGTTGCATCGCATTTTGAACAATGAAGATTTTCATTATGCCTTCATTTGTTTTCGTGTCTCAAAAATGTTGCAACTCAAAATTACCCCGAACTCGGCGTACTTCCGAGGATCGGTGTTTTACAATGTTTATGAGGATTTTATAGGATTTAAAATGTAATTGCAGTACCTTGCTAATTCCAGTACCTAATTTAGGGTACCTTCCTTTAATGATTCCAAAGAACATCAGAGAATTGCAAAGATTTTGGAAGGTGTTTTATGGAATTTCAAGGAATTACAAGAGATTTTACCAGATTTTCGACAATTTGAATCATTTTAAGGGATGTTGAAGGCTCTCAATAGGGTATTTTAATTGATTCCCCAGGATCTCAAATTATTTCAAAGATTTGAAGATATTTTCAATATATTCCAAAAATTTGAAGATATTTCAACAGTTTTTATATGATTTCCGAGGATTTCAAGGGATTTTTGTATTTCAATTGATTTTTAAGGATTTAAAAAAATTTCATCAAACTTCATGGAATTACACGGGAATTCAATGGATTGTAAGGATTTGATGTAATTTCATAATATTTCATGGAGCATTAAGGAATTTTGTAAGATTTAAGGGATTTTAATGAGATTTTCAATATTTTAAGGGTTTTTGTTCCCTTATAGAGGAAGCTCTATAGTCGTAGCGATTTCAAATATTTTAAAATTGATTAAATTAAACGCTTCTCAATTGATAAATGTCTAATGGGATGGGATATGATCAATTTTTGTACTAAGATTTCAAAAAAACAATTTCTTGATGCTATTGAATATGTTTTCAATCACGCTGATTTTGAATTCAATGGTACTTTTCATAAACAAAAATTTGGAACTCCGATAGGCTCAGGCTTGTCCCCAATTCTTGCTGAAATTGTGACGGAAGATATGAAAAACGAAGTTTTTGAGCAAATTAATGTTGAGTTGGACTATTATGCAAGATATGTTGATTTAAACTGTACTTTCTTTACATGCATAAAATGTGGATACCCTACTTCATGTTTTTAATAGTATACATCCAAGATTGTTCACTGTTGAAACTGAAACGGAAGGTAGATTGAATTTTCTTGATTTGATCTCAATAAAAACTAATGAAAATTATATCATCACTGATGAAATTAGAAAAGCAATTTGTTCGGGAAGGACACTAAATTTTAATTCCAATCATTCCATTCAAAACGAAATAGGTATTGTAAAGAACTTGATTGATAGAGCTCTTAAATCATCTCATCCAAAATTCCATGAAACGAATATTGAATTATGCACAGATTCTTTTTATCAACCATTGTCCGATTGCCTTTATTGACAAACATATTCATAATAGAATTGTTCAGATTAAGAGTAAAATCAGTAATCAGAACAAAAACAATATACAGGATTACACTAGATTCAACATGGTTGTCTTACCTTATTTTGGAAAAATCTTAAGTATCTTGAAATCAATGTTAGAAAAATTGGGCTTACATACGATATATAGAGTTCCATTCAACAGCAATTTGATTATAAAATTGGGTAAAGATAAATATGAGAAACTTGATCAACAATGTGTGATATACAAATTTAAATGTAGACAATGTGATGTTGTTTATATAAGGCAAACATGGAGGTCACTTAGAACAAGAAAAGAGAAACATAAAAATAATTTTCATGGAAGTGTAAGATATTATTCGGACCTTACAAAACATACTCACACATGGTCATGACTTTAACTGGGATGATGTTAAAATTTTGCATCATGAAAGAAATAAAAATAGAGAGAGTTCACAGAAATGTTATTTATGAAGAGAAGGTAACAAAGCTATTAATTTAAAGAGACCTTTCGAGATATAACAAAATTTGGGATGGAGTCATTAATTGGATACATTCACTGTAGTTTTGCTCAGAAATTTGCTTATGTGCAAATAAATTTTCAATTGAAGAATGAAATAATTGACTTTGGATTTAGGAAGTAGGCATTTTTTAGAAATGTGTTATTGTTCTAGATTATTACTCTTTTCTATTAAAAAAAATGGAATAATCTAAGTAGATTGGTTCTAACTCAACCTACACAGCTAGTTTTGAAGCACTTACCTTCACACATTGAATGTTACTATTAACCGTCGTTAATACAGTATGAATATCAGTCATCATTTTATTCGATTTTCCAGTGGCCTTTTCGATTTCATGATGGAGTATCGTTGCAGGATGTCCAGAATGCGTATACACTCCACATTCTCCACAATAAGGTCGTTTGCACATCCAGCAGTAAAAACTTGCGATGTTCGGATGATATTGGCAGACACTAGTTGGAGGAGTTTCAGACCGAATATGTGGAATAGGACTCGGTGTTGCCATTTTTGGGAAAGTACCTTGAGCCTATTCGAAAAATAAAGAAAATATAAAGAAACATCTAAATAAAAACTTAACGAACAAAGATAACTCGTATTCAATTTTAGATATTTTCCGCGTACCTGTGGCATATTTTCGACAGAAGATTCTAGAGATGACGAACTGCTTACAGAGATTTTTCGCAAATGCTTAACAAGTGTGCAAGTATCGTCCATATTCAAAATCTGGAAAAAAAACAATATATTTAATTTATATAAACCCTTTAATATAATGAAGATTTATGCATTGTTAAAGAATAATAGGAAAATTGTTGACTTACATGAGACAAATTTGGCAGATAATTATGATTATAATTATAATTATAATCAGCTGAAGAATCAATATTCTCATAAGACATTCCAAGCCTTCTGGAATCAAAACGTCTCGTTCGAATCTGGAATAAACAAATAATTACAAATTATGAATATGTATAGGAAGGAGATTTGAAATGCTAAAATGAAACGAATTTGAAATGCTTTCATGTGAAAGCGACAAAATTTAAAAGGTTTCAATTTAAAAAATATTTCAACTGAAGCATATATTTGTGTAAGTTACATACATATTAGGAAAGAAGTTTCAAATGCTATAATTGATAATACTTGAAATGTTACAGTTTGAAAATAATCTAACTGAAAAATGTCACGAAATTCTTTAAAGGAGGTATAGATTTTAAAAAACTGGATATGGTAAAGTCGTAGGAAATCTTTTTATCGACAGAATGAACTGCGATTCATAAAAATCGCATAACTTTTAAAAATTGGCTAAAATGGTAAGAAGCGGTATGAAATAAATGTTAGAAAATGTTTTTAAAAACTTTGAAATTTTGGAAAAAACGATGATATTTACATTCATGATACAGAGAAGAGGCAGAAGATTTTTTCAGAAGGCACCGGTCGGCAACTCACGTGACTCACAAATTTCTCGGGAATTCTAAGTTGATGCGGAATCAATTTGACAACTTAATTTCACGAACTGTCTCTGAAGACTACAAGATACAAACTGGTGCTACTGACCTCTCATTGAAGGTACTCGACTCATCTTTTCAAATTGCCTTTTCAAATGATTGGCTGTCACCTTAAGGCCCTTAGTCCCAACCGCAACCCCACCCCTTCTGCCCCCTCTAAGACCCCATTGTACCTGAATATTTTCGTGCCAATTTCGTATCAAAGAATTAGCTACTGTCTTTCAGGAAAATATATTTTTCAAATTTAGAAAGAATCCTCTTGATTTTAAACAACATTTAATTAAATTTTCATTTATATTGAATCTTTCTTTTTTATGGTATGAAGGGTCCCGGGCAGTGTCGGTTTAAGGAACAATACGCCTCTAGGTGCCCCCACCACCTTTCTTTGAACCTTTTCATATATTTTTCTATTTATTTTCTATTAAATCTCCTCAAATTATCTTACCAAATACGTTTAAAAATTAAAATTTGTTATTCGATAAGATTTGTTTATTTTATAAGTACATATTACTTTCTGAATTTGAGTCAGTGAGATTTTACTGATTTTCAGTGAAAATCCTGAATGATTCCAATCAGCGACTACAAAGTAAAAGTCGGACCTACGCCACTATTGACACTTTTTGAAACTTTATTAAAGATGCAATTATTTTTTCACTTTTTCTTGAAACATATTTTCAAGCTTCTTTGCTAGATTGGCTAAAATAGCATATCCGCCATCTCAAAAATTGAAATTTTACAAGATTTTGAAGATTTCAAAAGATTAAAAAAATTTTCCAAACATTTTAAGGGATCTATAAAAATTTCATGAATTTTCAACAGATTCCAAGGGGTATTAAAGTATTTTAACTGATTCCTAAGAATTTCAGAGAACATCTAGGGATTTTAAAAGACTTCTGATTTCAAAATTTTACAAATTTTTGAAGGAATTTGAAAAGATACCTATTACAAATTTGAAGACAATTTACGAGATTTTAATAATTTCAAGGGATTTGTAGGGATTTTATTTCTTATAAAATTTCAAGGGATGTCTAAGAATTTTACAATATTTAAATGATTCATAGGAGTTTGAAAGAAATTAAAAGGTTCAATAAGATTATAAGGAATTTTTACAGATTTCAAGTTGTTAAAAACATTGGAGAATGCAAGGGTTTTTAATAGATTTCAGTGAATTTTAACGGATTTTATATATTTCAAGAGATTTCAAAGCTTTCAGCGTACTTAAAATGATTTCAAGAGCTTATTTCAAGGAGCTTTATCTGATTTTATAAGATTTTACGGGATTTCGGAGAATTTCAAAGATTTCATGATTCTCAAAAGAATTTGAAAGATATGACAGATTTCATGATGTTTTACGGGATATTTAAAAGATTTCAAGGGATTCCAACGGATTCCTAGAGAACTTTAGTGAATAAAATGAAATGAAAGGGAGTTCTAGAAATTTCTAATAACTTCTACGGTTTTCAGGGATTTCAGAGATAAGCTATCAAAGGATTTTGAAGATTAAAAATTTCGGATAATTTCGTATAAGATTTAAGAATATTTAAAAGATTTAATGGAAATTTTACGCTTCCTATAAAATTTCAAGGGATTTCTAATAATTTTACAATATTTGGAGGATTCATATGATTTCGAAGGAAATTAAAAAGTTCCATAAGATTATAAGGAATTTCTACAGATTTCAAGTTCTTAAAAATATTGGAGTGTTTTCCAGTGATTTCAGTGAATTTTAACGGATTTTATAAATTTCAAAAGATTTCAAAGCCTTTAGCGTATTTTAAAAGATTTCAAGAGCTTTCAATGGGCTTTATCTGATTTTATGCAGAGACTTTACGGGATTTCGGAGGATTTCAAAGATTTCATGATTTTTGAAGGAATTTGAAAGATGTTACAGATTTCAAGATGTTTTACAGGATATTTAAAAGATTTCAAGGGATTCCAATGGATTTCTAGTGAACTTTAGTGAATAGAATGAAATGAAAGGGACTTATAGACATTTTTAATAACTTCTATGGTTTTCAGGGATTTCAGAGATAAGCTTTAAAGGGATTTTGAAGATTCCAAGAGATTCAAAAAGATTGACGAGTTTTTCAGGAATTTCTAGAGGATCAGAGATTTCAGAGGCTCTTTAAGGATTTCAAAGGTTTTCAAAGTTTTTAGGGGATTTTAAAAGATTTGAAAGAATTTCACGCGATTTCATGGCAGATGCATATTGTATACCAGATTTCTATTCAGATTAATATTTGAAAAATTGCATGACACTATTTTGCTGCTTTTTTCAAAATTTATGCTACTATTGACACTATTTTGAATTTCCTAAATGACTACGAAGTCCGCAATTATCATTTGTTCATATAATTTGATCAAAAAATCAACAAATAATATCTAATGACACATTTTGTCCACATTGGTAACGTGTTCACATAATTTTGGTAAAATCATCAATTAATGTCTAATGAAAAATTTTTGCTATTAAACGTCTCTCGCAACCTTCAAATCTCCACACTGGGCATCTATTCACATAATTTGTTTATAAAATTAAGATTAAATATCGAACGACAAATTTTCATCAAAAGATACAACAAGCAACATAATTTGAGGAGCATTAAGAGAAAAAACAATTTCTTTCTGCTATAAATGTCTATTGTATGAATTAAAAAAAAATTTGTTTATGGAATTAACAAGGAATATAGGATGACAAATTTTCATGGTCAAGTATTACCAGGTCGATAAAAACAAGTAATTTTAACGCAGAAATATACATTTTGCAAGCAAAAATCCATAATTTCATTTAAAAAATCCTTAATGTTGATTATTTATGTATAATAAATAACTTCACGACTAACAAATTTGTTCTGTTCCAAATATCCCCGCACATTAAATCCAAGCGATACTGAGCTTAGTGAGCATAGGAAAAATTGTTACAAGAAGATAAAAAAAAGAGTCGATATTTTTTCGCCATTTGCAATAACATATTGTAAAAGTAAAAACATTTAAAAATTCCAAACTTTGCCCACACAGACCTCTTTATAATTGAATGAAGAATTTTTCTAAGCCAAAAATCTAAAATCGGTTCTGAATTATCCTGATCCATAAGCCGGCACTGGTCCTGGGACATAAGGGCGTAAGTGCCAAAACTCGAAATCTTCAAGGGACACAAAAAATTGTCTAACTTTAATGCAATTAAAAAAAAAAAAAAGAAATTACTATAGCTCTATCGAATCGTGAAATGAGCGCTTAAAAAAGCAACCAATTGCGAGAAAACGCTTGTGAAAGGAACGATGCGTTCCAAGAAAAACCGATTTTTACTCAGAAAGAGTAGCATAATTTTAAAAATTGTTTTCATTAAAAACAAAAGAAATTGCTTTCGAGCTATTATTTAGATTTATTGAATCGCAAAAGGAGCGCTCAGAAAAGCATCTATCTGCGAGAAGCCGTTATCAAAGAACGGCGCGTCCCAAAACAGTAAGGCGCCAGACCCGACACAGAAAAAGCTGCCTAACTTTTTTATTTTTCAATTAATAAAAAAGTAAAAGTACTTTTGAGCTATTACTTAGCTCTATCAAACCGTGAAAGGAACATTCTGAAAGAAGTACTCACTTCCGAGAAAAGCCCTTATCAAAGGTACAACGCGTCCTGAAAAACGAAAATATTGACATACAAAGAGTTGCATAACATCTTTATCCTTAAATTAAAAAAAAAAAAAAAACAAGAAAGTACTTTCGAGCTACTACTTAACTCTATTGAATCTTGCATGGGATTGCAAAAGATTGCATATAATTATGTGACTGAAAAATATTACATAAGATTGTAAAAGAGTCCATGGATTATAAGAACTTCATTATATTGAAAACGAGTATATAGTAGAAGAATCAGCATTGGAATAAATATGTAATACAAAAATATTGAAGGAAATAATGTAAAAACAAAATAAACTACGAAGAAACGATTTATTCTAAACCACTCATGATGTCATAATGATTCTACACAAATAAACTTTATACAGCCCAAATTTGTGAATCCCCTTGATACTCATATCTTTAAAATCGCTTGAAATTTCAATTCAATTTATTCCCTAAAGTTCTCTAGAAATCCCTTAAAATTTGTAAAATATTTTAAAATACTAAATTCCTTGAATTCTTTGGAAATCATACAAAATTCTTTGACATCCCTTGAAATATTTGAAATCTCTTGAAATTATTTGGAATCTTTTAAAATAACCCAAAATCTTTAAAATCTTTTGAAATTTTCTTTATTCCTCCATACCTCTTGAAATTGTTGAAATCCCTTGAACAGAAATTCAATTTATTCTCTAAAGTTCTCTAGCAATGTTTTGAAAACCCTTTAAATCCTTTCATATCTTTGGAAATCGTAAAATCCATTAGAATAAGTAGAAATCAATCTAAATCCCTTGAATATGAATTAAATTAAATTCATTCATTAAAGTTCTCTAAAAAACCCGGTTCAAATCCCTAGAAATCATTGAAATTCCTTGAAATACCTTAAAATACCTTGAAACCTTTGCTTTGGAATCGCCAAAAACCTTTGGAATTTCATTTTCTATAATGTAGTTCTCTAAAAACCCCTTGAAATCTTTAGAAATCCAACAAAATTCTTTAAAATCCTTCGAAATATTTTTAATGTCCTGAAATTCTTTGGAATCTTTTGAAATAACTTAAAATCTTTAAAATCTTTCGAAATTTATTCCCTAAAGTTCTCCAGGAATTCGTGGAAATCCTTTGAAACCTTTGGAATCACTAGGAATCCATTGAAATTTCATTCTCTAGAAATCCCTTGAAATCTTTGGAAATCCTACAAAATTCTTTGATTTCCCTTCAAATTTTTTTAATGTTTTGAAATACTTTGGAATGTTGTAAAATAACTTATAATCTTTAAAATCCTCGGAAATTTCTTTAATTCCTTCATATATCTTGAAATTGTTGAAATCCCTTGCAACAAAATTTAGTTTATTCCCTTAAGTTCTATAGAAATTCGTTGAAATCCTTTAAAATCCCTTGAAGTCTTTGGAAATCGTAAAAAATCCATTGAAATAAGTTACAATCTTGTGAAATTCCTTGAAATCTCTTGATATCTTTGGAATCGCTAAAAATCCATTGAAATTCCTTGAATTTTTTTAAGTCTCTTGAAATCTTTTGTAATTCCTTAAAGTCTCTTTAAATCTTTGGAGATCGTAAAAATCTAGTATAATGAGTATAAATCATTTAAAATCCCTCGAATATGTATTAAATTAAATATTTTAAATTAAAAAAAACCACCTGAGTACCTAGAAATCTTTGAAATCCCTTGAAATCCTTGGAGATTTAAAAAAATCCTTAAAAAGCTCGGGAAAATCCTTGAAATACCTTACAATCCCATCAAATCTTTGGAACCGCTAGGAATCCCTTAAAATTTCAATTCATTTCATTTACTTTCCAAAATTTTCTAGAAATCTTTCGAAATCTTTGGAAGTATTTGTAAATATCTTGACAAACGATGAAATCCTTTAAAATTAGTTGAAATGTTTGGAAATCCCATAAAATTCTTTTAAAAACCTTGAAATCCATAGAAGTCCCTGGAAATGCGTTGAATTTCTTTGAAATTCCTTAAAATCTTCTGATATGTTTGGAAATCACTTCAAATCTCGCGAAATTTTTATGAAACCTGGAGTTCCTTGAAATTCGTTGAAATCCATTGATGTATTTGAAATCTTTTAACTCTTTTGGAATTCTGTAAAATTCCTTGAATCTCTGGTATCCTGTTAAATCCTTCGAAATAATTTGAAATCCAACTTTGAGTAAATAAATAAATTATTCGTTTGTAGTTTCTTAGACGTGTGCATTTTGTCGGATCGAATATGGCATTTTCGATTCGACTCGCGCTATCGTCGGATCGGGTTTTTTCGATTCGATCGACCCCTCGATCGAATGTCGAAAAACTGACATTCGACTCGTGCTACTGTCGGATCGGTTTTTTTTCGATTCGATCGACCCCTCGATCGAATCTCAAAAAACCGACATTCAATGCGTCATCGAATCGGTTTTTCGATTTGATTGGCCCGTGCGTGGGAAAATCCGATATTCAATGTGCCTGAGATTGAATCGGTTTTTTACTTTTTTACTTTCTTTAAATTTAGTGTTAAAATTGTTGAGAATGTTAAAATTGATTGAAGAATCATGAAACGTAATTTGTCTTCAATTAAATAACTTTTGC
>JAUMHM010000049.1:8304959-8316007 GCA_032362435.1 Melikaiella ostensackeni
GGGGGCTTTGTAGATGTCAAGAAACTGTGTATATCGCTAGTTATACAGTTACGAGACTATTTTAATAGCAAACGACACGCTGCGCTTCACAATACCATCTGTTGAGCAAATCTCGATTACACGCCCTTACACTTGTCCTCAGCGGAAGCCTTGAATATCAGAGCAGAAACCATAGATGATTTAGAAACGCAATGGAAGCAGAATGCTGTCCACGGCGAGTACCCAAAAACGTTTGACCAACATGAAGTGGACAAACAGGAATTCAATATTTGGCTGAGAAAGGGTGCACTGTTTCCGAAAACGGAGCACTGTTTCAGAAAAAAGAGGGATTCGTGATAGCGATCCAGAACAGGGTTGTCAGCACTAGAAACTATCGCAAATATGTGTTACATCAAGAAGTGGTTGATAGGTGCCGATTGTGCAGAGACACCAATAAAACCATTGAGCACATTATTGATGGTTGTTGCGTAATGGCTCAGAGAGAGTATACGCACAGACGTAATGATGTAGCGGGCATTACTACATCAGCAACTTGCCCTAAACCTAAAACTTGTAACAAAATGGATGCCTTTCTACAGATAAAATCTAGTGCCCTTTTTAGAAAACGAAGACTACATCTCATACTGCCTATACAAGCAAGATTCATGACTATAGCAACCTGAGGCATGGAGTAAAGACCATATGGAAGAACGTGAAACATGCATCTATTCATTATATTGTGATTTCGACTACACGCAATGCACTACAGACAGTGCGCGCAACATGCACTGAACATCTCAAACATCCAAGAGTCAGTAGGGTACTGGCAGCAGCGCGAGAAGCGTTTTATAGAACACCTGTTGTATTGTAAGAAACTTCTTAGACCATAAGGAAGTAAGCGACTGAAACCTTATGGAGTGAAAGATGGTAGCTCGAAAAAAGCATCCAGAGGCGATTAATGTCACCTCCAATCCTCTCGGCCGCTGCGGAAGGACAACAGCGGTAAACGACGAACTCCAAACCGGCGATGTTGTTATTTCCTACTTATGCTACACCTCTCATGCCTCCTTACAGTGCCAGACTAGAGTCAAGATGAACAGGGTCTTTTTTTCCGGCTAATTTTTTCAAACCCATTCCCTTGACAGTTGTTTCGCTAGATCGCAGATAGGAATAGTGAGTTCCTCGGAAGCCCAAGGCTTAAAAAATCGTAGCACGAAGCCACATATATCTCCCTCCAACGCGAAGGGCCTATTCCCACCTTCTTCTTACCCATTTGCAAGCAATTGATCAAGGAGCCGCTTCACCTTTTGGTTTTCGATTTTATTTGATTTGGCGGAGTTCAAGGTATTATTTGAATGATTTTGGTGATAATGAATAATGCTCCTTCCCAGAGATCTCTCTGTTTCAGGACGTGACCAGGACAGTCCAAATCCCCACAGCAGGTTCCGATTATGCCTGTTGCTGAGTTCTCCTATATGTATGTATATGTTCAAGTTTTCGCCTCCTTGAGAATGAGGACTTCTTCGGCGAATTTTTCAGAGGGTTTGTGAGCTGTTTCGCTAACTAAGAGTTAGCTACATTCGGCTCTCACTTCGCTTGCCCTCTAATACAGCCCAGAGTGATGCCTTTTGGTTAGCGAATTTGGGACAAGTTATAAGAACATGCTGCATAGATTCCTCAAAACCGCAATCACTAAGCCTCTCACTGTTGATTATTCCGCGAAGAAACAACCATGAGGCGAAGTCCTCGTATCCAGTGATGAACTGCCTAACGTAATGGTCTGGCATTGACCGAGATACAAACTTTACTCTAACAACTGGAAAATACTGATAAGGTATTCTTCCGTGAGCCGCCAACTCCCACTGCGCTTGCCAGAGTCGCAAGGTTTCCTTCTATATATTATTTTTACATTCTCGTGGCAAAGTGCCTGCTACAATAGTTTAATTGTCAATTTTGGCTTCAAGTCCGACTGTAACTAATGATCGCGTCACTCTTTCTTCGAGTGCTATACGGATTTGCAGAACCCCAGCTACTGCAGCGAGCGTATCAGTTGACACAGTTCTGTATGCCTGCGCCACACCGCTAAGTACACTGCGCTGGGCCTTCTTCAAGTGCTTCATATGCTTTTGACTTTCCATCGCCAGGTCGTGCTACGCCCTATCAGCATAGGTTGCTTTCGCGACATACACTCCCTGGTAAATGGTCTTCAAAGTTGTACTGTTCAGACCCTATTTACTACCTGCAAGTCTTACAAGCTTGTGGAACGTTTTTTTAAGCGACTCGGACATTTTTTTGTATGACTTTGGATTCCCAGCTTCTCATCGTAGCATATTCCCAGTAGCTTGAATGTTTTATCTTTTTTTTACTGTTTTCATTTAACCGTATAGTCGAATGTCCGTCAATGCATTTTCCGCTTCTGTTTCTGTACGTCTGGTTAATTTTTTTGTTTCTCTGTCTCATACTCTTTTGTCTTTCCTTACACGCTCCAACTGATTAAACGATTTCAGACCCCTAGGAGTGTACGTTACATACCTAATGGCTGTCTTAGACTCGAAAAGCTACAATCCTGCCCACCTTCACTAATGACTTATCAAATTTACGACACTTTGTCCTTTTTCCTCTAACATGTCTCTTGATTTCCCAGATACTAGTACAATTAAAAAACCCAGATTTTGTCCACAATCAGAACAATGTCATTTAATCTCCGTAGAATCAATTTCTCGAGCAGCTTTCCGAGTACAGGCAGCACAAACATAGTGGTCTATAAGATCTTAAATCTGTCCTGTCTTTGCCTCCCCCTCGTGTTATGCTCGGTATCTAGTATAAACTTGGCAGTTCCTGTGTTCTCCGTTTTTGTGTATCCTGTATCTTTCTTGAGGTTTCCGTGTAATTCATATACTTCGAGCTTATCCATTTGTAATTTATAGTAAATTTCCCATGGATTTTCATGACCTTCCTTAGTTACAAATTTTCAAGAGCTATCAGTTGTTGGGGAATACGGTGAACATTCATAACGCCATTTTTTACGATTCATGGATTGCTCACAAGCTTTTGCTATTAATTGAAAGAAGTTTTTAGCACACTGTTCGATATTCTGTGTTGTATCTAATGGGGTGCTAGATAGAATCGTGCCGAGTAACACTTTGAGGCACTCGCCAAACTTTGGTCTGTCCATTTTCTTAAAAGAAAGCGCCCAGGCCGTCATTCGGTAGGCTCCCCCATTCTTCCAGCGTTGAATCTTGTTTTATTGCAGATTCTTATGGATGATTCTTAGCATGATGAATTCTTCTTCTAATTTTCCCTCACAATGAGTGTCTCTCCAGGACGGAAATTTGGCATTAATATCAACCGAAATAATTAACCGCTCGCCACTTAACTCCATCAGAACCAAGTCCAAGTGCGTGAGATGTGGCTGTATTAGATCAGCAAACTGAAACTAGTATGTGATCGCGTAAAAAGAGCCACATGACGCAATCACCTGAGCACGGACGCAATGTTCTATGGTCAGGTGACGTAACAAGGTGATACTCACTTCCTCTTTTAACGACATAACTGCTGCCTTGGGGTTCGTAGTCTCCTCAGCAAAGGCCACCTTAACCGTCAAACCCCGAATCCAGTAGGAAGTTCATCGCTGATATAAGGCTCTTGCATGAGAAGCAAGTCTACATTATGTTAACCTGTTGCTTTTTTTATTGTACCTGTCACCTTAGTGTCATGATTTAGGTTGTGCTGCAATAATAAAAAACCTCTTCCAACGCCAAACCCCTTTTCAATGCGTATTTTTCAGCAGAATCAGCAATTTTTACAGGGGAACTGTTTGACGGTCCAGACGGCGTCCTGGCCGCAGAACAGGGTGATTTAGGGTCAGTTCCGGCATCAGAGCTGGCCGGATTCCTGTCAGAAAATCGGGACAGCACCCAGCTATACTTGAACAGATACACTAAGCCGTATTTAATTATTTTTGGCAATTTCATTTTTGATCCCATGAGTACTGACGGAACTAAAAGACACAGAGGAGAGCAAAGCCACTTGCGTTATGTAATGACATGAAATTTATCAGTAACAGTCCCAAGTAACAGGTCTCAGAAATGAGATGCATAGGAGATAAATGATTCATTAGCCAAACCCTAGTACTCTTGGTCTACCGAGGATGAACCTCGGCGTTTCCCATTTAGCACGGCAAGGACGTGGTACATAAAGGTTCCGACACCCGAAATGCTGAGTTGAACGCGTATACAATAGGGTGCCTCGTTTTGCCCCTTTTTTCGAAGCCAAATGTGAAATGTCAGTTATATGCCCCTGGGGGCCAGGAATGCATCCTCTGGAGCCGAAAAAGGGGGTAAATCCAGTAGAATTGAGCGGTCGTGCAGCTCCTCGCTCACCTGGCCAGCGATGCTTGCCAAGCGACCGAAAGCCCACCACGTGGAGGTGGCTGCACTTAGGTCTCATCCGCCAGCCCTACCCAAATAACCATCTATATGTAGGACTGGCTTAGCTAATCTTAATCGTCACTGTCGGGAAAAATTGCCACAAATTGGGATTTTGATCGAAATTTTGGCAGAGCTTGACTAGAAAGTAAAGTTGATCTTATGATGCCATCCCTAGCGTCACTGCCGCATACTCGGGAGGCTGCTTCAGTGACCAACTTCACTGTCCGTTCTACTACAACCGTGTAGCGCGGAAAGGCGGTGAAGGACCATTCTGGCACAGTGTTCTCCGGAAGTGAAAGTTTGTCAGTAAGCTCTTTGTTAGACACCGTCCTTAGAACTGTGGTACGGTAATAAAAACATTGGCCCCAAACTTCAGGTACTTTAGGTCCTTACTGAGTTTTCTGAGCTCTTCTGAACTGTGATAAGGTCAGTCACATTTTATTGGTTTATATGACACCACTGGGAGCTTTACACAGTCAGGTAGTTTTGAACCTATGGGACCTGTGTAAGGATGGGGGCTCTATGTAGTGCCGTCAACATGCGTGAAGAGAGCTTGAGACGACAGTTCGTTGAAATGAAAAAGGCAAATTGCCCATCGCATAGATTTTCCTGTTAATTCTTCTAATTTTCGAAGGATACCGTCCTTCCAACCAGTATTGGTGTTCCTTCTGTCACAACCAAGAATATCAACTCCATCGAAGCCACCTTCGAGTTGGCTCATGATGTATTTAATAACCGTGTTCTCATCATGTGCAGAGTAAGAGAATGGTGTGACGTGACCAGAGGTATGCCATGTCCCATTCTGTAGTAAAAAAAAATTGTGCCATGGTTTATCCACAGCGGCGGAGCGGTGAACTAGCGGCGCGTCGATTGTCACTCGATTGTCTGACATTAGTTTAAAAAGGCATTCCCATAGAAATGTATTTGTAGCATATAATATTTATTTCTTTTTAAAATTTTTATAAATAAACTGTAAATAAAAATGGGTGTTACTGCACAATACTCAATTGCACTAATGGGTGTAAATCAAAGAAATCAAACAAAGAGATGTTCTATTTCTTTTCGGTACCGCAAAATTGTGTTGAACAGTGGCAAAGTGCAACTCTACGACGCGAAAGTGATTTTTTGTGCTAAGCTGGACATTTTTTAGATACCGATATTGTTTGGGAGAAACAGAATTTAGCTCCCGATGGAAGCGTTATGTCGGTAAGTAGTTCAATTTTTGTGGTGAAAACACAATATGGTATATATGTATATATGGTATACACACAATATGGTTTATGGTGAAATTTATGGTGAAAACACAATAACATAACCTCTACTCAAGCTTTATTGGTCGAATTTCATTTTTTAGATTTATGCTCAGTACAGGTAATAAAGGAACATCGAAGTAAAAATTTATTTATTCTTTAATACCCATATAAGTATAGTTTACAATTGCAAGACAATAAAAACAACGAAGTCTTATAAAAAATAACCGAGAAAAAGTGTCGAGATTTTTTAATTTACAGGTGGTCTGTATTGTGCCATCATCTATTTATCTCTTTCAATCCTGTCGATTTGACAATTTCAATATATTTTACAATTGCAAAAAAAATGTACACAAAATTTTATAAACAAAAAAAAACTCTCCGGATTTTAATTTTATAGTGAATTGTGCAATCTTGTATTTGCCTTGGCGTGGTGGTGTACAGGATTACATCGTCGATAAATTCCGAAGAGTTTGTAGTTTTATCCCTTATTCGTACTACTACCTCTGCCGGTAGAACCTCCAACATACGATGTATGTTGATGTATGTGACGTTTAATATCGGCTAGGAGAGAGGGACTTCTTGCGGTACACCTCGTCCTGGTGTGAATCTTTGAGAGCTCCAGCCTTGTCCTTGTAAGATAGTAAACACGTGGCCATACACAAACTTTATGTATCTTAGGAACTCATCTGGGGCACCAAAAGATTGCATAGCAGCTATAAGGGCTTGTTTTAGAAGCAGGGAAAATCTTGCATAAGACACCTCCTCTTTTCCATGACAAACTACAACCCCGGAACCGCTTTCGCATTACTTCAGGGTTGCAGTTTATTGGCACCAATTCGCCGTGCTTCGGCATCCCGCTAATCTTGCTAACCTTGTCTTACTTTATCGCCTCGCAGACCCAACCAAGATGTACGCATCGTCCTCATCAGCGCGACTATGTCGCGCAACGGGCTCGTCGGCCTTCGACATACTTGATTGGTTCATCATCATCGTTTGGGAAGAGGATTCCTTACATGTTGCCTCTCTCCCTTTCTTTTTCTTCTTGCTTCTATGTACGATCTCTCCCATTCAAAGAATGTGTGTTCTGCATCTTCCTCCTTGCCAGGGCTGTAATCGCACTGTAGACTGCTCTTCCTGTTCCTTCGATGAAGATATCGGTTAAAGTGACCGTGCCCCGTCAGGAATTGAGTGAGGTAAAAATTGATCTCCCCATGTGCCCTATTAATTCACTTTTTGACTCCCGAGAATAGCTTAGCGGTCCACATGCCGACATTACTGCTCTTCACTCTCTCTTCAAAAATTGCCATCGTGCCCTCTCTCTTTTTTTCTGACTCCTCGCTTATTCTCCTCCTTCCTTCTTTCATATATTTGCTTCCGCTCCTGCGCCAGGAGATCGATAGGAATAATTCCAGCTACTATCAGTACCGCCATTCCGGGGACCGTTCTATACGAAAATGCCACTCGTAGGGCTCCTCTTCTTTGAATTGTAGCTAGTTTTTTCCTATACTTTTCAACCCTGAGGGCATCTGCCCATACCTCAGATCCATATAACATAATGGAGTGGATAACACTCATGAGTGCTCTCCGCTTGTTGCTTCTGGGTCCGACTATGTAGGGCATGAGCCTTGAGAGCATAGCCACCATGCTAGCTGCCGTCTCTGCTGCTGTCTGAATTTGTATCCAGAACTTCAGCTTTGCATCCATGAGTACTCCCAGATACTTTAATCACCCCACTGATACAATTTCCTGTCCGTCAAAGTCCACTTGGAACGGTATTACAAACTTTCTCTGTCGTGTTATTATTACCATCCACGTTTCACTTGCAGCTAATTCAAGGCCATGGTCGGCCAGCCAGTTACTAGTTTGCCTCACAACCTGTCAGACTTTTCTCCTAGCTTTCTCTTCGTTGCTCACAATTATTATTGCAGCGAGATCGCCAGCGAAGTCCACGAGCTTGGTGTGCTCAGGCAAAAATAAGGTTAGGACGTCGTCATTTACCACATCTCAAAGATCTGGTTCAAAGGTCCTTCTGGTGACTTCTATTTTCAAGCGCACTCGGCAATTTGCCCACCCTATCTTAATGTGAGCCTCTTTTTCTACCTGAGCAGTCGCTAGAGCATCCATCTCAACGAAAGTCATTAGATTTTTCCTGCAGCTGTTCTGAGAGATATTTTCATATCACTACCTTTCTCTATCCCAAGAAATGCTTCGAGAGCATCTTTGACCTTCTGTACTTCCGTATCCGTGTCTAGGTCTTGGATCTTAATCTGGACTCTAGGGGTGAGCCGGCGAACCTTACCCTTCTCCCCTATTGCCGTTTGAAGTGCTGCTTTAAATTTATTTTATTTTCCGCCGTCGCGCCAAGCTCTACCAGAACATCACCCAGCCTAGTTTCTCTGATGACCTTAATTTTCATATCCATATCCTCTGGTTCAACCTTTCTCCTGATGTCTCTAAGTACATCCGCGTACTTCTCGCCCTCAGCTGGCCTGATGAATACTGCCTCTGGTCGCACTCTCTTAGCCCTTGTTCGACATGGCTGCACATTATCATTACACCCATTTCGCCTTTCGGATTGGTTTCTGGTTTTCAGTTCATTTCGTCGTCTCGCCCCCCACTTTCACAACCAGATTTCACGACACTTCATCTTCTTCCGGATTCTTATTGCTTGGTTTGATCCCACCAATTTCCTCAGGGCTAGGTGTGAGCTTTTCAGTCCTCTTCCTTTTTGTTTCAGGAGTGTTTTGACAGTTTTCTGTCAGTACAGTCCTGTCCAGTTGCTTCACTTTTTGCGTCTGTGATGTGCTGACCTTTGCTGTTACATGGAGCTCTTTTCGTGCGTCCTTTCATTTGGCTCTAGATATTTTAGCACCATTTATATTCATTAATATCTCCTGCAATCCGTTTAGAATTTCTTTCTGCATGTATTTATATTTGCTGCTGGATTTCTTCAGTTGTACCACTTTATCCCAGACCAGTTGTAGGTACTGATCCTCAGTCTTCTTAGATTCCACTCCTATTTTCCCATGCTTAGCCTCACGACCTAAGGTGACTGGCTTAAACGGCTCCTTTGTCAAAACATGTGATGTTGTTGCCTTTGTTGCCATTTCTCTCTCTTTGTCAATATCCATATCCTTGTCCTCATTGGAACTCCTATCCGTGATATCCAATGAACCTCCCAGTTCCTCACACACACTCCTATCCTTGTTGTATGATTGGTCCCCCTCCCCCAAAATCCTTGGGATTAGCACCGGCCACCGGGGCTTTCATCTGATCAGAAATGGCGGAGAGATTTGTACTTTTTTGGGGTATATTGTTTGTAACATACCTTCTCATTGTCGTTTTCCTGTTTGGGGTTCCTCTCCCTAGCTGGTCTTTGTCCGCCCCGGATATTTGATCTCCCCAGTCCCTGCAACTATCAAATTCACTCCTGGATACCCTTCTTTTCGGATCAATCTTTATGGCCTCTTCTAGTCTTGCTGCTACAATTCTGTGCAGACCTCTCACTATAACCGAAGAAATAGTGATGGGTCTGTACTTGTCTGGCTCGTCTTCATGCCCCTTCTTAGGAATGAAATTTTTCTTAGTTGCCGGTGGAGTTTTAGGTAACTTTTCAGTCCAAAGACGTAAATTGAAGAGTCATATTAGAACACTTTTAGGTATTCTAGCATAGTCCCTGTCCGTGAGTCCATCAGGACTCGGAGCAGTTTTTGATTCTAGCATATTTCCTTGTATTTCTTTCAACGTGATCGGTACCCAATGGCCATCTTGATTACTCTCAGAGACGTTGAAATCAGGTGCCTCATGAGATTCTGTCGTGAGAATATTCACCCGAAAGAGTTCCATAAACCTTCGAGGTGGTTGCTGCATAACATCACTTCCTTCGTTTAGAATGTACTGTATGTACCTACTCCGGTTTTTGTTATACACTCGCTGAGCTTTGGCATAATAAATTCTGTGTAATTTTTTCTGCATTTAAGGTATTTCTATAATCAAGGACTCCTGTCTGATGCGTGGTAAAACGTGCTTTAGGTATAGAGCAGCTCTAGCTGTTATGTCTTTCTTACTTTAAGTCAGTATATCAGTAAAAATCCGATGGAATTGAAGAGCACCAAAAGCTAAGTGTTCTGGTGCTGGCGATTCCAGCGCTTCGAAAAATACTAGAAAAGGATTATTCATTCTTATCTTAGGTGGCTGCGGTAGTGAAAGGCTGCCTCGTCTTATTCTTGGGGCTTTCAGGTCGTTCCTCTATCTCTTGCTCTTCTTGCACCTATTGTATTTGTTCCACCGCTTGTTGAATCAGTCCATAGGTATCAAGACGTCGGTGAGATTTTATTGAGTCAGCTGTTCTACCAGGAAATTTCTGCGCCAGTGCTACGTTTATTTTTTTGTACCTATAACCATTAACTCAGCCTCTCTCCTTGCCGTGCTTATTTCTTCTTCATCCATCCATCTCTCCTTAGTTCTCTCAGTCTTTACCAACTGATCTGCGAGCTCTGGATGCTTTGATCGTCGGTGCACTCCAAGCCCATTCTTCGAAGCAAAGATCCTGCCACTTCCAGAAAAATCACATGGATATTCAACATTGCAACTAGCAAAAGAAGCGGCTTGGCCAGGGGACCAAGCTGTTTCATCCGAGGAGTTTCGTGTATTAATTGGGCCATATGCTATGCCGGGCGAAAAGGGCGGGAAACCCCCAATGTCCCTTTACTTCAACTTTTTAACCGTACAAAATGGATAGCAGACACCTGCGATAGAAGAGTTCGGATTTTGACTGCTTTTCGCTCAGGCGAAGCACGTTCGCTATTACCCATACGAAGAAACTGACACAGAAGCAACTAAGTCTCGTGCGCCTGAGTTTCTCAACAGAGAGACAAGAAAATCCCTTAAGTCTGCTGCACCTACCTTTCAGATTTCGGAAAAAATCTTAAGTCTTTCGCGCCTACCTTTCAGATTTCGGAAAAATCTTTAAGTCTGTTGTGCCTACTTTTCAGATTTTAGAGCAGAAAAATTTTGTAGGTTTCTCGCGCCTGGCTTTTACAGGGGAACACACTAAATTTTTTCTTTCGCTCGTTGAAAGTGTCCTCCAAAGGAGTTCTTGCGTTGGCGTCGCGGTAGGGATTGATCTTTCCTCTCATGACTTTGACGGCTATGTTGGCGGTAGCAAAATTACTGACAGGGTATCCCATGCCAAACAGGCAGAGAACTAAGAGGAGAGGGACTAAGGGGAACACCAAAACCCACAAAACATGGGAAATTAAAAAATATATTGAAAGGATGGTCGCTTTTCGAGGATCGTCGGGGCGCCCCGACGTGATGGTGAGGCAGATGTGATAGATTAAGAATCTGACCAGTAGGGACATCTGCGACAAGCGGCAAACAGTGG
>JAUMHM010000049.1:8324924-8340845 GCA_032362435.1 Melikaiella ostensackeni
CAATTAAGTGTGCTGAAGAAATTCTAAAATTATGATTGGGGGGGGGGGGGGCTGGTGTAACTGACCACCGAAAATCGCGCGCCACGACTTTATTGCGCCCCACAGTGGGGCAAAACATCAAAATTTGTTTCAAAAGAGCCTAGAGCCCAGAATTCTAATTCGAGTTCGATCTTTTCTCCACATACTTTCAATTAAATTCCAAAGAGAATTATAACAGCCCATTTTTCAATTTCTTCATTTTCGCACTTCTGTGTTAACAAATAAAATGAAACAAATGGTCATTTTTACAAATTTATTTTTTGTCTTTTCGCAAACAATCTAAATAAACTCGGAATCAATCAAAATCAGTACAGTGGCATCTAAGATACAAAATTAGTTCATGAAATATTTGAAGTAATTTTTCGAAACAAATTGTGTAAACAAACTTCAAAATTGGTGGTTCTAGGATTCAAAATATTTTGTTCAGCAAATCTACTTTGTATTTCACCGTTAGTGGTGCACAATAAAAAATATTGTAACAAATCAACATTTTCTATTTTTATAAACAAATTATATCAACCAAAAAATACGAATTTATGGAATTTTCAAGACAAACAGACCAATTTTCGACAAAAATGTTAATGTTTTTCGAATCCTCAATCAAAATAGATTAATTTTTAACCAAGCATAAAGACATAAAGACAAATTTACTACAAAAAATTTAGTTTTTAAACATTTGAATTCATCCAACAAAAACGAGTTTTCAACAAAGTAGTTAAATCCTTAAGCAAAACCAAATAGTTTACAAAAAAAAATGACAAATTTACAGCGAAATAGTTGGTTCTTCAACCAAAAAAGATAAATATTCAACCAAAAATGAAATAGCTCAATTTTCAGCTAAAAAAATTAATTTTCACCCAAAAAAAATTACTTTTCGATAAATAGTTCAATTTTCAATCAAAGAGATGAATTTTCAACTAAAATGATGAATCTTTAAAAAACAAAAATTATTTTTCAAAAAATCAGTGCAGCTGATAACCAAGTAGTTGAATTTTCTATCATAAAAATGAATTCTCAACGAAAAATTTAATAGCTGATATTTCAACAAAAAATTTTTAATTTTTAATCGAAAACAGTTGAATTTATCTGAAAAGACGAATTTTTAACAAAACAGTTGAATACTTAATCAAAACAGATTGAAAGTTTGAATATTTTGTTTGGTTGTAAATTCAACTACATGTTTGAAAGTTGAACTCTTTTGTTGAAAATTCGCTTTTTTTGCTGAAGATTCATCACTATAGTTGAAAATTCATCTCTTTGGTTGAAAATTTTAATATTTTGTTGAAAATTCGTTTTTTGGGGGGTTGAAAATTCAACTTCTTGATTGAAAATTCATTTATTTGGTTGCAAATTCAACTACTTGTTTGAAAGTTGAATTCTTTTGTTGAAAATTCACTTTTGCTTCCTCATAGAGGAAGCTTTGTAATGGTAATAATTTCGAAAAAAACTTAATTCGTTTAAATAAACATTCCTCAATTTAAAAATGCCTAATACAATGTTCTAAGCAATTGTCCGGGTGTGTGTGCGTGTCTGTGACACACTTTTTTGTGGACACGATGACTTAAAAACGATTGCATATAAACTGATGAAATTTGGAGGGCTGATTTTCACCACTAACGTCTGAAAAATGACCTATAATATTAATACATTTCATTGAAAATTAAAGAATCTATGATCATTTATAATATTTTAAAAATCAGTTTTATAGTAATACTTTTTCCATTAACATAATTCAAAGTTGATGCAAGAACATAAAAATTTCTTGTCTTGAGACGAATCGATTGACCTATACTATTAATACATTTTATTGAAAATTAAAGAATCTATGATCATTTATGATATTTTAAAAAACAGTTTTATAGTAAAACTTTTTCCATTAACACAATTTAAAGTTGATGCAAGAATATAGAAGATTTCTTGTCTTGAGACGAATCGATTGACCTCTAATATTAATACATTTCATTGAAAATTAAAGAATCTATGATCATTTATAATATTTAAAAAATCAGTTTTATAGCAATACTTTTTCCATTAACATAATTTAAAGTTGATGCAAGAATAGAAAAGACTCCTTGATTCGAGACGAATCGATTGACCTATAATATTAATGCATTTTATTTTATTTTTTTTACTTGAAAATTCATATATTTTGTTGAAAATTCGTTCATGAATTAATTTTTCATCTTAGATGCCACTGTACTGATTTTGATTGATGACGAGTTTATGATATATTTTTATATATTTTGAAACAAATTTTGACGTTTTGCCCAACTGTGTGTCCCTGGGCTATAGCCTACATTAGCCTATGGGTTTGGCCGGCCCTGGTTCAATAATAACTTGAGAAGTTTGAAAATCACTTTCATATTTCAGACAATACACTTTTTCCCTATTCCCCTCTTTTCCTCTTTTTTAAAGAATGCTTCTTTTTTCCCGTTTTCAAGAAACTTTCCCTTGTTCTCGTTTTTTCGCTTACACGCAAACTGAATTTTAATAGAAACCAATAAGAACATCTAACTATCTTTGGAGAAAACTTTATTTTTGGCTGTTCAAAATTTACTTATTTTGTTGAGAATGCAACCTTTTTGTTATAAAATAATCTTTTTTGCTTAAAAATTCAACCAGTTGATTGAAAGTAGAACTACTTTGTTAAAAATTTATTTTGTCGGTTGAAGATTCATTTTTTTGTTTGAAAATCTAAATATTGTGTTGAAATATCGTTTCATTGTTGGTTGAAAAGTATTTTTTTACTCGAAAATTTAACTGTTCCATTTTTAGTTAAAGTTGGTCTTTTTTAGTTGAAACTTCTTCTCTTTGATTGCAAATTTAAGTTTTTTCTTGAAAATTCGATTTTTGTTTGTGGTTGAGAATTAATTTTTTTTTAACTGAAAATTTAAGTATCCCATTTATGGTTGAAGATTGATATTTTTTATTGAAAATTGATCTTCTCTAGTTGAGAATTCATGTATTTTGTTCAAAATTCGACTTTTTTGGCTGAATTCAACTATTTTTTATTTAAAATTCAAATCTTGTTTGGTTGAAATATAAGCTATTACACGTTTCGTTGAGAATTCATCTTTTTTGGTTGAAAAATCAAGTAATTGGTTTAAAGTTGAACTACTCGGCAAAAATTCATTTTTTTTTTGGTTGAGCATTCGTCACTTTAGTTGAAAATTCAACTATTTGGTTGTAGAATATTCGTCTTTTTGGCTTGATAATTCTATAATTTAGTAGAAAAATAAACTATTTGGATGAAAATTAACTTTTTTGTTGAAAATTCATATTTTTGGTTGGAAAATCAAATGCTTTGTAGAAAATTAGAGTATTCAGTTGAAAATTAACATTTTTGTTGAAAACTCATATTTTTGGTAAAAAATTCATCTATTTGGTCAAAAATCAAAATTCAACAATTTTGTTAAAAATTCGTGTATTTTGTTGGAAATTCGTCTTTTTTAGCAGAACGTTAATCTTTACAAAATTGAGTTTTTGGTTGAAAATTTAACTATTTGGTTAAAACTAACAATCTTTCGTTACGAATTCATATTTTCTGATTGAAAAAACAACTACTGGGTTTCAAGTTGTACTACTTTTTGAAAAATTCATTTTTTTAAAATGAAGATTTGTCTTTTTGGCCTGATAATTTAATAATTTGGTAGAAAATACAACTTTTTTATTGAAAATTAACTTTTTTGTTGATAATTCATATGTTTGGTTGAAAATGAACCTTTCTATTGAAAAATCATATTTTTTCAGTGAAAAATTCAACTGTTTTGTAGATAAGTCGTCTTTTTGGTTTCCAAATTGAAAAATTCTGTTAAAAATTGATATATTTTGTTGAAAATTCGTCTTTTTTGGTAGAACATTAATCCTCTTCGTGGAAAATTCATTTTCTTGGTAGAAAATTTAACTATTTGGTTAAAAATTCATGTTTCTTGGCTGAAAATGAAACCACTTGTTTGAAAGTTGAACTACTCTGTTAAAATTTTTTTTTTAAGATTCACCGCTTTTCTTAAAAATTTAACTTTTTTGTTAAAAATTCGTTGTTCATTTGGTTAAAAACTAATTTTTTATCTGAAATTTTAAGTATTCCATTTTTGGTTAAGAATTTCTCATTTATAAGCTGAAAATTCAACTATTTGGTTGAAAATTCGTTTTTTTTTGGCTGAAAATTAATTACTTGGTTGGAAGTTGAGCTACTGTGTTAAAAATTGATTTTTCAAAGACTTATCTCTTTTCTTAAAAATGTAACTATTTTGTTGAAAATTCATTGTTTGTTTGGTCAAAAATTAGTTTTTTATCTGAAACTTTAACTATTCCATTTTTGGTTGAAAATTTCTCATTTATAAGCTGGAAATTCAACTATTTGGCACAAAATTTTTGAGTTTTTTTGAAAATTCGTCTTTTTTGGTAGAACAATAATCCTCTGGGTAGAAAATTCATTTGTTTGGTAGAAAATTTTATTATTTGATTAAAAATTCATGTCTCTTTGCTGAAAATTAAACCACTTGGTTGAAAGTTGAACTACTCTGTTGAAAATTAATTTTTTTCAAAGATTTATCTCTTTACTTAGAAATTTAACTGGAATTTCAACTTTTCCATTTTTGGTTGGAAATTTTATATTAAATAAGCTGAAAATTCAACTGCTTGGTACAAAATTCATGACTTTTGTTGAAAATTCGTCTTTTTGGGTAGAAAATTAATCTTGTTCATTGAAAACTCATCTTTTTGGTTGAGAATTCCACTATTCGGTTATTTGGTTGAAAATTAATTTTTTCCAGTTTAAAAATCATCTTTTTCGCTCTAAAACATTGAACTTTTTAGCTTGAAAACTTTACTCTTTTGTTGAAAATTCGTCATCTTGGGTAGAAAATTAATCTTCTTTGTTAAATTTTCATCTATATGGAAAAGGATTCAACTGCTTTGTTAAAATTTCGTTTTCCTTTCGTTGAGTTCAACTGACTGAAAATTCGTTTTTTTTGTTATTGTAAGTAAATTTTTGAACTGAACATTTAAGCATCCAATTTTTGATTGACAACTTATGTTTTTTATTCGAAAATTCAAATATTTGGTTGAAAATTCATGTAATTGTGAAAAATTAATCTTTTTGGTTGAAATTTTATCTTTGTAGGCTCAAAATTCAGCTATTTCGATCAAAATTCAACTAGTTTGTTGAGAGTTTAATTATTTTGTTGAAAATTCGTCTTTTTTGGTAGGACATTAATCTTCTTGGTAAAAAATTAATTTTCTTGACAGAAAATTTAACTATTTGGTTAAAAATTAATTTTTTATCTGAAATTTCAACCATTCCATTTTTGGTTGATAATTTCTCATTTATAAGCTGAAAATTCAACTATTTGGTACAAAATTCATGAGTTTTGCTGAAAATTCGTCTTTTTGGGTAAAAAATTTATCTTGTTTATTAAAAGATTATCTTTTTGGCTGAGGATTCCACTACTTGGTTATTTGGTTGAAAATTCCTCTTTTCCACTTTAAAAATCATCTTTTCCGTTCTAAAACATTCGACTTTTTAGCTTCAAAACTTCACTCTTTTGTTGTAAATTCGTCATCTTGGGTAGAAAATTAACCTTCTTTGTTGAAAATTTATCATTTTTGAGCTGAAAATTCAACTATTCGGTAGGCTAAAAATTCAGTTATTTCGTTCAAAATTCAACTAAATTGTTGAAAGTTTAATTATTTTGTTGAAAATTTGTCTTTTTTGGCAGGACATTAATCTTCTTGGTAGAAAATTAATTTTTTTGGTAGAAAATTTAACTATTCGGTTAAAAATTCATTTTTTGAAGGATCACCTCTTTTCTTAAAAATTTGACTATTTTGTTGAAAATTTGTTGTTTATTTGGTTAGAAATTAATTTTTTATCTGAAGTTTTAACTATTCTATTTTTGGTTGAGAATTTCTCATTTTTAAGCTGAAAATTCGACTATTTAGTAGGCTAAAAATCCAGCTATTTCGTTCAAAATTCAAGTAGTTTGTTGAAAGTTTAATCATTTTGTTGCAAATTTAAATATTTAACTAAAAATGAATGATTTTGTTTAAAATTCTACTATTTTGTTAGTCATCTTGTTTGGTCGAAAATTCAACTGTTCGATTAAATATTTATTTCTTTCGATTTAAAATTCATCTGGGGTGGGGTGTGGGGAGATTGATGACTAACGAAGTTTATGGACGTTCCCTTATTAACAATAATAGGGGAAAAAATAAAAAACCAAAACTTACTTTTAATTGCACTATCAGAAGTTACTCTTGGCCGATTTTTTGTAGAAGGACCGACTTCCATAGAGTTGACATGTGGTGATAAACAATGTTCATGATAATTAGTTTTTGGAGTGACATTTGTCACATGAACGACTTTTGTTGACACGTAATTAACTGACATTCTCGGTGATTGTTTGGGAGCTAATTTTATGCCAGAAGATATTATGTTAGGCGATTTCATACCAGACAATTTTATATCAGACATTTTTATCTATTACAGTCAAAATTCAAGTCTTATTTTCTACAAGTGCGAAGCGTTTCACTCAACTGAACCGAATGATTCAAATATTTGCATATTTCTCCAAAATATTTACACCTGCCATCTACCGTTCATAATATTTATACCAAACACAAATGCAAAATCATACAATTTAGAAAGCGTTCGAAAACTATGTCACACTACGAGGGGGGTGGGGGTAACAGGTTTTGTGACAATTTGTGATGTAGCACAGAAAAGTTGATTTTTTATTTATAAAATATAAAGAATCCAATTTTTCTCAGTTGAGTTCAGGTCAAAGTAGCTGGAAAATAGATTTTTCTTCTATTATTTCTTTCTAGGATGTTTCACGGTGACTTTAAAATAGAAAAAAATAATAATTTGAAAGTTCTAGTTGTTCTACGCTTAATTTTTATTATCCTGAACTCCTAAATTTTAGAAGACGTAAAACATCAGTTCCTAATTGTTTATAACAATTTAATAAACAAATACGAAATTAAGGCATTTTCAATTAGATAGATTTAGCTTTTTTAGCAAAATCAGCTATAAATATTTCACCAATGACCTTCTGCTGTGATAGCTTGCACTGCAACAACAATCGTGTATTATTTAAACAAATTTAATAAGCAAATTCATTATTTGGCCATTTTTGAGTAGATATGTTTCGTTTTTTAACAGAATCAATAATTAGTAGGTTGCCAATCTGTCTTGCTGTTATACTTTACACTTTGGCAAGAATCGTTTCTTGTTTAAACAAATTTAGTTAAAAAATTAATAATTTTAGCAATTTTCAATTTAGAAATTTCGTTTTTTCAGCAGAATCAACTACTAACATATTAAAAATAGTCTATTGCTATGACGATTTGCAGTTAAACAATAATTGTACTTTATTTAAACATATTCGATAAATATTTCGATCCATTGTTTGGCAATTTTTCAATAGATAAGCTTCGTTTTTTTCAGCAGAACAAACTGCTAGTATGTTGACAATGTCCTTTGCAGTTATATGTTCTTTGCAATTTGTGTGTATCTGTGTATTTTTAAAATCAATTTAATAAATAAATATATTATTTGTATATTCTAGAAGCCCAAGCATTCCTAGTTGATTGCTAACAGATAACAATGAAAGCTAACTCGAAACTTGAGACAGAAATATTGTAAGACTACAAAGTATAACTGCAAAAGACATCATCAACAAACTAGCAGTTGACTCTGCTGAAAATAACGAAGCTTAACTAAAAATAGAGAAAAAAATACATTTGTTAATTGAATTTGTTTAAATAATGTACAATTATTGTTTAACTGCGAGTCATCATTGCAATAGCCTATCTCTGAGATGTTTTTAGTTGATTCTTCTGAAAAGAACAAAATTTCTATATTGCAAAATGCTCAAATAATTAATTTGTTCAGTAAATTTGTTTAAACAATAAACAATTGATGCCTAAGTGTAAAGTATAACAGCAAGGCACATTGGCAACATGTTAGTTATTGATTCTGCTGAAAAAACAAAAGTTATCTATAGAAAAATTGCCAAACAATACCTTTGTTTATTGAATTTGTTCAAACAATATACAATATTGTCCAACTGCAAATTATCATAGCAAAAGGCCATTGATGAAATATTTATAGTAGATTCTGCTTAAAAAACGAAAATAATTTATTGAAAAACAGCCAAGCAATGCATTTGCTTATTAATTTTGTTTAAACAATACATAATTATTATCTCACTACAAATTTTCAAAGCAAAGGACTATTTCTGAGAGGTTTGTGGTTGATTCTGCTAAAAAAAAAGAAATTTCTTTATTGAAAAACGCTCAAATAATTAATTTGTTAACTAAATTTGTTTAAACAATAAACAATTATTGCCAAAATGTAAATTATAGCAGCAAGGTACATTGGAAACCTACTAGTTATTGATTTTCCTGAAAAAACGAAACGTATTTACTTATTTATGGCCAAATAATGCATTTCTTCATTAAATTGTTATAAACAATTAGGAATCGATGCTTAACGTTTTCTAATTTCAAGTTAACATTATTTTATTTACATTTTCTCCCGAAAATATCGGTTTAGTGAATTCAAATGTGACAAATAAAGAAGATATAACTTTTGTGCACTAATTTGTTTATAACAATTTAAATTATTGTTTTATTAAATTAATACTGCTGGACATTAATTTTAATGAGTTTTTGCCTTGACGTGGACTATTTTCGTTTCTTTTTACTAAATGGCAGTCTCGAAAAGTAAAAAAAAAATTTATTTTATTTTGTTGATTAAATAAATTTTTTTTTCAAATGTCCTCCATTGTAACGATGCGGAATTCAATACATTTTAATTTTTAAAAAAACGTCGAAATCGGATGAGTAGTTTAGTCTGAAAATTGATTTGTCCACAGACGCTTTTTTTGCCTCACTGTGCGTAGGGAGGAAGAGTTAATGCAGAACGTGAGATCACACATGGAAAACATAAATGTAAATACAAATTTTTGAAATGTTCGAAGAAATGAAAATAAGTGATCTTAATTTACAATTAAAGCATCTAAATGCGGAATTCACACTCTTCCATCTATTCCCCAATTTACCCCCTTTTTAAAGAATTTCTCCTTTCCCCCTGTTTTCAAGAAATTACCATTTCCCCCTTTTCTTTTTTTTCGCTTAAATGCGAACTGAATTAATAGAACCCAATAAGAAAATCCAACTATTTTTCGTTGAAAGTTAATTCTTTTTAATTGAAAAGTCTACTATTATATTTTTGGTTCAGAATTCATCTCTTTTGGTTAAAAATTCTACTATTTGCTTGACGATTCAAGTATTTTCTTAAAAATTTGTTTTTTTTTTTGGCTGAAAATTAATTTTTTCAACTGAAAATTTAACTATTTTATTTTTTGTTGAAAATTGATCGTTTTTATTTGAAAATTCAACTATGAAAGTTCTCATTAGTTATTCATCTTCTTGGTTGAGAATTCAAACGCTTAGTTTAAATTTGAACTAATTTTTTAAACATTAATCTTATTCTTTGAAGATTTAACTATTTTGTTGAAAATTTGTTCTTTTTTGGTTGAAAATTAATTTTCTTAGGTAAAAATTTGAATATTACATTATTGAATGAAAATTGATCGTTTTTAATTGAAAATTTATGTATTTTGTCGAAAATTTGTTTTTTTTTTGGTAGCAAATTAATCTTCATGACTAAAAATTTAACTATTTTGTTGAAAATTCGTTTCTTTTTAATCTGAAAATTAATATCTTTAACTGAAAATTTAACTATTCCATTATTGGTTAAAAATTGATGTATTCTGTTGAAAATTCGTCTTTTCTGGTAAAAATTAATCTCCTTGATTAAAAATTTAACTGCTTGTTTAAGAGTGGAATAACTCTCTTAAAAATTCATTTTTTTTTTTTTTGAAGATCCATCTCTTTGGTTGAAAATTCATCGTGTTTAGTTGAAAATTCAACAATTTTATTGAAAATTGATGTATTAACTTGAGTTGTAACTTTGTTAAAAATTCATTTTTTAGTTGAAGATCCATCTCTTTGGTTAAAAATTCAATAATTTCATTGAAAATTGATGTATTATGTTGTGAATTGGACTTTTTTGGTAGAAAATTAATCTTCTTAATTGAAAATTCAAGTTCTTTGTAGAAAGTTGAATTACTTTGTTAAAAATTATTTTTTTGTTGTTGAAGATCAATCACTTTGATTAAAAATTCCACTATTTTATTAAAAATTCGTTTTTCGGGTGGAAAATCAGCTTTTCCAATTGCAAGTTTAATAATTCCATTTTTGGTTGAAAATTGGTCGTCCTTAGTTCAAAATTTAACTATTTAGTGGAAAATTAACTTTTTTTTTTAATTCGTCTTTTTAGCAGAAAATTATTCTTCCTGATTGAAAATTTAATTGCTTGCTTAAAAGTTGAAGTGCTTTATTAAAAATTCATTTTATTAGTTGACGATCCATCGCTTTGATTGAAAATTGATGTATTCTGGTCTAAATTCTTCATTTTCGGTAGAAAATTCATCTTCTTGATTGAAAATTCCACTTTGGTTGAAAGTTGAATGACTAAGTAAAAAATTCATTTTTTCTGTTAAATCTCCATCTCTTCGATTAAAAAAAGAAACAGTTGAATCCTTAACCAAATATATGAATTTTCAACAAAGAAGATTTATTTTCAACAAAATAACCAAATAGTGGAATCCTCAACGAAAAAGATGAATTTTAAATAAACAAGATTAATTTTCTACCCAAAGAGACGAATTTTCAACACAACGCATGAATTTTGTACCATATAGTTGAACTTTCAGTTGATAAATGAGAAATTTTCAACCAAAAATGGAATAGTTAAAATTGCAGATAAAAGATTAATTTCCAACTCAATAAACAACGAATTTTCAACAAAATAGTTAAATAGTTAAATATATTTGATCTATTATTAATTCAATAAAAAATATATGCATCGAATTTTATTTCAGTTTTACATGCAAAATGATCTATTTGCTGATCTGCCCTTTAGTAAGTTTCTCAACACTTCCAAGATGTTTTAAATTTTTATAAACTATTTTTTCAATAGACAATAAAAATCCTCCTAAAAATATTCCTCCCCCCAAAAGTGAAATCAGAGGCAGCATGTCGATAATTTCCACTGAGGTCCAACCGTCTTTGTTCTGAAATCCAAATTTAATTGGTTAATATTGTTATAAATTATTATGAATTAATTTTTTTATTTAAAAATGAATTCCAATTGAAAAACTATTTTATACCTTTCCGGGTTGAACTGCCCATTCTATGCTGAATAATCTTTGAAGAATCCCACTATCTCTCATCATAAGAATGCTAAATTGAAATGAGACAGTATTTTTATGAAATTAATATTCACGGTCAGCCACTATTAACTTTAACCCAAAGTTTCTTGGACATCCGGTTTTTTATTTTTTCAATTCCGAGGATGCTTTACGAGTATTTTAGGACCAAAATGAAAATAATCGTTAGACGCATTTTTGAGGAGAATTAATTTTTTCGTTTTTATGAGACACGAAAAAAGTTTAAGCGTGAAAATTGTTCCTCGGTTTGAAATATACAAAATTATACTCTTTAATCATACTTTATTTGATGTAGTTTTTAAAATTTTAAAAAAATAAATAAAATCGACTAAATACGAATAAATTAGCATTTTTTAAACGATATTCTACATATTATTATTTTTTAATTTGTTTAAATTGGTAACAATGTGTTAAATGTACTTTATACGATTAATAATGATTCTGAGCTTCAAATTGGGGAAAAATTGTTTTTTTATTAATAAAATTTGAAAAATTCAATTTTTCTCAATTGAGTTCAGGTCAAAGTAGCTGGAAAATAAATTTTTCTTCTGATATTTCTTTCTAGGATGTTTCGCGGTTACTTTGAGATAGAAAAAAATAATGTTGAAGTTCTAGTTGTTCTACAATTAATTTTTATTATCCTGAGCTCCTAAATTTTTTTAAACACAAAATGAAATTGGATACCATATAACACATAGGAAAATAGCACTTTCATTAATATTTTCAAAGGTAAAACGACATATTGATATACAAAAATAAAGTGTTATTTTTCAGTCATTTTGACCTAAATACAATTGAGAAAAATTAAATTTTCTTCATTTTATATGAAAAATCTATTTTTCTTCATTTTAAAGCTAAGGATCTTCATTACTCATATAGAGTATATTCAAAGCATAGACACAAAAACTAACATTTTCTGAAAATTTAAAAAACTTCGCTGTATAGAATGTTAAAAAAGAGAATATTTTTGTAGATTTCAAACAGAAGAAAAATTTTGACCTCCACACTTTTTTACAGGAAAATCCTTTTTCTCAAAAATGAGTCTAACGATTCTTTTCATTTCGGTCTTAAAATACGCGTGAGGCATGCCCTAAATAGAAACAAGAAAAAACTGGATGTGATTAGGCTGAAGTTTGAGATGCCTCTAAGACGAATTTTAATTTTAATTTTTTTTTATAAAACAATTGAGATTAATGTTTGAAAAGGCAATTATCGTCTTCATTTTTACAAATTGTACAATAAAAAAAATCATGCAAGTGTAAAAATCGCAAAAATATATATTTATACAAAATTGATGTTTACAACCCTTAGTTGATTTGTTCTGAAATCCGAAGTCCAAAAACGATACACTTTTTGTTTTATTTTATATAAGAATTGACCGTCTATGTTAACGGGCATGGTACTCGGGCAGTATTTGTCAAATTTGACAATTTTCCAGAGATCAAAAATCTAATTTGAAGCTTTATTTTATAACCCTTGGGAGATATGCTTCGAAATCCGAAGTCAAAAAACAGTACACTTTTTTAATTTATATTAAAATTGACGTCGGGGATCGAAAATTTAATTTGAAGCTTTATCTCACAACCCTTGGGTGATATGTTTCGAAATCCTAAGTCAACAAACGGTACACATTTTTATTTTATATTGAAATTGACCATTCATGTTAATGAGCGTGGTACTCGGGTAGGTTTTGTCAGATTTGACACTTTTCCAGAGATCGAGAATTTAATTTCTAGTCTTATTTTGAAAACCTTGGATGATATTTTTCGAAATTTAAAGCCAAAAACAGTCCACTTTTTTATTTTACATTAAAATTGACAGTCTATATTAATGGGCGTGGTACTCGGGCAGTTTTTGTCAAATTTGATACTTTTTCGGGGATCGAAAATTTAATTTAAAGTTTTATTTTGGAAACCTTGGGTAACATTTTTCGAAATCAGAAGTCCAAAAACAGTACACTTTTTCCTAATTTTACTTAAAAATTGACCGTCTATGTTAACGGGTTTGGTACTCGGGCAGTTTTTGTCAAATTTGATAGTTTTCCGGGGATCTAAAATTTAATTTGAATTTTTATTTTAAAATCCTTGGGTGATATTTTTTGAAATCCGTAGTCCAAAAGCGGTACACTTTCTTCTTTTGGGAGATAATTTCAATTTTGTTGAAAAATTTATCTTTGCAATTTTTGCGCTTGAATGATTTTTCATTGTACGATTCACACAAATCAATACAGACATTGCTTTTTTAACTATTGTTTTGCAAGAAAATTAAAAATAAAAAATCGTCCTAGACGTCTGGAAATTCAATCCGATCAGGATGTGCAAGAGCCTTTGGGTTGAACTTGCTAGTGGCTCACCGTGCATTGTTTGAATTTCTTGAATCGCGCAACATTAATTTTTTTTTTAAATTAATCAGAACTTTCACAAATGTTTGAAAAAACGCACTTGCTATTAATAATACCCCTGTACGGACTCCATTTTCTTACTGCCATTGCTATTGTTGTTTGCATCATTATATGTAAAGGTTCAAGGATACAATTGACTTTTGGCTGCAAAACAGCAACCATATTATCCATAGTCATAAATGCATAATTATCTTCCTTACAGACTCTTTTTAATCCTTCCAAATAATTTGGCGGCATATCGTCTTGATCTAGTACTTCATCGAACATAACTTGAAGCACCTTGTCTGATGTGTTCTAAAAAATGTAATTTATAGCTGGAAACTTCTTTTATTTAAAAATGCTAAAAATGTCTTAAAGCTTTTTATGTCGTGTTTAATATCAATAATTTAAGCTTTTACTTGAAAAAAGCTAAAATCAGAAGAATTGGCGACAACACCAAATCGATAAGTTCCATCCTTTAAAAGTCCTTCCATGGTTGTAAATGGCATAATAAAAGATTTTACTGCCAAGAAGCTAATTAGAGCAGCTGAGTAAGCCGCTAGAATTATAACACCTGTCAAATGAATAACCAATTGTATTATGGTAACTGTGTCTAATGGACATGCATTCATTCCTGTAATAAAAAAAATATGTTTTTATTAATTTACCTTAACTACCCAAACAATTAAAATTACTCAAAAAAATGTATCCAACCTTGTCCACAAAATGCACCAAAAACAAGGAAGATTGTTTCTGAAAATTTTGTATTTTCAACTACATTTTCATGTTGCAGAACTTTTGTGACAAATTTTGCAAAAGAAATTGAGGCGCTTGAAAATATTATAAGAACGCCAACCGAGTACCAAATGCCGCAATGAAATGGAGCTGTATAAGCTTCCCATTTTACAGCAGCGAATGAAGGTCTTTTGATGTAGGTTCGACATCTAAAAAATGTTAGAAATATTATCTTTTCCAGACAATTAATTCAATGAAACTAAATCTTGAATATCAAATGCTAAATGGTATCAACTATTCTCTACTAGCTATAGATATCTTGGGACATAAATGGGATTTCCCGAAATATACTCTTTCTATGAGAGATATTATTTTATTATTATACCATTAAGCCAAATCCCTTTCGGGGTAAGCGTGAGTCGTTCGCACAGAAAAAACAAAGTGTGATCTTCACGCCGATTTCTGAGTAATCTTTACCTGCAATAAAGATTACCTTTTGTTTTTTCTGTGATATCCTTTCTTTAGTTATTCCCATGACCTTAACAATAAGTATTTTGGTAATTATTTGCTCATTGGTGCAGTCACCTTCACGACCCTTTCCCGTATAGGGTGGAACGATAATAGTCTTTTTCCAATCATTTGGAACTTCACCATTCTCAGTACACATATTCATACATTCGCTCAGCCGCACAAAAAAAAATTTCGCCACCGCTCTTAAGCATTTTAGCGGTGATACCATCCATACCAGCAGCATTAACATTCTTTAGTTTCTTAATTATGGATATAATGTCGCGGATATCAATTCTTTTTTCGCCACCTACAGCGGAATTGTCTAAAATAACCTCTTCTGTGTCACAATTGTTATGCTCCATAGCTTAACGTCTATACAATTTCTTAAAAGATCATTCATACAGTCTTTCATTTTGTCCGTATCCAATACCTTTCACCATCAGCATTCTCAATTCCGACTGTCTCAGTGCTAGTACTTCCTTTCCTAATCTCCTTAACCCACTTTCAAAATAATTTCTTGTTTCTTTTAAAATAATTTTACATTTTTTTCATCTTCTTCGGCTTTGATTGTATCCTTGCTTTCTTTGACTAGTATCTTTGCTTTTCTGTTTTTATCCCTCTAATCATTTTCTAGTCTACTATCGGCGAGAAAATTCGAGTCCTCTGGCTTTGACGTTCAAAAAGTAACTGAAGAAAAAATGGTAGATATGAAAAATCTGAAAAAATTCATGGTGGTTCTTTAAACATTTCTCAACAAATTGCCGTTGAAAAATTTACAAAATATAACAAATTGTTCGTTTTTCGTACATAAATATACAACTGAACTATCTTCAGTTCTAATGAAAATAATGAAGTGATTTGAACTAGAGGTAGTTACTTGAACTGCCTGTAATTATTCACAATTTAAAAAAAGTATGTGCTTCTTTTTGTCTTCGTGCAAATTGCGATATTTGA
>JAUMHM010000049.1:8347473-8374983 GCA_032362435.1 Melikaiella ostensackeni
TATGTATGCACATGTATATATGTGTATGTATTATATGTGTATTTGTATACATGTGTGTATGCATGTGTATATGTATAGAATATATGAAAAAATTCTAGGCCCTAATGCCAACTCAAAAAACATCTTCTTTACAATTCAAAAGAAAGTATGAAAACAAAGCCAGAACCAAAAGAGTCATGGTCGGTTTGTGTTGTATATTAAGGAGGGCACCAGTCTCCTGCAGTTTGGTTTGCAAGATGGGAGAAGACCGTTGTTTACTTCAGAAATGTGAGAAGAATTCTTAACCCTGAATAAAGCTTGACAAGCTTTGAAACTTTTATAAGTTTCGTTTACCCTCCAAAATATTCCCAGATTTCCAGCAGCTGCAAGCATTTACATGAATTTCCATTTCATATGTAAAACATTTGTATCCATTTTTAAAAAATGCCATAACCTTCCCAAACTTTCCATTATCTTTACAAAATATATTTTATAAAATAAAGTAATTAATAAAACATACTTTGTCGAATATACAGGGGTTGTGTATTCTATATCATCCAACCGATCTGTTGCCATCATTAATTCAGCTGCTACAAGATCAGCATCATTGCTGGTCAACATTCCAACTGCACCTATCCAAGATCCATTTGCCATGCGAAGTCCCCAATCATGAGCTTCCTCATATGATATACTTGAAATTAGAACAAAATTAAACCATAAAACACTTAACTTTTTTGAAATATGGATGATACGCAGTGCCTAAGAAACATGTTTGTTTGATTGAAAGAAACAAAAGACACAGCACAAAATGTATGGAGAAAGCCTTCCGGAGAAATTGTCTCATTACAACTTTTGATAAGCATCACCTAAAGCATTAAACAACCGAACTTGATCGAACTTTGACCGGAAGGCCTTTTCCATACATTTTGTGCGGGGTCCTTAATTTGGATTAAATAAATTTTTATTATTTTGAATAAAACAAAATGTATTTAAATTGAACAAGAATTATGTTTAAAATAAAAAAAAACATGAATGACCCTATATCAAAGAAATAATGCTTGGATTTAACGAAGAATTTATTTTACTTAAAGAAATTTTGTGTGAACCAAATAAAGTTTGTTTAAGTCGAACAAAAATTGTTAAATTCAAAAATAAGTTTTGTTTGAATGAAAGAAAGTACACTCAAACAAATTTTTTATATGAATCAAACAAAAATTTTCCTCCGGGACATAATGCGCATTTTTCTTTCAAAAATATCTGATTATGAAATCTACAATTTTTGCCATTGCAACTTAAAAAAATGAATTCAGCGAATTTGGAAGTGAATGGTGTTCATCTTTTAATTACCTCTTGTACGTATATTATATTTTCATTCAATGTACTGAAGAATGATGTTTTCTGAAAATAATTGTTTTCTTTTCAAAAACTATCTATTCATCTATTTAATTGTTATAAACAAATTATCGAATATCGAAATTTACGGTGAAAATGTTTTTATTTCTGCTAGAACTACTTTAGGATATTGTGAAAGTCAGTTAAAACTTCATGAAATATTAACAACAATCGTTGCTATAAAGAATTTGCAAAAAATTTTGTTTCGAAACATTTAAAAGCATTCAGAGTGTCAGTTAGTCTCAAAATTTAATAAAACGTTGATAATAATACTTTTCAAACCAATTTTTAAAATGAAAAGATTTTAAAGCCTCTAAACATTCTTTATTGAAAGATTCGATATGAAAATTATTTTATTGAAAAAGAACAATTATTGATTATTAATAACTTTGATGAAGAATATAATATTTTATATTAATAATTAATAACAAAGAACAACATTTTATATTTTCTAAAGTAGTACAAAAGAGAAACAAACTTATTGTATGATGAAAAATTCACAATTTTCCTCTTGATTATGAAAATTATTTATAACAATCACTTTTGTTAACTTTTTATAAAGCTACTCCCATAATAATTTAATGCAGTTTTGGTGAAGAAACAAATTTTTTCTACATTGAAATAAAAAATTTTATATTTGTTTTCCAATTTAAAATTTCCAATTTTCCAATTGTTTAAAAAATTTATAATTGTTATATTTCAATAAATGCAGTTAAACGTATATTTAAAAAAATATTTGTAGCAGCTCAGGCGATTAATGACAAACAAAATCTGAAAAACTCATATTTAAATGTTTTGTCACAAAAATTGTTTAGAACCGCGATTGTTGTAAACTTTTTCAACTTATGTAACAAACAGTCACTCTCACAATGATTAGAACCAGTTTCAGCAAAAAGAAAAACTTTCCCACAGTAAATTAGGACATTTGATTATTTGTTTGCTTAATTCGTTTGCAACAATTAATTGGGTCAACAAACAAATTATTTATATTCTATGAGTCGCTCTGCGTTTATCAAAGACGATAGTTAAACTGTTGTTAAAGAGTAAACAATAATATTCTGAAAAACGTAATTTTTTTCATACTTCGTGTAAAAATTTAATGAATATATAAACAAGAAAATAGAAAATGAGTCGGAGTAAAAGTGATGGAATTAATCCACTCAATTTGGAATTTTGGAATGTTTCTTTGGTTCTAGCTGAAGAAATTTCAGGTTCAACATATTCAACTATGTGTGTATATGACTCAATCCAAAAAAAATTTCTCACATCTTAAAAAATTCTAAATTAGGCAACAAAAAAAATGTTTAATTTCTATTTTTAGTTTTCTTTTCACCAGCAAAAACTGTATATATGAAAAATTTTCCATAATTTTCGAACCAATTGGAAAATTCAATTTAATTATCAATTTTTTAAATTTTAAAATCGAAAAAGAAAACAGAAGATACTAACCGATTAAAATTTTGTTTCCCACTTTTTTAGGTGTTAACCAACATTTTTTCTCTCAGCTGAAATCATTCGATTAATTTTAGCATTTTCAGAGCACCCTGATAAAAAATCTGACGTAGCAATGAAGCGATAAACAATGTATAAAAATTAAAGCATCTGAGCTTGCTTCACGCCACTGAAATATTTTTCCAATATCTTTACTCCAAAAGTTTCAAAATTGAATCACTTCAAAGAGGAGCATTAATTAACCATAAATCATGTTTCAAAATTGAAAAAAGTGCAACTTTAAAACACCTTCAAGATGCAAATATGTCGATTGAGATAAAATATGGAAATGGTGCATGGATATGATTGAAGAATGTTGAGTGGCAGAGTTTTGAGAATATTTAATGTAACACGTCATCGATGTCTTTATCAAAGCAAAAAGTATTATGAAAGGAGAAGAAGAAAAGGAGATGGAACAAAAACAGATATTTTTGAAGAAAGATCAGGAGCTAGTATGGAAGAATATTTTCGAAAAGAAACTAAATTACAGTTAAAGAAACTCAAAGCGGAAATGGAAAAACGAAAAAAGTTAGAAGAAGAAAAGGTTTCTGAAAAAACGGCTTCCGAAAAAATGGAGGAAACCCACAAAAAAGAAAGTTAGTTAAAATTTAAAACCTTTTGGTTTCAATGAAAAAAGGATAATAGGTATTAAATTTTTTAATTTTGTGGTTGTGAATAAAAAAAGCACTCTCGCTGAAAATGTCATAACAAGAAAAATACATTATTCATAACATTTTATCCCTTCGTTTTAGAAACGAAGAAATGATCAAGAAAAATCCTCGCGAATTGCGTAAAACCTTGCTGCCCGATTAAAAATGAAAAGAAGTAAGAGGGAAAAGAAAAATATGACTTTGTGATTTTCGAAAATAGCAGGATTGAAAACGAATGAGAGAAAAATTAGAGGGTTAGAAGAAATGTCATAAATGTCAATGGAAAAAGACGGCACTAAAAAATTTCATCACCCAAAGGTATATTTTAAACAGATTAAATAAATTTAAATTTTTGCTACAAGACAATAAATAAATAGTAAATAAATTATAATACATACGTGCAATTCATACTTTGTTTTAGGAGTTGAACCACTTTTCCATAAAATCCATTCAACCCCACCATTTGTCCCGAAGGGTCACGAACAATTTGAGAAACAGGCGGATCCTAGAAATTGAAGTTCGACACATATACAACCAAATTTTTGAAATTATTCAACTATACGCAAATTTGATTAGCAGTAAATTAATTTTGTGCTTTTATGTTTTTTAATGTTTACTATTTTCCTCTTTTCATACTTATACAAAATTTGTATACATATAATAAATGAACCTGAATAGAAGTGACACGTATATTTTGTCCAAATAGATCCCCTCTTCTTTGATAGAGGCTGAACTTGGGAGTGGTTACACCAGTTTTTAAATCCCAAAAACCAAAAATGGACCTTCTGAGTTCCTTTTCTTTGTCAATTTGATAGATTTCTGTTAGAGTTGCTTCATTGTCATTTTCACCTCTCTGAGCTACCAAAAATATGCAGTCAAATGGAACATAAATTTTTTGAAAAAAGTAATCTATAGTTGTATTTTCTCGAAAAAAAATTAGCCATGTAGGATAAGCCATTGAGATCCAGGTTGAAATTTCCTGGTTTTAGACATTGGGTAAATTTGATTATTGCAATAATAAAATAATAGTGAAATTTTCTAAAGAAAATAGTCTCTACCCATTATTACTTATTTGGAATATTTACATTCGCAAAGACACTTCTGAGTTCCTCAGAATCATTTAAAAGGACGAAAAGTGGCCTCTTTAAATTGAAATATCCAATGCCTATCTGCAAAATATAATAGTTTAATTTTGTAAAAATTGTTAAAATTTTTTGAGATTCCGTGAAATATTAAAAATCCCATGAAAATCCTTTAAAATCCGTTGAAATTTTTAAAAATATTTCCAATACGGTGAAGATTCTTGAAATTCCGTGAAATAATTCGAAATATTACGAGATCCCTTGGAAACTTTGAAATACCTTCAGAATTAATTAAAATTTGTTTAATCCGCAGGAATCCTTCCGCATCTCTTGAAATACCTTCAAATACTTTAAAATTCATCAAAATCTTTTAAAAGCCATTAAAATTTCTTCAAATCCCTTGAAATGCATTATAATATTAGAAAATTCTTTGAAATTCCGTTAAATCTCTTGAAATCTTACGAAATCCTTTAAAATCCGTATATATACTTTGAAGTCTTTTGAAATCTCTTAGAATCCTTTAAAATCTCGTAAAATCTTATAAAATCTGATGAAATTCCTTCAAATTCCTTCAAATCTTCAAAATCCCACAAAGATCCCTCATAATCATTTAAAATCCATGGAAATCCCATAAAATCCCTAAAAATCGGACAAAATCCTTAAAATACTGCGAAATATTTCAAAATATAACGAGATCCCTCGAATTTTTGGAAATACCTTTGAAATTCATTGAAATCTTTTAAATTCCTGGAAAGCTTTATGAGTGAGTTGAGATCACTTAAAATATTTTAAAATTCATTAAAATCTTTCAAAAGCCACTAAAATTCCTCGAAATCCCTTTAAATCCTTTATGAAATTCGGAAATCATGTGAAGTTTCGTTAAATCCTTTGAAATCTACGAAAAATTTTAAAATCCGTGGATGTACTTTGGAATCTTTTATAAATCTCTTAAAATCCTTTAAAATCCCATGAATTTATCAAAAACGCTTCAATTCTCTTAAAAACCTTTAAAAACCCTTAAAATTCTTTGAAATATTTTGAAATCCCGCAAAATCTTTCAGAATCTTATGAAATGTATTCAAATTCCTTCAAATCTTCAAAATTTCATAAATATTCCTTATAATCTTTTAAAATCCGTGGACATCTCATAAAATCTCTAATAATCGGAAAAAATCCTTAAAATTTCGTGAAATATTTCAAAATATCACGAGATCCCTTGAAATCTTTGAAATACCTTCAAAATTCATTGAAATCTTTTAAATTCGTGGTAATTTTTCTGAATCACTCGTAATCGCTCAAAATATTTTAAAACTCATTAAAGTCTTTAAAATGCCATTAAAATTCCTCGAAATCTATTAAAATCATTTATAATCTTCGGCAATCCTTTGAAATTCCGTTAAATCTTTTGAAATCTTACGAAAACCTCTAAAATCCGTGGATATGCTTTGAAATGTTTTGAAATCTCTCAGAATTCTTTAAAATCCTGTGAAGTTATCGAAAACGCTTTGAATCTCTTGAAATCCGTTAAAAGCCCTTAAAATCCTTTGAAATTTTCGAAATATTTTGAAATCCCGTGACTTCATTAAGAATCTTATGAAATTCCTTTCAATCCTTTCAAATCTCCAAAATTACATAAACATCCCTTATAATTTTTTTAAATCCGTGGTAACCCCTAAAAATCTTTGAAATACCGTAACATATTTCAAGATATGACGGGATTCCTTGAAATTTTTGAAATGCCTTTAAAATTCATTGAAATCTCTTAAGTTCGTAGTGATCTTTCTGAATCTCTCGAAATCCCTTAAGATGTTTTCAAATTCATTAAAGTTTTTCAAATGCCGTCAAAATTCCTCGACACCTCTTAAAATCCTTTATAATATTCAGAAATCCTTTAAAATTCCGTAATTCGTTTGAAATCTTATGAAATCATCAAAAATCCATGGATGTACTGTGGAATCTTTTAAAATCTCTTAATACCCTTAAAAATCCCGTGAAATCATTGAAAATGCTTTAAATCTCTTAAAATCCGTGAAACTCCTTTAAAATCCTTTGAACTCTTTGAAATATTTTGAAATCCCGTGAAATCTCTTGAAATGTTATGAAATTCTTTGAATTCTTTGAAATATTTGAAATACATATTTTGAAACCCCGTGCAATATTTCAAAATCTTACGAATATACTTTAAATCCCCTTAAATCTTCAAAATTTCATGAATATCCCTTATAATCTTTTAAAATTCGTGGAAATCCCATAAAATCCCTAAAAATCGGATAAAATCCTTAAAATTCCGTGAAATATTTCAAAATATCACGAGATCCCTTGAAATCTTTGAAATACCTTCAAAATTCATTGAAATCTTTTAAATTCGTGGTAATCTTTCTGAATCACTCGAAATCGCTCAAAATATTTTAAAACTCATTAAAGTCTTTTAAATGCCATTAAAATTCCTCGAAATCTATTAAAATCCTTTATAATCTTCGGAAATCCTTTGAAATTCCTTTAAATCATCGAAAATGCTTTAAGTCTCTTAAAATTTGTGAAAATACCAAGAAATCCCTAAGAATCGGTTAAATCCCTTGCAATTCCGTGAAATATTTCAAAATATTACGAGATCCCTTGTAATTTTTTAAATACCTTCAAAATTCATTAAAATCTTTCGTGGGAATCTTTCTAAATCTCTCGAAATCAGGAAATCTTTTGAAATCACATTTACAGTGAAAATAATTGATATGTTTTCGATATATTGAAAAAAATACAAAATCTTATATAAGAAGGGGGGGGGGGGTCACAAAAATCCTACAATCCGTACAATAGGGGGAATGTGTCTAAAATTTCAAAAATCAGCCTACGTTATTACCGGACGTATCCATATAGAAAAGTAATATTTTTTTACTCACATCATTTTTCAAAGTGTACAAATTCATAGTTGCTGTGCGAATGTAGAGTTGACTTAGATAAACCTGCAGATCTTTCAATGAACCTGCTTTATCCAATTCTATTGAATTATTATTTTTTTTTTTTTAAATAATAGATTTTAGTTTTCGATGAAAGAAATGATTTTTGAACTCACCCTGTGTTTCCATTGGCCGATCGACACTGTGTAATAATATGATGCAAGTATTGTTAAAATACAAGTGAATGCCTTGTATAATATTTTTATATATGTATAAAGGCCTTACTAATTGTCCAGACGCAGTCAATGCCATTATTGAAAACATTAAAGAAAAAATATGATAGGCTTTTAACATTTTTTGGAACAAAAATTTATCAGGTTACTTCTAAATCAAGGCCTTCAAAAATCTGAAAAACAAAAAAACCTGTAATTGATCATTCTCATAAAATCAGATTGATATTTAAACTACCTTAAAATATAAAAAGAGTTTTGAAACATTTATTTATGGGAATGAAACAACCACCTTTAAACTTTTCACTTTTTATACCCCTGACTAAGATTATGGTCTGTGAAAAAAAGTAGATACTCTTGTGAAATTACAGTATTTTTAACACACACGATACAGTTTTTTAGAATTATACGAAATTTAATTAATTATTTTGAGAATTTATATTATTTATAAAGGTGAAAAAGGAATGTTATCATTCTTTCAGGCGTGAACAATGATTCACGGTAAAACTGTTGGATAGTACGATTCGCTTCGTAGGACTGATCAATGATCAGTTATCTAGGATCTATCTTATTATACGACATCCAACTTTATTTTAGATAGGGAGCATAGATATTGCAGTAATTCACCTCCAACTACACAAAGCAAATATAGGAACAAAGCTACTTTTTACATTTTCTACCATTTTACTTTTCACAGTAATATATAAATTCTCGTTTTAGGGCCTTTGAAACACTTCATTAGAAAACTTAAACGAAAGCATCTGGGAAGTCCAATATGGATGTATGCCATGGAGATCATATGCGGATCAGATATTTAGTTCGACACAGATCATAGAAAAAAGTTTGAGAGTAAACAAAAGAGTTTTCTGTGCATTTGTTGATCTGGAAAAATCTTTTGATAAGATGAATAGATCCAAACTTTTGGAAGTCCTGAAAGAGTACTGTGTGAATGGTTGGCTTCTGAAAGCAATAAAATCAATATTTACTGCTGACGGAAAGATAGATGAAGAGATATCCAGACTTATAAAGGAGGATAGAAAGATTATCGGCAGTATACGAGCTATTACTAGAAGTAAAAATGTAACGAATAATGCTAAAATTGCAACATATGATTCTGTGCTTTCACCAGTGATGGGTAAGTTACTTTTTAAAAGAAACTAGTTATCGTTACAATTACATCGCGAAAAAAGTAACTAGTTATCGTTATCGTTGCCGAATCAATATGTAACTTTTTCTTAGATGCATTTTCCAAGAAAAAAGTAACTATCGTTATTTTTTTTGTTACTTTTGTGTTTTAGAAATATATATCCAAATTTAATTTTTACAAAAATTCATTCATAACTTTCGAGTGACAGTTCTTACACTTTTTAATGAAAGTCGTAGGTTAGTCATGACCCATAAAATGTTTAGAAAACAAGGAATGTTTTACAAAAATTTGAATTTAGGTGTGGAAGAAAAATTTCAGCTTTCCTATTCTGAGATATAAATCTCTTTGGCGTTGAAAATTAATTATTTCTTTTTAAAAGTATTTCTTTAGATTAACTTAGTTACGACTTCCACTTCCAGAAGGTTTACAATATTCTAAGAACAACAGAAAATTTTTTAGAAGACTTTGAATTTTTAACAAAATACAGGAATTTTCAACTAAAAAGGATAAATTTTCAACCAAAACAGACACATCTTCAACAAAATACATGAGTTTTCAAATAAAAAACAGAAATATCCAACCAAATAGTTGAATCTTTAACTAAACAATATAAATTTTAAATCAAAAATGGAACGGTTAAATTTTTATTTGAGAAAATGAATGTTTAACCAAAAAAATGTTTAAAAAATATTAATAAATTTATTGAATTAATAAATGATAAAATGTCTATCCAAAAAACTAGTTCTCAATGAAAAATGTGATATTTTTAATTTCAACCAAAAAAGACGAATTTTCAACAAAATAGTTAAATTTGAAACCAAAGAGATGAATTTTCTACCAATAATATAATTTTTTACCCAAAATAACGAATTCTAAACAAAATACATGAATTGAACGAAAAAAGATGAATTCTTAACAAAAAAATGTAATATTTGATATTTCAAGCAAAAAGCATTTTTATTGAATGTTAACAAAATATTTAATTTTTCAACGAAAGAGATTAATTTTCAACTTAAATTATTAATCTTCAACAAAAAAAGAAAAATATTTTGAACAAAGTAGTTTAACTTTCAATCAAAAAGATGAATTCTCAATGAAAAAGGTAACAAAAAACATGCATTTTTTTAATTGAAAAAAGAATAATTTGGAACGAAAAAAAGGAATTCTTAACAAAAAATGTAACAGTTGATATTTCAACCAAAAAATATTTTTGTTTTAAATCAAAAAGAATTACATTCAACCAAAAAATTTCAACAAAATAGTTGAATTTGCAATCAAGTCAGAAAAAAAATCAACCCGATTGTTAAAGTTACAAGCCAAAAAGGCGAATTTTCAACAAAAAAGTTGTTTTTCAACCAAATAATGAACTTTCTATCCAAAAAACTTTAATTCTCAATGAGAAATGTAATATTTCAAATTTAGACCAAAAAAGACGAATTTTCAACAAAAAAGTTGAGTTTCATCCAAATAATAAACTTTCTATCCAAAAAACTTTAATTCTGAATGAAAAATGTTATATTTTAAATTTCAACGAAAAAAGACGAATTTTCAACAAAATAGTTAAATTTGAAACCAAAGAGATGAATTTTCTACCAAGAACATAATTTTTTACCAAAAAAAAAACAAATTTTAAACAAAATACATGAATTTTAAACGAAAAAAGATTAATTCTTAACAAAAAATGTAATAATTGATATTTCAAGCAAAAAACATTTTTATTTTAAATCCAAAGACAGTTACATTCAGCCAAAAAAAAATTTTCAACAAAAAAGTTGATTTTCAACCAAATAATTAAATTTTTATCCAAAAAAACTTTAATTCTCAATGAAAAATGTAATATTTTAAATTTCAACCAAAAAAGACGAATTTTCAACAAAATAGTTAAATTTGAAATCAAAGAGATAAATTTTTAACCAAAAACATAATTTTTTACCAAAAAAAGACGAATTTTAAACGAAATACACGAATTTTTAACGGAAAAAGATGAATCCTTAACGAAAAATGTAATAGTTGATATTTTAACCAAAAAAGCCGTTTGATTTTTAATCAAAAACAGTTATATTCAACCGAAAAAATAATTTTCATCAAAATATATAAATTTTTAGTCAAGAGAGAAAAAAAAATCAACTAGATTGTTGAAAATTCAAGCCAAAAAGGCGTCTTTTCAACAGAAAAGTTGATTTTTAACCAAAAATGTCATAGTTAAGTTTTCAATTGAAAAAATTAATTTTCAACGAAAAAAGATGAATTCTCAACTAAAAGTGTAATAGTTCAAATATTTCAACAGGAAAAAAAAATTTGAGATCAAAAACAGTTTAATTCAACCAAAAAACTAATTTTCAACAAAACAGTTGAGTTTTTAATCGAATGAAATGATTTTCTTTCAAAATCGTTTCTATTTCGAACAAGATAATTAAATTTTTAACCAAAAAAGATGAATTTTCAACTAAGATAAAAAGTAAAATAAGTGGAATAGTTGAGTTTCCGGTTGAAGAAATTCATTATCAACGAAAGAGAAATGAATATTTAACTCTCAAATAATTTTTTTATTATTTTCTAAGTGTTTTTAACATTTTAGAAAATTTTGAATCCCAGGGTGGGAGAATAATTTCAATTTTCCTATATTGCTATACATTTTTATGGCTATTTTCTGCCACAATTTGAATAGTGGAAATGAATAAATAGTTGGAAAAGCAATGAAATTGATCGATTGTCATGAAAAAGACTTGAGAACTATATTTCGAAAGTAACTAAGAAAGTAACGGTTTTCATAGTTACTGTTACTGAAAAAAATGTAACTAGTTACCAATTCGTTACTTACAAAAGTAATTTCGTTACCACTATCGTTACCAGGAAAAGTAACTAGTTACAGTAACTAGTTAAAAGGAACTAGTTAGTTCCCATCACTGAATTTCAGCAATAATTGGAGACAAGACTGAGCCTATCGGAGTACCAAATTTTTATTTATAGAAAGTACCATTGTATTTAAAATAAACGGAATTGAAGACATATTCAATAACATCAAGAAATTATTTTTTGTAATTTTAGTGTGAAGTTCGATTGTATTCCATCTATTTTTAATAACAAGTTCAACTCTTTCATATGGAGTATTAGGAAACATGGCTGTTACATCAAAGGAGTCAAAAAATGTGATTTTTTGGTATTTTTACATTTTCGATTAATTTTAAAAAGGCAGCACTGTTCTCAATTGATCTTGCTGAAAGAGTTCGAATAATAATAATACTTTGCTTAATTCTTTTTCTCATTGGGTTTGTGGAAAACCATTATTCAAAAATTCATTCGATAAAACCATAAATCTTGCTCTGAATTCTCGTTCTTTGTTTTCTGGTTATTTTGAAATATTGGCTTCGATGCCTTTAATTTTTTCGACGAATTGAATATACTTTTTTTCGCTATATTTTTTACTGAAGCCTTCACCCAACCTTAGAATGTTAATTACTTTTTGTGGGATCTCTACCTTAGAAATATTTAAAAACCATGGGTCAGGTTGGTCTTGAAAAAGAGCTAAGTGATTATTCAGAGTCAGTTTTTGTATATCACCTTGGATATTGACAATGTTTTGAAATTTTCGTTCCTGTTTTTTATTATTAATAAAGCCTTTTTTATTAATTTAGTTTCTCTTTCAAGGCATTCTCTGATGATGTAATCTTGTACTTGTTTATTCAAATTATCAAGAGTCTTCCTAACATTTTCATTATGATAATGTATTCTTGCATTGCAATCTTCTATAACAAGATTCAAAATAGATTTTCTGAATTGGTTCGTGGTCTCATTAAATGTCTGTTTATTTCTTTTGTTTTTAAATTCAAAGCAAACTTTCTTGTTTATATCGAAAATATTTTTTGGAAAAACCCCATGAATCTTACACTTTATCAGGAAATCTTTCTGTAATGCAGCTAATCTTAGTTTTTTGCTGGTTGAATAAAATTCTTTAATATTTTTTACTGGTCCTCAACCACAATTTTGATTAATTTCTTTAAAATCCATATTACCAAAAGACAAAAAAAATATTTTTAAAGAAAGTTTCTAGTCTTATTTCTTTAATTTGTTGTGACTTCCCTTAGTGTAATCCAGGAATCGTAATCCTGTTCTTTGTCAATGTTGGAAAACACAATAACACGAAACTTTTGTTTGAAATTGTTGTTTTTTAGTTCTTTTTTTATGATACGAAAAAAGTTCACAAACAAACAAATGCTTAACAGCAATAAATTTTTATCCGGAATACGGAGACTAAAGCAATATGTACACTATCTGAGGGCGCGACATATACTAACTACAAAATGTCTAAACTCAGAGAAATTTTCATATTTCAACGAAAGGCATTTTAAAGACACTTGTAAAAAATTTACGACCGACGACATAGAACTCTCGTTTTCGGTGAAACTGTCGTTTTTTCGGCAGTATCGTCCAAAATCTAATCTCTTGTAAAAGACACATGTTAGAAAATTTTCAAAAGACTTCATGGAATTTATTCAGAACGTTCTGGCCTTTTAAAATCAAGATTTAGAGAATACCTACTTCTGACAAAATTATTTGGTTTTCATAGGTACCAATATGACATTATGATTATATTTACAGAATGTTCAATAAAGTCAAGAATAGAGTAGATATAAGGAAATCTAAAATAGATACAGAAAAACACATAGGCATCTGAAAAATTATAAAATTTTAAAAATTAGAACATAAGTGTTAGTCAAAATACAGTACACAATGGTACATGATAAGATATGCACATATTGTCAATATGGCATCTTCCTCAGAATACCTTTTTTTGTAGGCAACGAGGGTATCGTTCCTTTTCCCTGAATGTATGTAAAAACCTACTGGCAAGCTCATTTTTTGATAAGTACCAGGTTAACATTCTAATTTGTAATAAAAAAGAAAATTGTATGTTAAACCTTTTGGCTACCTTATTTTACGATAAGTACCAGGTTAATATTTTAATGAGTTGTAAAACATTTAAAAAACTGAAAAAAATTGAAAGTATATTAAATATATTTGAAACCGCAAATATTTGTAAAAATTATAAGATTAGAGCCAAAGTAAATAAAGTACTCAATGGCACATAATACATATTGCTAGTATGGCATCTTCCTCAAGAGACCATCTTTTTTAGGCAACGAGGGTATCGTTTCTTTTTCCTGAATGTATGTAAAAACCTATTGGCAACCTTTTTTTTATAAGTACCAGGTTAACTTTCTAATTTGTAATAAAAATGAAAAATCTATGTTAAACCGTTTGGCAACCTTATTTTATAATAAGTACCAGGTTAACATTTTGATGAGCTGTAAAAAATTGAAAAAACTGAATTAACTAAAAGTATATTAAATATATGTTTAAAATGCAAAATATCTGTAAAAAATCATAAGATTAGAGGCAATGTAAATAAAGTACTCAATAGTACATAATGTGCACATATTGTTAGTATGGCATCTTCCTCAGAAAACCATTTTTTGTAGGAATCTCACCACTCTATTCCATTCACTCTCCTTCTTAAACTTTTTCAGGTATTCCGGCTCCTTCTCACTTTTAACCATCCTGTAACAGCTATTATACCTTGACTCCAAGATTTTTTTTTCCTCTCTTTGCCTTGCCGTCATCTGTTCCTCTATTCCAGGCCTGTCCAGAGAGGAGAAATTTTCTCAAAAGCCACATGTTACACTTCCACCACCATTTCTCTCTGCTCTCTTCAGAGAGTTCGAGTGGTGGTTACTCTCGAGAAGTAGAATGGGAAGTGGAGAGTGGAGGTGGAAAACTCACATCTGCGATTCGAGCAGTTTCGAGGAAGATTCCTGGAAGTTCTCCTCTCTGGACAGGCCTGCTCTATTCCTTGCCATTCTCTACCCCTTACTTGTATACCACATTCGAACCTCGTTTCGCATCTCTCTTCCTCCCGTGTCGAAGTTCCTAAACGGATCAATGAAATGAAAAAAATTCTGAGGATAATTAAACAATTTAATACAGACCAAAAATATGTGGAAAAACTGTGACTTGTCACAATGTTACACCCTCCAATTTAGGGGCTTCAATCGACCCTGCGAAACAACAACTGTCAATGTCGATTTGATATAGGGTGTGTTCATCAACCGGATGTTCCATACCTCTCATTTCCGGAGACTTCTAGCAACTTCATCTTTAGTACCGTGTCCAACCCATCAACGCTCTATAACAGCCGTCTGATTAGATAATATGGCACTTAATCACCACTCGATCTGTACTATTATTAAGAGAGATAACAGATGATTTGCTCATCACTTCTCTCTCTGAAATAGTTTTTTTTTTTTAGAAATGTGTTACGCAAACGATTCGAGTGAGCGCTATTTTTCATATTTCCAAAAAGATATTAAGCAGTGATGTGCATGAGTCGAATTGAATCGACTATAATCCGATTTGGCTCAGCCGAGAATTGAGTCGAACAAAATCCGACTCGACTCAGCGTGTGAGTCATGAGTCGAATTTTCGACACCGACTCAAGCTGTGATCGAATCGGAAATAATCCAATTCGATATCTAGTGAGTATTGAGTCGAATTTTACGATACCAACTCAAATTGTAATCGAATTGAAAAATTTCGAATCGACTCAGCGTCTGATTCATAAGTCAAATTTTCTACACCGACTCAAGCTGTGATCGAATCGAACAAAATCCGACTCGACTCGGCAGGTGAGTCATGAGTCGAATGTTTCGACACCGACTCAAGCTGTGATCGAATCTTAGGAAATCCAGTTCGACATCTCGTCGTGAGTCGAATTTTTCGACACCAACTCAAGCTGCGATCGAATTGAAAAATTCCGAATCGACTCAGCGTGTGATACATGAGTCATTTTTTCGACACCGACTCAAGCTGTAATAAAATCGAAAAGAATCCAATTCGACATCTCGTCGTGAGTCATGAGTCGAATTTTTAGACACAGCTTGAGTCGGTGTCGAAAATTCGACTTATGACTCACGACGAGATGTCGGTTCTGAGCGGAGTCGAATTATTTTGAACATCACTATAATTAAGGTGTACAAAAGTATCACTATAGCCTTTTGACCAATTCTATTTCAAATCATGCAGAGGTCAAAATAACGGCTTTTTTCTAAAATTCTTGAAAATGGATTTTGTCAAAAACCCTATTGAAATCATTAGAATGGAAACAAACTTTAAAATTTGTTAGAGTTAAATGTTGAAAAATTTCAATTTGAAAAGATGATACTTTTAATTTGAAAGTGTTTGATATTAATATTAAAATTTTTTCAATTTAAAGCACTAAAAATGGATGAAAATTCTACCCAACTTTCATATTGTGTTTGTAAAATAAAAGGCGGAAAATTCCAAGACCTTCATGCACAAAGCCTTATTTACGTCGATAAAAATGAACCGTGAACGAACCTTGAAATATTTTTTATTCCTGAGTGATAACTTGGGAAGTGCAGTGCCAATGCTCTCGCAAAAAGCAAACATTGATTTCAAATCAATTTACATTTTACTTTTTTTCGTCAAATATTTTTTTTATTTTCGTTGTGATGCTGTAATCGTTTGTCCCATTTTATATTATTTTTTAAATACACCCTACTCAACAATGGATAACTGGTTGTGTCTCTTCCTAATAAATAATAATAATAAAGCAATGAATCGAGGTTAAAGTCAAAGGCTGGGCTCTTGAAATTTTTCCCGAGAACCTGGCCAGTTTAGAATAGAAAATAATATTAGTCTTAACCATAAAATATTAATTAACAATAAATTGTATTATATGCAATACTTTTATGTATTCTTAACATTGCAAACATTAAAAGTCAGAAAGAAAACACTTCAATAAGTTTAAAATGTCGAAAAAACGGCAGGTTTTTGGCCGTTTTAGCTACACGTGTGGCCAAAGTGGCCAACTAAATTTAAATTTTTTAAACTGTCTTATTTTCCATTAAATTTTGTTATTAATGTCAAATGATTTCCGATAAAATTTTCTTTACGAAAAGAAAACTTTTTTCCATCAGAAATGTTCTAAGGACACTCAACTCTCGATATATCGCGCCTCATCTTACTGCGTCCTTAGAATTCTGCCAGCTCGCTTTCGTGGACGAGGGAGCCCGGGGGACAGGGGCAGACGCGCGGCGTCCTTGAGGCAATCACGCAATACCGTAGCGATAAAGCGGGCAGCTCGAACCTTCGCGTACATATTTCGCATTTATTTTTTAATACGCGCGAAAAATCCTCTTTTTATTATATTTATTTATGTGAATCCAATTAATAAATATATCTGTACTAAAAATCGATATTAAATTTGCTTTTCTGATTAGTTATTAAAGATTGGCCATATTATCGCACTGGCCGTTTTAGACCCACTTCCCTAATACAATTGCATTCACTGTGCATCGGAAAATAGTCTGCATTACATTCGTGAAATTTGAGGTCACTTCGAGACTTGATTCACACTAATGAGTTGCCAAGGCTCTGCCACAAACTAATTTAATAAAACATTAAGATTTTATCTTATTGAGAAGTCACTAGCTGATCTCATCGTAACTACTTCCGTCTTCTAATTCCTCAGCTTTAATTAACTGAATAATCTTCCAAAGAATATATAACTTCAAATAATAATACATATAACGTTTTTTAAGTTGCCGTTTAATGTCGACTTTTTATCTCTTGTATTTAAAAAAAAATGAAAATTTTTGATTTTCACACAAACTACTGCCATTTTTTTTATTTCAAACTTTTTTCAAATTTTCCGGTAGATTTCGAAAGAGTGTACAATCTCTCATCAGAATCAAAGAACAAAGACAAATATCTTAATTATTTAAAAAAATACAGCTTTTCAAAATGAAATTTAGCACCCGGTCTAAAAAGTTTTCTAATGCCAAAAGTAACCTTCACATCAAATTTCATACTTTTTAAAGAATTTGAGCAAAATTTATGTGCACTGCTTTGACTATCATTCGCGCTTAGCAGACGGCTTGGTGCCAGCGTCGACTGCATGTTCTCCCACTTTTCTCTTTACTTGTCAATCCCCACTCCCCTATTATTTCTCTGTTTCTCTCTCCCACTTTATTTCTCTTTGTATGCCTTCTTCCTCTACTGTTTCTCTCTCTATCTTTTTATCTTCTTTCTTCAAAGCTAAACGTCATGTCTTGTCTTATTTATTTAATTTTTCATTCTCTCCCCTCTCCCCCCGTCCTCCCCAACCAACTCTCTCTACATTATCTTTTGATCTTCTCCTTAAGAGCTAACTTCGTGTTTTCGTCTCCCTCTCCCCTGCCCCTCCTCTATGTCTTGATTCTATTTTTTCTCTCTTCTTCTAAAGCCTGAAGGTCAAGTAAATAAAAGGGGAGCCAACTTCCTGACTTACGTAACCTCATCGCCGATGTAATTATCGCATAGCCGTATAGTCACACCGCATTATTGTACCATATGAGGGCGAGGCATCATTTCACGTGAAGAATCAACCTTGAAATATTAGTGCACGTAGGAGATAAAATCAAGATTGAACCTCCAGTGCCGGTTTAAAGAAAAATGCGCCCCTAGACATTACATTTTTAAGTGCTCCCTAGGGTGACCATCCGTCCGGATTTTTCCGGACATGTCCTCTCTTTAAAGCAAACGACTTTTGTCCTACAGGGTTTTTCACTTTGTCTGGGTTTTTGCAAGCATAAGATTTTTTAGATTTTTAATATAAAAAATATTGCCTGAGTGAAGTCCAGTGGATTTCTTGAAAAATGTTGCCAAATGAAAAATATTTTTATAATTTCATGTTTTAATTATTTCTTTTTATCTATGTAAATGGTAAGCCGAATTTTCTGTTATAAAAAGATGGATAAATTGTACTTCCTTGAAGATATAGTTTCAAAATTCAAAGTGACAAAATAATAAATTATCCGGGCCGAAAATGTTGCAAAATCCTCGGCACTTTGTGAATTTCGGATTTAAAAGTGTGTATTCCGAAATAAAAAAGTGTGAAGTGGAAAATTAACTTTATTTTATAAGCAAAATTTCCGCAGTTTTCTAAGCTAATATTTTTAAAGTATTAAAAATGAACCTCACTGTTCATTCAAACTATTATTCTTCTATCTATTAATTATCAAAATTCCTAGTTATTCATCAAAAGCTTTACAGTTTTTCCCTTATTCCCATCTTTTGCACTTTTTCTCGTTTTTCCTATTATATTTCTGGTTGCGAATTCGTCTTTTTTATTAGAAATTTTATTATTTGGTTGAATATTTAATTATTTTGTCGGAAATTCGTCTTTCCAGGTTACAAATTCAACTATTTTGGTGAAAAAATCAAATATTTTTTTGTTGAAAATTCAACTGTTTTGTAGAAAATTCGTCGTTTGGCTTGAAAATTCAACAACTTGGTTAAAGTTTTTTTTCTTCTTGACTGAAAATTCTGTCTTGGTTGAAAATTCAATTCTCTTGTTAAAAAATCAATTCTTTTGGTAGAAAGTTAAACTATTTGGTTGAATTTTTTTTTTCTTGAAAATTGATATTTTTGTTTTCAAAATTCAATTTTTTTTTAGAAAATTCGTCTTTACGGCTTGAAAATTCAACAACATGGTTGAAGTTTTTTTTTCTTCTTGACTGAAAAACCTTTGTTGGTTGAAGATTCAACAATTTTTTTTGAAATTCGTCTTTTGTGGTGGAATTCAACTATTTTGTTGATACTTCGTTTTTTTATTGAAAAAATTTTTTAAAATGAAAATTCAACAATTTTGATAAAAGTCATTGTTTTTGCTTACCAATTTAATTATTTTGTTGAAAATTCGTCTTTCTGGGTTACGAATTCCACCATTTTTACAGAAAAATCAAATATTTGGTTTAAAATTAACTTTTTTGTAGAAAATTCGTCTTTCTGGCTTGAAAATTCAACAATTTGCTTGAAGATTTTTCTCTTCGTGATTGAAAAACTTTTCTTGGTTGAAAATTCATCTCTTTGGTTGAAAATTTAACTATTTTGTTGATACTTCGTTTTTTTGTGGAAAATATTTTTTTAATGAAAATTTGATTATTTCATTTTTCGTTAAAAATTGATCTTTTTTAGATGAAAATTCAACCGTTTCGTAAGAAATTCGTCCTTTTGGATTAAAAATTCAACAATTTGGTTGAAATTTTCCTCTTCTTAATTGAAAAATCTTTCTTGGTTGAAAATTCAACTCTTGTTATAAAATCAATTTTTTTGGTAGAAAGTTAAACTATTTGGTTGAATTTTTTTTTTCTTGAAAATTGATATTTTCGGTTTCAAAATTCAACTTTTCTTGTAGAAAATTTGTCTTTTTGAGTTGAAAATTCATCTCTTTGGTTGAAAATTCAACTATTTTGTTGATATTTAGTTTTTTAGTTGAAAATTAATTTTTTAATTGGAAATTTAATGGTTCCATTTTTGGTTCAAAATTAATCTTATCAAGTTGAAAATTCGACTACTTTGGTAGAGAATTAAACTACTTGGGTGAAATATCAACTACATTTTTTATTATGAATTAATATTTTTTTATAGAAAATTCAAACTACTTGGTTGAAAGTTGAACTACTTTGTTGAAAGCTCATTTTTTTGGTTGGAGATTCATCTCTTAAGTTAAAAAAATTAACTGTTATGTTTGAAATTAATTTTTATTATTAAAGATTATTATTTTTCAAACTAAAGATTCAATTACTCCATTTCGTTCGGTTGAAAATTCATGTATTTTGTTAAAAATTCATTTTTTGTGAAGATTCATCTCTTTGGGTAAAAATTTAAATATTTTGTTTGAGAATTTGTTTCTTTTTGCTCAAATTTTTTTTCTAACTAAAGATCGCTCGAGTTTTTATAGAGATTGTATGGGAGTACAAGGGATTGTAAAGGATTGCATTAGACTGCGTAAGATGGCATGAGATTCCATGGGATTTGCATAAGATTGCAAGGAGTGCATGAAATTTCACGAAACCTTATAGATATCGCTCGAGATTTTATACAGATTTCATGGGAATGCAAGGTATTGTAAAGTATTGCACGGGATTGCACGAATTTGTATAGAGATCGCTCAAGATTTCATCGAGATTGCATGATATTACAAGGGATTGTAAAGGATTGCATGGCATTGCATGAGATTGCAAGAAATTGCATGAGATTCCACCCGATTCGCATAAGATTGCAAGCAGTGCACTGGATTGCACGAAATTGTATAGAGATTGCTGGAGATTTCATAGATTGCATCGAGATTGCATGATATTACAAGGGATTGTAAAGGTTTGCATGGGAATGCAAAGGATTGCATAGAATTGCACGATATTGTATAGAGATCGCTCGAGTTCTCATAGGGATTGCATCGAGATTTCATGATATTATAAGAATTGTAAAGGATTGCATGAGATTGCAAAAGATTGCATAGGATTGCGAAGGATTGCATGAGAGATCGCTCGAGTTTTTATAGAAATTGTATGGGATTACAAGGGATTGTGAAGGATTGCATTGGACTGCGTAATATGGCATGAGATTCCAGCGAAGTTTGCATAAGATTGCAAGGAATTCATGAAATTGCATGAAATTTTATAGATATCGCTCGAGATTTTGTAGAGATTGCATAGGAATGCGATGGATTGTAAAGTAGTGCACGGGATTCCACGTAATTGTACAGAGATTGCTCGAGGTTTCATAGAGATTGCATCAAGATTCCATGCTATTATACGGGATTCTAAAGGATTGCATGGGAATGCGAAGAATTACATGCATGAGATTGCAAGAGACAGCATGAGAGTGCAAATGATAGCATGAAGTTGCAAAAGATTGCATGGGATTCCAAAGGATTGAATGGGATTAAAAATGATTGTAAAAGACTGCATAGAATTAAAAAGAATTGCAGGAGATTACATGAGATTTCACGGGATTTGCAAGATTACAGGTAGTGCATAGAATTGTACGAAATTTTATAGAGATCGCTTGAGATTTCATAGAGATTGCATCGAGATTGCATGATATTATAATAATGGTAAAGGATTGCATGGGATTGAAAAAGATAGCATGAAATTGCAAAAGCTTGCATGGGATTGCAAAGTATTGCATGAGATTATATCAAGACTATATCAAGATCGCATAAGATTACAAGGGAATTAAGAGGATTGCATAGAATCAAAAAGGAATGTTAAGGACTGCATGGAATTACAAAGAATTACTGCACAATACATGAGATTTCACGAGATCTGCATAAGATTGCAGGTAGTGCATGGGATTGCACGAAATTTGATAGAGATCGCTGAAGATTTTATAGAGATTGCATGGGAATACAAGTGATTGTAAAGAATTGCATGGGATTGTATGAGATTGCATGAGATTCCACCCGATTTGCATAAGATTGCCTGCAGTGCACGGGATTGCACGAAAATGTATAGAATCACTCGAGATTTCATAGCGAATGCATTGAGATTGCATGATATTGTAAGGAATTGTAAAGGATTGTATGGGAATGCAAAGGATTGCATGGGATTGCAAAAGATAACATGAGATTGCAAAAGATTGCATGGGATTGCAAAGGATTGCATGAGATTATATCAAGATTGCAGAAGATTGCAAAGAGAGTGTACACGAGATTGCATGAGTAATTAACCCCTCGATTTTGTCATTTAAAATTTTTTTAATAATATTTAAAAAAAATTAAATTTCTGTTCTAAAAGCTGTTAAAAACGTTTCATGTTTATATGTATAAAAGACGTGCCTTCTCGCAATCTCGCACGTAAATCTTACTAATGGAATACAGAAAACAAGTCATCCGTTCTTTCTTTCCGTATTTTCTGATTATGTATTTTTCATTTGATAACCGAGACTTGCGGCACTTCTTTCATCTCGGATCTATTCACTCTGTAAACTATACAAGCGAGTGTGTAATAAATTTAAAAAATTGGTTCAAGTACGTTAAACGATTTCCTTCGAAACTTTCCTTCTAGATCATAAAACTTTTTGTTTACAACCTTGGTTAGAAAAAATTATGTTGAGTCTCCTTGGCTTTGCTTGCATGACTCATTATTAACAAAGTAAGTAAACGCATTCCCAGGCGAATATTCTTCAACGACTTGTAAATACAGCTGTTTTCGCGGTTGACTGAGACAAAGTCAATGTTTTCCCTCGACTTGACTTGTTTGTCGCAATTTAATAATTGCACATTTTTTATCCAGTAATTATTCCATTTAACCTGTAACCCTATTAAAACCGACCTCAAAATTGTATTTGGAATTTGAAGCTTTCCTTAAAAAATAAAAAATAAAAGAATCTTCCATTATTGCTAATTGAGGGACCGAATTCTATAACCGCCTATAAATTCTTCTCACTGAACGAAGTTGGCCTGTGGAATATTTAAAACAAGTTTAGAATTTTAATTTAAAAACTGAAATATTCTTATAGGAAATTAAATTCCGCATCTTTTTTCCTTGCACGAAAAAGTTATAGCTTTTGCCATTTTCGAAGTAAATACGAAAAACCCGTTCTTAGAAAACAATTTTCTTTCTATTTTTTTACTTCAGCTCGCCGTCATTCACCTAATTCTTTTAAATTTTTTATGAAATTCTACTCTTTTGACTTTTTTTCTTATCTCGCGTATTTTGACTCAACAATTATATTAAAAATATTCCAATACCATTTTCCATACTCAAAAAACAAACAATGCCTCCTAACAAAAAATGTTCAGGAGAAAGTTTACAGGTCATCGTAAAAGCAACAATTTTGAAATTATATCTTTTTCTCGCATCTCGCGTTATTTGGCTCAAAATTTGAATATTCGATTTTTCAAGAAAATTCAAAAAGTTGTCATAACAGCCTTGTAGGGCTTTCAAGAAGCAACGTTATTCTTCTCTTAACATTTCTTCATATCGTCCGTTATTTGGCTCAAAACTTTCATTTTCGTTTGTTATTTTGCATTTTTCAAGTGCTAATACTTTGACAATTTTTTTTTATCGAAAAAAGTCATAAGGACAAATTGTTCGGCTTCCTGAGTACTACGAATAGCTGTACATATAATTTTTGAATCTTGAAAAAAATGGTCTTAAAAATTTTTTAAATGCTATAACTTTTTGAATTTGCATTCAAAATGTCTGACTAACGAACTTGACCATCAGTTTTCGACACTAAGAGAGTGTACTAAAGGTAGCTAACGAGAAAAATCTTGCCTTACTGACAATACGAATAAACAAATTTGACTTTAAGGGTCGACTAAAATTTCACAAAATTTAACTAGATGCATACGCTACATTAAATAGTAAGCTTATCGGTAACTAATGACAAGAATCTTGCTCTACGAAAAATTTTTTATAATACGTATTCAATATTGAATAGTAAGCTCATCGGTAACTAACGACAATAATCTTGCTTTACTGACAATGTGAATAAACAAATTTGACTTTCAGGGTCGACTGAAATTTCACGAAATTTGACTTGATGCAAACGCAACATTGAATAGTAAGCTCATCGGTAACTAATGATAAGAATCTTGCTTTACTAACAATTTGATATAGTGCGTATTCAGTACTGAGTAGTAAGCTCATCGGTAACTAGTGAAAAGAATCTTGCTTTACTAACAATTTGATACAATGCGTATTCAACATTGAATATTAGCTTCATCGGTAACTAATGACAAGAATCTTGCTTCACTGACAATATGAATAAACAAATTTGACTTCAGGGTCGACTGAAATTTCACAAAATTTGACTGGATGCATAAGCAACATTGAATAGTAAGCTCATCGGTAACTAATGACAAGAATCTTGCTTTACTGGCAATATAAATAAACAAATTTGACTTCCAGAGTCAACTAAAATTTCAAAAAATTCAACTGATGCCTACGCAACATTGAACAGTAAGCTCATCGGTAACTAATGACAAGAATCTTGCTTTACTAACAGTTCTTATAGTACATATTCAATATTGGATAGTAAGCTCATCGGTAACTAATGTCAAGAATCTTGCTCTACTAACAATTTGGTATAGTTCGCAGTCGATATTGAATAGTAAGCTTATCAGTAACTAATGACAAAAATCTTGCTCTACTAAAAATATGGTATAGTGCGTATTCAATATTGAATAGTAAGCTCATCGGTAACTAATGAAAAGAATCTTACTTTTCTAACAATTTGATACAGGTCGTATTCAACATTGAATAGTAAGCTTATCGGTGACTAATGACAAGAATATTGCTTTACTGACAATATGAATGAACAAATTTGACTTTCAGGGTCGACTGAAATTTCAGAAAATTTGACTAGATTCATACGAAACTTTGGTCGTGAGCTCATCGGTAACTAATGAGAAGAATCTTGCTCTACTAACAATTTGGTGTAGTTCGCAGTCGATATTGAATAGTAAGCTCATCAGTAACTAATGACAAAAATCTTGCTCCACTAAGAATATGGTATAGTGCGTATTCAATATTGAATAGTAAGCTCATCGGTAACTAATTACAAGAATCTTGCTCTACTCATAATATGAATAAACAAATTTGACTTTCAGGGTTGACTGAAATTTAACCAAATTTGACTAGATACATACGCAACATTGAATAGTAAGGTCATCGGTAACTAATGACAAGAATTTTGCTCTACCAACAATTTATTGTAATGCGTATTCAATATTGAATAGTAAGCTTATCAGTATTTAATGACAAGAATCTTGCTTTACTAACACTATGAATAAACAAATTTGACTTTCAGGGTCGACTACAATTTCACAAAATTTAACTGGATGCGTACGCAATATTGAATAGTAAGCTCATCGGTAACTAATGACAAAAATCTTGCTTTACTGACAATATGAATAAACAAACTTTACTTTCAGAGTCGACTAAAATTTCACAAAATTCAACTTGATGCATACGCAACATTGAATAGTAAGCTTATTAGTATTTAATGACAAGAATCTAGTTTTACTAACAATTTGATATAGTGCGTAGTCAATATTGAATAGTAACCTCATCATTAACAAATGACAAGAATCTTGCTTTACCAACAATATGATTGGAGGACAGATGTCGGGAGTGCTACTATCGCCGTAGAGTTTCAATTCAAATACATCAATTCTATTCAAGGTCCTTGACGAATTCTACGCCAGGTAGAGGCGTCTCTAGAACCTCGTATCTTGTTTAGAGCAATTCAAGCCTTCGGCATCTCAACAATGGAGAGGACCTGGAGAGGCTGGGGATGTTAGGTTGGCAGCAATGAAAGATGGCGTCAATAGCGCGACTATTTGAATTCTGCCTTCACTCATCTGGAAGTAGTGGTCAGAGTTTAATGTCCTGAAGTTCTTCAATCCTCGATGTCCTTCGTTGTTCATTGACGATGTTGATTTCAAAGAGGTTATAAAAATGTTAACGAATCGATTCATGGAGTATCGTGCGGTCCCCGAAGTGCCAGAGATCCATTTATTTCATGTTTAAAATTGACTCTTGTGCGTTACAGACACATTCGTAAAAACCTGTTGTGTGGGTTTGGAGGGTCTCAAAACGTGAACATTTGACAAAAATAGGGGGTGGGGGTCAAATTTTACACAAACCTAATACCTTCTCTGATGAAAATGTAGAAAGATTGACTCTCGTATACATCAAGATTATCCTCATAACAATTATTTTTCTTCCAGTTACGAGTATAGGGAAAAAAATTATCAAGATACAGATAGAAACAAAGCTGTTTTTCATAAAGGTTGATTCGATTATTATCTATGACACAGAGGAGATGTGATGAAATTGATCTTTATCGAAAGCCCAGACCAATACTGCCTGCCAATATAATAAATAATAAATCAATTTCAGCAGGATTCATAAATATATTTGCATGCTGTTAAGTTGACTCTGACGAGGTTATCTCAGCTCATTGCTTATGAGTTTTTTGATGTCCAAAGTTATCAATGAGACAAGTAATTACTGGTTTGCATCAATCGTTCAGGACATTTTATTCATTGGAGAAGAAAATTTCGCGATATATTTGTGATCTTTGCCTGGTAAACATATCGGAAATGTGACGACCCTTTACATAAGACGACATATCCTCGATCTTGTCGTTCTACACCCAGAAAAAATATTTTCTTCATTCAACAAAATCGTTTGGTTGACCGCATTTGGTTGATATCAGAAAACATTTTGGTTAGATTAACAAAATTTTAGTTCAGTTGACCAGATTTATTTGCTTCAATCCATAAAAGTTTTTGGTTGAATCGTTTTGTGGATTTCAGAAAATATTTTATTGACTGAATAAATTTTTTTTTTAATCTACTGAATTACCTTAAGAGAGCATTTCATCATAATCAAGAAGAAGATTTGGTTGATTCAACCAAAATATTTTGTTGAAAGCATCATAAAAGCGACTCACGCGTGCGGTTGGCTCCACTTAAAGTAGGGGACTATTCCGAACAACTGGCAAGCCCCCGACCAGTTGTGTCACGGTGAACTTAGCGCTTTCTTGAAGTCTGCTTTTTATTTATTTTTTTTCATTTTTTCACATTTGTTAAATATCATTTTGATCCCCCTCCCCCCTTGAGTTGATCTAAACCCTTTCCCCAGCAGAATATTAATTCCGAAAAACTTTAATAAAAATCGATTCAGTACGTGTTCCCCAGAAATTCGCGGACATACATACATACATACATACATACATACATACATACATACATACATACATACATACATACATACATACATACAT
>JAUMHM010000049.1:8375083-8400768 GCA_032362435.1 Melikaiella ostensackeni
CTCAATGAAAAATGTAATATTTTAAATTTCAACCAAAAAAGACGAATTTTCAACAAAATAGTTAAATTTGAAACCAATGAGATGAATTTTCTACCAAGAATATAATTTTTTGTAAAAAAAGGAGGAATTTTAAACAAACTATATGAATTTTCGACTATAAAAGATCAATTCTCAACAAAAAATGGGGTAGTTAAATTTTTTATTGAAAAAATTAATTTTTAACGGAAAAAGATGAATCCTCAACGAAAAATGTAATAGTTGATATTTTAACAACAAAAAAACAGTTTAATTTTAAATCCAAAACAGTTATATTGAACCAAAAAAAGAATCTTCATCAAAATAGTTGAATTTGCAGTCAAGAGAGAAATAAAATCAACCAGATTCACAAAATTTCATGCCAAAAAAGCGAGTTTTCCAAAAAAAAGTTGCTTTTCAACCAAACTTCATTTACTATTGAAGAATTGTTAAATTAGGATCTTGAAACCAAGTCGTTCAAAATCATTCAAATTGAAATTAAAAGAGGAAATATTTCAAAATAAATTATAAAGCATTTCCATGCAAGGGGAAGAACCTAATGTTGCTTTAAATGGGAAGACAATTTTATCAGATGTCAAACTGATTTACACTACTGTAAAATAGACATGACAGAAAAAGTGGCGAGACAAAAAACACGTGGGCAAAGTGAGTGAGTGAATTTGAAGATTATTATTCGTAATTAGAATGAATTGTATTACTATGTAATTATTAATTAACTAATTTTCCATTTTTCTTCTTCTGCATTTTCAGTAATACCTCTTCGATTCATTTCCAAGATAGCTTACATAATATTAATTGCAATTAAATAGTGTAAATACCTTGTTATTTTTTATAATTGCAAAATTAGTTTATAGGCTAATACCATTCTCGAATGTAGCTTTTACTTCATTGAAGAGTTTTCTACGAGAAACTATTAAACTGTTCCGCAATTGATTTTATCGACAAATATTTATTCAACCAATTACTCTTAATTTTTTATTAGTCAAATACAATTTCGGTTTCCTTACTCGATGGCCCATTTTGAACTGTTTGTTCATCTATTTGTCATTCAGTTATATTCTGGTTACAGCAGAAATGGCAAGTTTACTCTGAAAATAAAGAATCTTTATATTTTTATGAATTTTTCAATCGCAGAAGAAATTATTGATTTGAATTCCCTATACGTTAGTACATTTTTTCTCAAGTCACCTACTTTTCGTGAATGTTTAAACTGGTCCATTAAATTAAATTTATTTTAATATTTTTTAAATGTTTAAATAAATTGAATATAAAACTTAATATCGTTTTTTCCGAAGCTATTTAACGATAAGTTTTTATCGCGTTCGATTATGACTCAACGTAAGTGGTAAACATGTTTAAGAACATTTATAAGAATATTATTTACATATTTCTATGTAGAATAAATTTCTTGTATGTAACAACTATGTAAATAGCAGTATTGAAATGTGAATATGGAACCTCAATATTTTATAATCAATAGGAATTTAATATTTTGTATGCATTCTGTATTTTTATAGAGTGGCACAAATTTTACACAATTATTTGCTTTAGTGTGATTAGAAAAGCTAAACTCAAATTAAATTGATCTTCTATATGTATACGATTTCGTGATACGAATAATTGGTTTTGTTTTGGATAAAAGGAGTATTCACTCAGAAAACGGATACTTTGAATCGAAGAAAATCACTTTGATACAAACAATATTTCTTTGATTCAAAGAAAATTATTAATTGACTCTGAGTCAAAGAAAAGTTTCTTTGATTCAAAGAAATTTATTTTGATTTAAAGAAATTTCTTTGGCTCAGAAAAATAATCGGTGCGGTACAACCCAAATTATCCAAAATATACTCAAATTGTTAAAGAGGCATGAAACTTGGTATATGTGTTCTGTTTAAAGATAATTAATTTTTTCTTTTTTTATTATTAGGAAGAGTTCCCTAAGTTTTCCACTTCCGGAAAAAAATAAAAAACTCAAAAATTGACAAAATGACAACTTTTTTCTAAAAATAAAAAATTAAGGTTTTTTTCGAAAAATATGCAAGATATGGGAAAAAGTACAGAGAAAAATTATTTTCCATGAAAAGTTTCATGTTAATGTTTCGATATTATGAACTGTTTTTTGAGCGCCTACAAAAATGTGTATTTTTATTAGCGTTGGGCCTTTTGCTCAGGTCAGAACGCAGTGTCGTTGAGAAAGGCTGAGAAGAGAGAAACGTTGAAAAAGTGGCTCAGCTTCTGCCGATTTCTCAGGTTTACTCGAGAAATTTTCTTCCTCGAGAAAATCTATTCCTCGAAAAATTCTGTCTTGAGAAATTTCACTTGTTGAGAAGGGAGATCCCAGCGCAAAGGTTCGGGCCCATTGTTAGCGGATTAGAACCAGTTGAAAAAAAAAATTGTAAAATATTAATAAATCGAATTTTATTGGGCTCATTAATGAAGCTAATTTCATTAGATTATGACGAAAAGATTAAAAAAGGATAATTAAAAATCGGTTGATATATTTAATCCCATTTGAGAGTTATTGTACATTTGTACGTGTACTTAAAGATTTCCTGAATTACTTAAAATATTAAGCGATTTCGGGTTCCAATGGAGATGTAACAAAACAGAATTACTACGGGGTGAAATTCACTCATTTCCGAAAATGTCTCCAAATAAGGGATCAATTATGTCGCCCAAAAGAACCGCTAGAGTTATTATGATTTAATAAAAAACTTTTAAAGCTATAATGTATTTGTAATCGATACAATAACGAAGATATTGAATGAGTAAACTCAAGTTGTAAAGTTTTTATGTGATTTGAAATGATACAAGGACTTTTCTGTGAACATCTTTTTTAGGTTAATTGGAGTGTTTGTAAACATATAAGCATATCCACGAGCGTGAATTTTTGGCTTGGAGACACTCGACCTAAGGTATTACATTATACAGGAGTCCTCGACCGCCATGTTCGTACCACTGTGCTTGGCGCACAATTCAATATTGATTTAAGAACAAATTTTGATTGTGATTGCATGTTGGTGCACTGCAATACACCATTTACAATTTATAAATATTTATTAATTATTATACTTGGCAATTGGTGGTGGGTTGGAATCTCACCTAATTTAACTGTCAAAGTATACAGATTGCAAACTTGGCGCTAAATTAGAAGGTACGAAAATGGCGATTAAGATGGCGGTGCGGCACTCTTGTATAATATAGATAATATAGTTCTTTAAGTTGATCCTATCTACGATTTTCTAGACTGTGCGTAAATCCAGAAATCGGCTTAGCGTCGCGTGGGGCATGTAATGCAAAAGTGAATCCCACTTTAAACTTCATGAACACAGAATTACAAATACATAAGATAAGAACTCGCATTCGTAAAAGCGAAAATGTCGGTAATTGATTTAAAAAACGTCCGTCACAGAGGGAGCTGCAGGATAAGTTGTCAAAGATACACAAAATAGCTATAATAATTTCGAGTTTATGATTGTATATTTTGGCGGGAAAATTACATTATTTCGCGAAAACGATCAGGTCTTGTCTAAAAATAAGTGTTTTGCTAATTTCGAGGTTATGTTTGCAAGTTTTTGCGGAAAAATTATATTATTTCGCGAAATTGGTCAGGTCTTGTCTAAAAATGTCTGCTAATGCGAAAAATTTGTTTGTGAAATGCTTTGCTGATTTCGAGGGTATGGTTGCATATTTTTGCGGAAAAATTTCATTATTTCGCGAAAATATTATCTCGACGGAAAAAGATAGTGTCTATTCACCAGTTAAATGGATTGATGATTTCGAGGTTATATTTTTAATATTTATTCTTTTCTCTTCCTCGAATTGTTGAAGAAATGTGAAACGGTGAATGAGATTTTTTTTTAATAATTGGAAGAAGAGAAGTAAAATACGATGTGAGTTTTTAGAAAGACTTACTAATATTTCTATAAAAGAATCTATTTCCTGCAGAAAACAACCAACATAACCTCAAAATAATGAAATTTGTGAGGTTTTAAACAGACTTAGTAATATTTCTATAAAAGAGTCCACTTCCTGCAGAAAACACCCAACATAACCTCAAAATAATTGAACTTGTGAGATTTTAAACAGACTCAGTATTTTTTTCTATAACAGAATCCATTTCCGCCAAAAACACCTAACATACATTCAAAATGGTGGAACTTGTAAGTTTTAAAAGGATCTTAGTGATTTTTCTATAAAATAATCCATTTTCCCCAGGAAACACCCTACATAACCTCAAAATCATAGAACATGTGAGGTTTTAAAGGGACTTAGGTTGTGTCTTAGGTTGTGTTTTGAAAGGGACTTCGTGATTTTTCTATTAAATAATTCATTTCTAGCTGAAAACAAACCGGAACTCAGACCCCGTCGGCATTTGCAGAAATATGGGGAGTGAAAAAGCTTTTACGCCTAAAGTAATTCTCAACTGTTTCCAAAAGGACCACTTCTGATTAACACCTAATTTTGACAGATTCCAAAGGAACCAGTATTTCAGTAGAGCCGAAACATCATAGAACCCCTAGTTTTTTCTGCGTGCAATATCATGCCCATTCAGAAAAAGTGGCAAGAACGTGCCTATTCAGGAACGGAGGCAGGAAGGTGCCGCTTCAGGAAAATAGCCAAGAAGGTGTCAGTTCAGAAAACGAGGCAAGAACATGCCTATTCAGAAATGAATTTTTGTTACCCTGTTAGCCAGTGCTATGAACTCAAATTCGTGCAACAAAAATTCATTTCTGAAGAGGCATGTTCTTGGCTCTTTTTCTGAATTGGCGCCTTCTTGACCATTTTCCTGAAGTGGCATATTCTTGCATCCTTTCCTGAATAGGCAAGTTCTTGCCACTTTTTTTGAAAAGGCACCTTCTTGACTCATCTTCTGAATCGGCCTGATATTGCGCTAACCCGACGATATGTACATGAAGGGTTAGAACACATTGCTTACAGTGAAATATTTTTTAATTTATCTAAAATTTGAATTTATATTCGGATTGAGAGTTTCCTTCGTAGTTACGACAAACAATTTGAATTAGCTAAATCAATTTGCTTATATCTTTAGGAAAGAGTGAGGAAAATGTTGATGAAAATCGGTTAATATTTTAAGTGATACAGGACATCTTTAAGCGCATGTACAAAAGTACAATAACTCTCAAATGAGACTGAAGATATCAACCGATTTTTAACTATCTTTTTTTAATCTTCTCGTCATAACCTAATGAAACTAATGCAGCTCATTGAAATTTCATTTATTAATATTTTACAAAATTTTGTTTTTTCTCAAACCCCAAATTTTTTATTTTCAGAAAAACAGTCGCCATTTTATTAATTTTTAAGTATTCAATTTTTTTCTGGATTTTGAAAATTTAAGGGACCTTTCACAATAATAAAAAAGAAAAATGCAATTATCCTCATTATTTAGAAAAATACAGGACTCGAAAAAAGTGCCCGTTAAAAAAAAAATTTCAAACATTTTTTGGCATTCTATCCTTAAACTTTATTTTAGGTAAAAAAGAATACATACACCAAGTTTCATGCTTTCCTAACAATTTGAGCTTATTTTAAGTGTACCGCACCGACTAAAATGGGTTTTTGTTCCAATGAAAATTTTTCTTTAGTTTAAAATGATTTTGTTCATTTTGCAGTTATTCTTGGTTAAATGAAAAAAATTATGTTAAAGAAACGGTTTCTTTAATTTCAAACAAATATTTTCCTGAGTGTTGATAAGAATCAGAGGCAGGGAAGAAGCCGAAAACCTTCCAAATCTGGACCTTTCTTTTATAAGAATTTCCAATACTTGGACCTTAACTGTTAAATCGGAATTTAAAGTTATTGCTTTAATTGGAAAAGAATTATAATTGTACATGATAATTAAGATTATACCAAGAGTGCATGATGTTGGAGTGAAGGTCAGCAAGAATAAGGAGAAGAAGTCAATACTATGTTCAGCCGACTACTCAAAAGACTTGGAAAATAAAAATTCCTAAGAAGGCTGTATGCAATTTTTGAAATGCATAATTACCTATTATAATAATTAAATAAATATGTATTATATAGGAAACATAGATACGGTGATATTTGTAGTATTTGAAACACAAAACTAATGTAAGAAACACTTCGGTCGTCCATCAGTCCATTATAAGATTTTTTTTTTAAAGTGAAACGAAAGGAATTTTTTCATATAACCTGGAACAGTATTTGGTTCAATCACCAAAAATGTTGTTTCTTCAACCACAGCATATGGTTATTCAAGACATAAAGAAGCGAAAGATAAGGTAAAAGTGGGGACTGAAACTTCGGAGGAATTCTGGGCTCGCTAAGCCCGTTACTTTTTTCGATGTTCATAGCGGACATGGAGGAAGAATTCAAGAGAGGGTAAGAGGGGTGAGAATAATTTGAAAAAAATTGTTATTACGTCATAAACAAATTGATGAACAAAAGTTATTTTTCGGAATTGGCCGTGTTTAGTTTATTGAAGTCCAGAGTTTTTGGTATAAAATGTGAGAGAAAATAATGTTTCATTACGATTAATTGAAAATAAATGCTGTTTGGAAAATTTTCAAACAAATTTTATAAACAAATTTTTAATTAGGCTATTTTTCAACAAATAGGCTCAATTTTTTTACGGAAGCAACTAAGAATGTCTTTCCGATGACTCTTTACCATGATACTTTTAAAATTAACAACAATTAATGATTATTTGAACAATATTCATAAACAAATTCAGAATTCGACCATTTTTCAACAAATGTACTCAATTTTCGTTTACGAATCAGTTAAGAATATCTTTGCGATGAATCTTCGCTATGATACTTTTCAAATTGACAACAACTGTGAATTGTTTTAACATTTGCGAACACACCTTTAGCTCATTCTTGTGAAAAATTAAATATTTCCATTGAAAAATAGTCACAAAATGAATTTTTTAAAAGCAAATCTTAAAATAATCTACAACTGTTGTCAATTTGAAAAGTATCATAGCAAAGAGTCATCGCAAAAATATTCTTAGCTGATTCGCAAACGAAAATCGAGCGCATTCGTTGAAAAATCGCTGAATTCCGAATTTGTTTATGAATATTGTTTAAATAATTAAAAATTTTTGTCAGTTTGAAGAGAATCATAGCGAAGAGTCATCGCAAAGACATTCTTAGCTGATTCGTAAACAAAAATTGAGCATATTCGTTGAAAAATAGCCAAACTCTGAATTTGTTTATGACTGTTGTTTAAGATGTTGATAGTTGTTGTCAATTTAAAAAATAAAATAGCATTCTTATCATAGTATTATAACATTCTTAGTTAATTGCGTAAAAAATTGAGTCCATTCGTTGAAAAATAGCGAAACTCTTAATTTGTTTATAAAAATTGTTGAAACAATTGCCAAAAAGAATCTATTTTCTATTAATCGTAATGAATCATTAATTTCTCTCATATTTTATACCAAAACTCTGGATTTCAATGAGCTAAACATTGCCAATCCCGAAAAATAACTTTTATTCATTAATTTGTTTATAAACTATATGCTATTAATTGTTCTAGTTTTCTCAATTAAATTAAACAAAAAAAATTTTAATGCATTTGAAAACTTTTCTTTCTAAAAAATCTCTTACTTTGATGTTCAACTTCTTAACAAAACAACCACAACATTTTTCAAGAATGAGTTTTATACCCACGAAATATACCATTTTTCTTCGACTTTACATCGGATTTTTGATTTTTTAAATTTCGAATTTTACAAAATGCATTACTTTTAAAATTTAATAATCCTTCATTTCTACACTCAGAATATATTTGTACATAAAATCGATATAGTAATAGGTTTAAAGCATGTAATATTTACTTAACAAATGATTAAAATATTTATTTTTAATACACTAAGCGACGAAAATGTTTGTCAGTTGGCGTTATATTATCGACATATAATAAGTATTTGAGGATGTTCCATGTGTACACATAACCTCAGATTTAAATTACCTATCTTTAAAATACTTTATAAAATAGGCAAAATAGCCACGTTAAATATAAAGAAAATTGACAGAGAATCTGAGTGTTTTTTTTTAATACTTGAATATGTAATAGTTTATTTAAAATTACTTACTCAGAGTCTCGTGTTTTATCTTTCGCTTTAGATAACAATTATAATATTTGTTCAATCTTTACCATTAACGGCTTATTTTTTTCTGTAAAAGATTCTTTATACAATTCTTTTCGCGGGAGTTTTATTAAAACATATATGATTTAATAAAACTTATGTGTTTTATACAATTTAAATTGATATCAAATAAATTGTTCATAAACTTAATGAATAATAACTGGCTTGCTTGTTTTCAATGAACCCTTCATGAATATAATTTCAGAGAATGTTTTTAGGAACAAAATAAGTCATCAATAATAAAGATTCAATCGAAAACACAATTTTTATCTAAAGCGAAAGAAAGAATCCAAATAACTAATTTTTTAATAAATAATTACATATTCAAATATTTTTTCAAAAAATGTCACTCAGATTCTCTTTCAAATATTGTTGTATTAAATAATGTGGCTATTTTTTGGGTTTATAAACGATTTTAAATATTATTTAATTGTTGAGTTATGTGTATCCATGGAACATCCTTATGTCTTTAATATATTTACTTCATTTTGGAGAACCTAATCTTGGGAACTTTTATTTTAATCAAAAACAAGTTACACTAAAGTCGAATGGTTTTCTCTGCCGACCTTAACGAATAAGTAAATAATTGAGAAATATAACGAACTATAAAGATATTGTACCCAGTAAGTGGAAGGAACTCGTCAAAGAATTTTCCACTATACTAATCTCAATTTCTCCTTCAAATGCGTATAATAAATTGGAATTCAGTATTCAAAGGAAATTTCCATGGTCATATACAATTACATATTATAAAATATGGGTACTGGCAGAAGTAATCTTTCGGGTAATGTTACCAAAAAGCAAAAATTCTTTATTTTCTTTATTTTTCATTGTAGATATATCTATCGAAATGTATTTCTGCCGCTTTTGTGACTATACGTCATGACACTTAAAAGAAAGACAAAAGGGCAACTGGAGCTAAGAGATGGTTACAGCCTTACGATATGGATGTCAAAAAACTCGGAGATGCTAATGAATGATTCCACTAATAAATTTAAGGTTTTCAAATCTATGTTCTAAGTTTATATGTCAATATGAACTCCTAAAGTTTATAATTTGTCCCCTTTTTGTTGGTTTCATACGATTACATACTACATGTATTATAGTACAACTCGAAAGCTTGTGAAGCAATATGATATAAAAGCTTGGAAAGCTCTAATTGAAGACTGTTTATAATACATGAATTTTCACAAAAAAAAAAGAGTTTTTAATAGATATAGATAGTAGATAGATATAGATAATAGATATTTTTTTTACCGTTATTGAAATTTCAATAAAAAATATTTGAAATTTCAATTATGGTAATCGCATAAAACTTCACACGGATGTAATTGAAAATACAAACAGATATTTTTAACAGTGGCACGTTATTGAAGGGTGGCCCACTATTGGTGTCATTATCCTATACAGGGTAATTTTATGTCTGCTACGCCTCCAGCTCCTTTCTCAGATTAAATAACTTTGAACAATGCCTAATCTTCATAATATAGTAAAAAAATGCGATACCTGTAAGTTGACAACTGGAAAAAGCTGCGCTTGCGCTTTTCTTCGCAAAAAATTCCTTCTTTACGTAATTTACAGAAACTTGTATGGAACTAATGCCAGTGTATAAAGCGACTGATAAGCGCACGAAAGTCCAAGTCGAGCGTCACGGCTTATATATAAGAATAGTCTAACAACAAAAGCTCTCATTAGGTCTGTAGCTCGTACACTTGAATATTTTTTTTGTCAAGGTCACTTCGCAGGTGTCTTTAAAATGTCGCAGCAATTCGCCTGCAGGATCCTCCTGTTATTTGCTTTTGCAGTTGCTGTCTACTCTCAGGGTAAATATTCCTCTTCTTCAGATTTTTACCAAGTCTACTTCAATATAGAGTAAAAAAATTACTCAAATGTAACGAAATAAATTTGACGTCACTCAAAGTAGATTAAACAACTATAAGTGCATCAAATATAACAAGAGTATGAAATAACTCAATTATAAATAATATCTTTTTTGAAATGTTTTTCAGAAAATTGTTGCAAAGTGACTTTTTTCAAATTGTACTTTCTTGTTCTAAAGGTCCACCTCCTCAAAGTGGTGCAAGTGGTGGAACCAATCCAGTTGCCAATCCTATACAAGTACCCCCAGGAGTTAAGAGCCCAAAGACATATGGAATTATAGGAAATTTATTGAACGCATTATCGCCACTTACGGAAATAATCCTTCAGCTGGTTAACAGTTATCTCAAAAATATGTATGGAAAATCACTACCCTGCAGACTGGATTCTATTACACCTTTGAAGGGCGAATGTACGGACTTGAAAGTAGCGTAGAAGAAAGTTAACGAACTAATTTGTAAAGGTCCTTTGGTAATGGTATGGATTTTCAAAATTAGAAGAATTTTTCCAGATTGAGAAAAATATAATTTATTTAGATGGGTGTCGCTAAGGCCATTGCAGAAGGACACTTTTGGTTTAATACTTTGATTAAATGCGTTATGTATAATCCGAATAGGATTCTTGATTTCCGCTTATATGAATAAAAATGACGAATTGAAAAAATGTTCTTCCCCTTGTTTTCATTCATCAGTTATATGAGAAGAGCAATGCAAATGTTGTAGAATTTTGATGCATATACTATTAGCAATTAAATTATTTTATATTTTTCATTATTTTCTTTTTATAATTCAGTATTAAGTCTGTTATCAAAGATATGTTTATATACTGCACAAATTCGTCTGTTTCAGAATTTATTTTTAAAGAGTTTTCAATACCGTGGAGTATCCTTAATGATTTAAGGACGTTAGAACAGGTCCTAATCTCCAAATTTAATTGCCTCATTTTACTCCAGTTAGAATCCAAAAAATCGTTTTACATAAAAAGTATTAAAATTAGCAAATTTTTCACTCCGAATACAGACTTGATTTAAAACAAAAGTAGGCCCTAAGTATCTAACAAAGATGTAATTCTAGTACTTATGGAGTAAAATCAGGCAATTCAATTTTGAGGTTAGGGCTTGATTCCATCACCCTTAAGTTAAAATTATTTTAGGTGATCATTTCAAATTAAACTTGTAACGAAATTTATTCTTATTTTATGGATAAAAAAGTGATTGAAATTCGTTTTTAATTGCAAATCGCGATGTGTACTCAGACAAAAGTTTGTTGCGTTCAAACATCTTTTTCTAATATAAAATTGTTATCTCGAACCTAGAAGAAAGATTTTTTAATTTGAATGAATGTTTTCTTCTAAGCAAGCTTCTTAGTATGGAATACGATTTCCGACTGCAATAAGAATTTTCAAATATATTTGAGGATTGCTGGATTTTGATATGTCAAACATTATATGCTCTGTTTTAATTTCTTAAAATTTCATTTGGAATATAGGAAATTCTATTCTAGAGAGAAATTAATAGGATAAAATTACAATGTTAATTCAAAACATTTTTGAAGATTCTAGCAACTGAACTAAGGGGTTCGAACCAGGCCCTAACCTCAAAATTGAATTACCTTATTTTACTCCATAAATACTAGAATTACATCTTAGAGCCTACTCCGGTTTGAAATAAAGTCTGTATTCGGAGTGAAAGATTGGCTAATTTCAATACTTCTGGTGTAAAACGATTTTTTCGAATGCTTGGGTTAGAACAGAAAAAATCATTTTACACAAAAAGTATTGAAATTAGCCAATTTTTCACTCGGAATACAGACTTCACTCTAAACAGAAGTAGTCCCTAAGTATCTGACAAAAATCTTATTCTAGTATTTATGGAGTAAAATGACGTAATTAAATTTTAAGGTTAAGTCCTGGTTCCAAGGTCCTTAAGACCATATGGCATATTGAAATATATTAAATTTAATAGTGAGTTAAAAAATGTATAGTTTTACAAATTTGAGTAAGAATGCAAATATTTTTCCTGTATTTTATATTACAAGTTGATTAAAAGCTGGTTATAGAGAATGACGGTAATTCTGTTTTTCTTAACCTTTATACGTAAACAGATAACTATTTGCTCATGAACGTTTAATATTACTATCTTTGATAAAAATGAATGTCATGTGTCAAGTGCGATAAAAAATGTCCTATAAATATTTAAATAAAATGTTATAAAATATTTAACTATTTATAAAAAATTAAAAGATCTATAAAATAATGTTAAAAATTTTATTCTAATTTAAGAGAACCTAAATAATTTAAACTCTCTACGGAAATCTAGTGAATAGCGGTTTTGAACATTTGTATAGATTTGCAATAAAAATTTCCCTTCGTCGTATTCTCGAAAAGTTTTAAGAATAGTTAATTGCTTATGCAGGTAAAAAATGTGTCTTTCTATATGTGAACAGACGAGTAAAAATGTTAACCATTATTATAATTACCACGACAGTATGGAATAAATTATCATTCAGCAACGTGCATTTTATGCTCTTTGCACAAAATTTATTTCTTAAACTTCTAGCCTTCAAAATAACGATAACTGCTGTAAAATTTTTACTCCTAGAAGAATAGAAAAAAATACTAAAAAATAAAATTAATTTTAACAAGATTCTAAAACTTTAAGGTAAAATACACAATATTGCCCAAAGATTTTTATGACTGGAATTCGAATAACAATACAAATTTTAAAAAATACACTCGAAACTCAGGCAAAATATAAATTCGAAAATTATTTTTAACAAAAGTTTTGTTTGCGAGACGATTTTTCGTTCGAACTGTCTACCGTTACGGATTTTTCCGTGACCAACCTCTTTTCAGCTCGTTCAGAGCTAAAGTTACGAAATATTCCGTAACTCCAGCCCTAGCGCTATACTTGACCGGGTTAGTCTTACAGAAAATTCCGTAACACTACTATAGTCAGTGCGTTTTTCGTTTATATAAAAAAATTTTTGAACTCTATTGAAAACTATAGTTTTTTTTAAAGTTCAATTCTTTGCGATTATTTACTTTGTGATGAAAAATATCGATCTTACAACAAAAAGGAGAAAATTCATGTTAAAAAGGATATATCTTTAAAAGTGGATGTCTTAAATGCCTCTTATTCACTAATTTTTTATTAATCACAATTTGCAATCAATAATTGATTAATATATAATATAATTGTATAAATAATAATATATATTAATGAACTTAAATAGAATATTATCACAATGAAATCATTTCCAGATATTTTGAATTAAATTGTAAAAAAATAGTTCTTAATATTATTCTGCATGAACAGTCAAAGTTTTTAATTTTAGATTTCAAATAATCTCTTATTTGTAAAAATAACTTTCAACTGAAATGGAACTTATGAAATATTAAAAAATGCATTTGTTTAGAAAAATATTTTGAATAATATTGTAGTCGATGTGTGTTATCGGTCAGAAATTATACGTAATAAGCATTTAATATTACGATAAAAACATTTGCGTGCAATGTGCATAGTTTCTTCGCAGTTTAAAATTTAATAAGAATTTATTTTTAATACAACTTTTATGTTTTTTGATCATTTAGCAGAATGCATTGTGTATCATTTAAACTATTGTTGTCCATATAATAACTATATGCTTGAAAAGATGAACCAACAAAAATTTGGTTGACTCAACCAAATATTTTTTCAGTTGTAGTATGTTTACATTCCGCCATTAACTAATTTCATGCAGTAGCGTAACTAGGAACGTGGAGGCCCCCCCGCAAAATTTTTCAGAAGGCCCCTTCAAAAAAAAGAACATTTTATTTGATATAAAGTATTGTCCCATTTTAAGAAAAAGGCCCAATTTCAAATTGCTCAGTAGTGGAGAAAATATTCCAATAAATTTAAAAATAAAAGCTTACGGGTCATCCTGAAATTTTCGAATTTCCCCCTGTAACACACCGTAAGATTTACTCCATCCCCTCCCCCTAAAAAAAATTTTACTAACATTTAGTAAACTCAGGGAACGAACAAACATACAAAGTCTGTTAATTAAATAAACGTAGAACCTTGATAACATTAGTTTTGGAAGAGAAAATTTTTAGTTTTCGTAAATGAAATAATATTTTTAAAGTATTAGAAATGAACTTCAAAGTTTATTTAAATTATTATTCTTTAGCCTATAAAGTGTCAAAATTTGTATTTACTTAACGCAGGCTTCACAGTCTTTTCCCTATTCACCTCTTTTGCCTTTTTTCTCGTTTTCAACTTAAATGCGAACTGAATTAACAGAACACAATAAGAAAATCCAACTATTTTTGTTTAAAAGTTTATTCTTTTTGGTTGAAAAGTGTACAATTATATTTTTGGTTATTATAATACAATAACATATAATTATATATTCTAGTTTGAAAATTCATCTCTGTTGGTAGAAATTTCGTGCTTTTCGGATAAAAATACAAATGTTTGGTAGAAAATTAATATATTTCGGTTGAGGATTCAACTATTTTGTTAAACATTCGTCTTTTCTGGTTGAATTCAACTGTTTTTTATTCAAAATTGCAATCGTTTTTAGTGAAATGTCAAATACTACATTTTTCGTTGTAAATTCATCTCTTTTGCTTGAAAATTCAAGTACTTGGTTGAAAGTTGAAGTACTTTGTTAAACATTCATTTTTTGGATCAAAGATTCAGCATTTCAGTTTAAAGTTCATTTCATTGATTAAAAATTTATTTATTTTTTTGAAAATTCGTCTTTTTTGGCAGAAAATTAATCTTTTTAGTTAAAAAGGAACTGCTTGGTTGTTAATAGAGCTGCTTTAGTTATGGATTCAACTATTTTATTGAAAATTTATCTTTTTTGGATGAAGATTTATCATTCAAGTCTTGGTTGAAAATTCAAGTACTTGGTTGAAAGTGGAACTAGTTTGTTGAAGAATCATTTCTTTTTCGTTGAAGATGTAACATTTAAGTTTAAAAATTCATCTTTTTAGTTGAAAATTTAACTATTTTGTAGAAAGTTAGTTTTATTTCGTAGAAAATTAATTTTTTAATTGAAAATTTAACTATTCCACTTTTGGTTGAAAATGAATGTTTTTTAATTGATAATTCATTTTTTAAATTAAAAATATGTGTATTTTGTTGGAAATTCATCTCTTATGGTCGAAAGTGGAACAATTTTGTTAAAAATTCATTTTTTTGGTTAAATATTGATCATTTAATTTAAAAATTCAGATTTTTGGTTGAAAATTCAACTATTTGATAGAAAATATGTTTTTTGCGGGTGGAAAATTTAATTATTTTGTTGAAACTTCAAAAATTATATCAGAGAGCCATTCTTTTTTGGTTAAAAATTCAGTTGTTTGGTAGAAAATTTGCCTTTTGGTCTGAAAATTCAACATTTTTCATAAATTTTTTTTCTTTATTGACCGGAAAACCTTTCTTAGTTGAAAATTCAACTGTTTTATTGAAATTTCATTTTTTCATTTGAAAATTCATCTTTTTGATTAAAAATTTAACTATTTCATAGAAAATTCGTTTTTTTCTTGGTTGAAAATTTAAATATTCCATTTTTGGTTAAGAAATTTATGTCTTTTGTTGATAATTCGTCTTTTGGGGTCGAAAATTAATCTTCTTGGTTAAAAATTTATGTATTTTGTTGAAGATTAATCTTTTTGGTAGAAAATTTATCTTCTTGGTTGAACATTTATATCTTCGGGTTGAAGATACAACTGTTTTATAGAAAGTTCGTCTTTTTGGCTTGAAAATTGAACATTTTGGACCAAATTTTTTTCCTCTCTTGACTGAAAAATTTTTCTTGGTTGAAAATTCAACTATTTTGTTGAAAATTCGCCTTTTGGCTTGAAAATTCAACGATTCGGTTGAAATTTTTTTTTCGTGGTTGAAAATTTAAATCTTTGTTGAAAATTCATCTCTTTGTTGAAAATTCATCTCTTTCGATCGAAATTTCATGTTTTTGGTTAAAACTGCAACTGCTTGGTAAAAAATTAATCTTTTTTAGTTGAGGACTCAACTGTTTTGTTGAAAATTCGTATTTTTGGGTGAATTCAACTATTTGGTTGAAAAGTCATGAAGTTTGTTGAAAATTAGTCTTTTTTGGTAGAAAATTAATCTTCTGTTTGGATAAAAATTCATCTATTTTGTTGAAAATACGATACTTTTACTTGAAATTTCACAGATTTAAAGCGTTTCAAGTTAATTTTTTTAACATTATTAAACAACTTATAGTGCAATAAATCACGCATTGTCAAATCGTCTTACGTAATTTATGGATGATCCCTTAAATAGATTTTTGCTACTCAGCTTGAGAGGCCCCTCGAAGGAGGAGGCCCCCCCGCAAGGCGGGGTTTCGCTGTACAGTAGTTATGCCACTGATTTCGTAAGACTAGAAAGAAATGTATGTACTTGAAAATTACACTAAGATACAGGGTCGAATTGAGAAGTAACAGAATATTTGGGTTATTTCAACAAATCTGTTATCAAATCAACCCAAATTCAGCTGAAACAAAAAAAATCGATTACTGTTGAAAGAAAAAAATTATATTTTGTTGCTTTTATATCAACGAAATCATTTTTTTGTCCAAACACTCACTGAAACATCAAATGTGACTAATTGTTTCTAACTGATATAAGAGAATGCTAATTGAATCAGTAGAATTTAACCATGAATTAGAAGAAAACTCCTAATTAGTAGTGGAAACCCCATAAAAAATATCTGATCTTAAATCCGACCATAAATCAGATTGTAAAGCAGATCCTAAATGCAACCGTAAATCCGGTCGTACATAAGATGGTGAAATTGGAACATGATTTATGGTCAGATTTACCCCCTTATTACATGTTAGAGTATGTTCGAAATTTATTGTCACAAACACTCAGAAAAATGTTTGTATGAACCAAACAAACGTTTGTTTAACGCTATGTGACAGAAAAAATTTGTTTGATTAAAAAAAAAAATAATTTCTGAGTCAATGCGAATGTGACTTCTAAATATTTTTTAATGAATAGAAACTTATAATTAATATTATTATTAATATTAATTCATCGTTTCATGTTCATGAGTAACTTGCTTCTATAGCATTGCATCATATCCTCAAATCATCCAAGAATTCTAAAATCTATCAAACCTGGTAGATACTTCCATATATTTCCCTTAACCGTTTGAAAAAATTGAATTCATATAGCATATTTCAAAAAACGTGTTTTCAAAGTCTTTGGAAGACCTTGACAGCTAAATTGTAAAAATTAGATCCTTAAACCCCGATAAGCTCATTTCCTTGTGTCTTCCACTCAAACAAGTTATAGTAGCGTGGCTCTTAAAAATGCCTATCAACATTGCCGAGGTAAAGTGTCCCTGATTATTACGCCATCTGTTTCGCCTACACGTTTTTTGGCGTGCGTACTTCAAGCAATTAAAAATGAGTCACATTCATCGATAAACTTTCGACATCTAATCTACCTTGAAGCTCCACTGACACTTCTTCAGCTCTATTTCAAGACAGCAACAGAAATTGCCATAGTCTTGTAAAAAAGAAGACGCAACTACAAGGTTGCAATACAAGTTTTCCAAGTCTAACCAGCTCTACTGATAAGACCACCCCACGTCACTTATTGCAACAGGTTTGAATATTTAACATTCATTTTCCTGGACTCGTCTTTCCCCCAAGAATGTACATTGCCAGCGCTTGCCTCAGACTGATAAGTCCCCTGCCTGGTAATAAATGTGCACTGATCTTGACCTTCCAGGTGAACGTCAGCTGTTTCTAGTTTTCACAAACCCCTCCATATATTGCACACCTCACTTATTTCTATTCATGTTTTTGTGAACAAAATATTTGCACGCAACCATAGTTTAGATAGAATTCACCTAGTGAAGAGAAATCGAACAATATTGCCTTAAAGAACAATTCTTCCTTAAAGAATAAAAATTGAAGTAATTGAGAAAGAAGATCAGAAAGAGGATTAAAGATAGATTTGGTTATTAAGGAATTGAATAAATAATAAGCATAAAAATGGTAGGTGTATTGGTGGTAAAGAGTAGCTTGAGTGGGGGAGCTATAACAAGACTGTAACGGCTTGCTAACTATTCTGTCTGCAAACAACAAATGGAAATGAAGACAATGGCAACGATCTTCTTGGTCCTCGGCCTCTTGGCTAGTATCCTCAGCATCTCTTCAGCTGACAATTCGACAGTTCCATCGACTAATGAAGCCACTCAACCTGGTGGTACTTCTAGTAATTCCGGCTCATCGGGAACTCCATCAAGTGTGTTCACATTACAAAGTAACGAGTTCAATTAACTTCTGAAGATAAATTTCTTTTATTTTATTTTTCAGTAAATGATATTGCAAGGGCAGCTGATCCAAATTTCGAGGCATCAGAGCTGGAGACACCAGTGAGATGGATTATGGATGCCTTGTACTATATCTGGTCTTATGCGATCTACTTTCCTATATCTCTCGCTGTTAATGCTGCATTGTTGCCTGTCACTCTATCAATAGATGCTGTCACTGTACCAATTAATTTAGTTTTCGGTGACTTTCTGAAGCCCGTTACTGACTTTATTGGCAGTCAATACCAACTGACGAAGAATGGCATCTGGTGGATAGTCTTGGAATCCATCAGCTATGGATCAGGAGCAACAGCTGATACCATTTCTGAAGCTATGCAGCTCGCTCTAAACGGAATTTTGCAATTCTTTACGGATATTGGATTACCAGTTGCCAACTCTGCAGAAAAGCTTTCCCAACTCACGGACCAAATGGCCAAGTCGAGAAGGAAGAGGTCCGTCACAAGTGCTTTCGGCAGCCTCGGAGGTGGAATAGGGCAAATCTTCAAGTTTCCTTTTTTGCTCATAGGAAGCATTTTCTCCATCATCACATATCCATTTAGAGCTGTTTTTGGACTGGTAATGTTTCCCTTTTATCTTTTATTTGGATCTGATGAAGGAAACTCGACCAACACCTTACTGTTAACAGATAAGAACATCCAGATGATCATAAACGAGGTGTTGACGGCAGGTTGGGAATTTATGAAACAGACTGGTTTTCCCGAATTGGACAGTATAGTTACGCAACTTATGCAAAACGAAATGATACCCGAAAACGTGAGGGTTATGCTTTCGGAATTCGACTCTATGTATAGGGTAGCGAAGATGATCGGATATGTACAATAAATTTTCCCAATTGCCAAAAATATTTAATTAATAGAGATAAATTTTGTGTATAAGTTGCCAACAACTAATAAAAAACAGTTGTATTAATTCTTGTATTCTTATTTACCATTCCAGCGATATCTAGCATAAAATATTTTATTTAAGAAAAATAGTTACAAGATATTTCCTAAAGCTTAGGCTAATTTTTTGAATAATTATTTAATCTAAAACTTCATAAAGGAAAGTTACAGGTTTAGATTTAATTTCAACTAATAAATCGTGACAACTAGTTTGGCAAAGTGCCAATTTCAAAAGACAGAGTTTTCCTATTTCGCATCAAAGTTCTCTGAAATCAATTAAAGACTTCTTCGGGAAATCTTGCGCAGTGCCTTCCCAGTGGGCACCAAGACATCCTAAAGACGTCTTTAGAATGTACCTCTATGTCTTGTGACTTGACGTCTTCAAGACAACCTGTGGATCTATTCATGTCTTTTAAAAGGTCTCCAGGATGTCCTCAAGACGTCCGCCAAAAGACGTCTGTAGGACAATCTTAGGACTTGTGCGCCCACTGGGTTATAATATATTATAATATTTATTTTTTTCTTTTAAATTATGTAGGAAAGAAAAAGGAGAATGAAGAAATAATTGTCTTTAGAAGATTAAGCTTTTATTGTTATCTCGGATAGAACACTTCATCGATAGTACAATTTTCTAATTATAAATCGCACCATAATACTCATTGAAAGGTTTAACTTCAAAATTTATTTTAGCTCTTCACATATTACGCTTTTAATACTTGCTGTCCTCCAAATAAGACATCTAGCAGAGGGTCAAGCAGTCCCCTAATTAGTGTTTTAAGGAGTTCTTTTAGGACAGAGGGCACGAGTAAAGTAGGTAATGTATCTATAGTATTCTCCAAAAGTTGTGTCAGTCCGCCATTTTTGGTAATTCCAGTACATTGAAAATGATCGCCCAAGCTAACTATGCAGGGCAATGCACCACCCAACACACGAGAAAGGGCTCCATTCGTTAAAAGTTCCACTGCAAGAATTAGTTCCACTACTGATTCGAGAACCTGTGCTAGAAGATTTCCAACAAGTGGGATCTGCTGGACGAAGCTGAGAAGGCCTTGTAACAATGTTTGGAGACTGCTCGTATCTGGCCCTCCCGATCCTGGAGGATCAGTTGCACTGGAGTTTGTTGGGGCATCTCGCTTCACAACTGAAATAGTAAAAAGCGGGAAAAATTGTTAGTGTAAGTGTAAGAAAAGGAGTTGTAAAAGAGAAACAAAAGAAGAAAGGTTGTAAAACATCTGTCAGATGGTCAGATGTTAAACTTCTTTTTTTGTGATTATTAATTATGGAATGAGGTTTATGTTGAACAGTATTTGATGGTTGATCTATATTTGATAGTTGAGCAATATTTTATATACTTACGATGAGCATTTACTGCATAGGATGATAGAAGCGCTAAAAGAAGCAGATATTGGCCTGGGAACAGCCTCATGGTTGCAGAATATGCAGTGAAACTATGAAACCGACAGCCTCGGGTGAACCCCTTTATAAGCATATCGCTGGCTGCCTAAGTAAAAGACGTTCAAGTCGCTATCTATCGGTATATTGCCTTGCTATTGGTTTGTGTGTGTATATAGGAAAAAATTTACAAGTATTTTTATACATGCGGAGGAGCGGGATAATCGGTTATCGGTCACCTTGTTACGTTTCATAATGTTGCATTGTTATGCAAGATTCGGTGTTTTAGCACAATACTTGTATAACTATACCGAATTTTTTTATTTGGTAATGGTATTGGAGAAGAGAAATTGAGGAGGATGAGATTTGAGAGGGTCATGCAGAGAAGCTGTTTTATATTTCTCTTGTGGGTTCGAAGGTTTTTTAAATAATTGTTACGTTGTACAATGATATTAATACACTATCTATTCCTTTCTTTAAACGAATTCGTTTATTGAATTCATAATGATCGATTGATGTTTAGATATATTTCTTCAAAAAATTAAGATCCAGGAGAAAGTCTTCTTTTGAGAACCTGTAATAGAATTTTTATACTTAAACCAATCTATAAATTATATTTACAATAACCGATATTGGAAGAACATTCCGAAGGTAAACATGAATTCCTGTCTGTTGTAATAAGCATTCTTTAAATATTTCTAAATATACGATATTTTTTAGAGCTTACAAGAAGAAGGAACACTATGAGAACAATTTCTGATTGGGCCAAGCAAACATGTTGCTACAGAAACAACAAAATATTTTGGTTGTTTCTACAAAATTTTCGTTAAACCAACCAAAATTTAGTTGAAGCTACCAAATTTTATAATAATAACCTAAATTTGGTGGTACAACAAATACATTTTGTTGCTTCTATAGCAAATGTTTTACCAAATTTTTTTGCTGTCCCAACCAAACATTTTTCTCAGTCATTAGCGTGAACAGGTGGCAATTCAGAAGGTATGTTTTAATTGCCATTGCAATTGTCAATTTTTTTCAAGATTTAAATATTGTTTCCAATAATAACAATAATAGCCGACCTAATACCTATATAATTTGCTGTGATAGTGATTAAAAGTTCAATAAGTTGATAAGAAGATTATTAAAAAAAACCTTTTCATACTTTACATTTGAACCACAAAATTTTTGGATTCAATAATGAAATAAGCGATGTGAATACAAAAATTTCAAGAATTTAAAATTATACCTGATAAGTGGAATCCAGTTTCGTGATCCCTGCAATATGCAATCGCATGAAAGTTCTGCAAAACGGGTTTCCACTATTCAGGCGCTCAATTTCTCGATGAAAATTTTTTCGTTATTCAAAATTTTTGAAGTATATATAAATAATCCTTGATATAAATTTATTGCTATAATAAGATCCAAAAAAGTACAACAATAAGAATTTTTAATTTTTTGTGAAAATTTGTAATTACTTGTATAACATATTGTATAAGAACATCCAAAAATGGTGAAAAATTGTTTTTTTTTTAATATTCAAAAAAGTGTAGAAAACTACAAAATAAATCTACTAGAACCTTCAACTTTTTGCTAGAACTCGGACACTTTTATAAATTTTACAAGTAAGTAAACAGTTTTACAAAAAAAAGATAATTTTCACATTGTTATACTTTATTGTAATTCAAAAAAGTCCAAAGATTACAATAGATACAAAAATTCCAAAGGTATTTTTTAGAATTTCCAAAAATTATAGTGGTGAGAAGAGGTTATGATTATGTTAATTACCTATCGCTGGAGAAAGTGTATTTTCACGACGAAATACAAGAAATTACAATGAAGTAGAATAGTCTAAAATTAAATTTTTTCAAATAAAAATTTGTATTTACTTGTAATATTTTGTGAGAGTATCCGAAAATTGGGAAAAATTGTAGTTTTTAGACAGATTCGTTTTTCTTTTTTCTTGTTTTGAATTATTCAAAATTGCAGAAAATTACAAAATAATTCTACTAGAACTTACAATTTTCTAGTAGAATGCAGACGCTTTAATAAATTTTACAAATTATCAAAATTTACAAAGAAAATGATACTTTCTATATTATTTTACTTTATTGTAATTTGAGAAAAGTCCTAAGATTTCAATAGATGAAAAAATTCCAAAGATATTTTATAGAATTTCCAAAAATTATAGGGGTGAGAAGAGACTATAATTAGATCAATTATATATCCGTAGTGAAAGTGTATTTTCAGGACAAAATACAACAAATTACAATGAAGTACAACAGCCTAAAAGTTGTATTTCTTTAAAAAAAAATTGTAATGACTTACAATATTTTGCAAGAGTACTAGAATGTGGACTCTTTTACAAATTCTAGAAATAATAAAAATTTCCAAAAATTGTAGGGGAGAAAAAGGGTTAAAATTGCATTAATTATCTATTCCTTATGAAAGTGTAATTTCACAACAAAATACAATAAATTACAATAAAGTACAACAGGGTGAAAATTATAATTTTTCATTTAAAATTTGTAATTACTTATAAAATTTTGTAAAATGGATAGAAAAGTGTCCGAATATCGGTAAAAAATTGTAGTTCTAGCAGATTTCCTAACTTTTTTTTTAATTCTTAAAAATTGAAGATAGTTAAAAAAAATTCTATGAGAAACTATACGTTTTTGGTAGAATTCGGACACATTTACAAACTTTTAAAAGTACATTTATACAAATTTTTACAAGACATTACAAATTTCATATATATATTTTTTAAATTGGTCAAACAACTACCGCAGGGTTCCCATGGGACACGGAGCGACCCAAGAATAAGAGCTCTTCGCATCCATCTCGTAAGTGTTTTGGCATTTTTCTGGCACACGGGTATGGCTTTGAAGTTACGAACCAGTGATGATTTCGCACCTTCGAAAGCACCAATGAAAAGGACAACCATTTTAGCCAAATATTCTTTGTACACTCCCCGCAGCTCCCGTATAATGTCCCGATACCCCTCCCCCTTTTCCTTCCTCTTGACTGCGATGTTGACGTCAGTCGGAGCCGAGAATTCGATCACGAACATTGTTCGTTTCTCTTTGTCAAGGAGCACGATGTCAGACCTCGAGTGTACAAGTATAATTTTCTGAATAGAAGGACCTCCCTACAGTAGTTAATAGACCTATAGTATAGTAGATCATCATCATAATTAAAAATAATTTGTTTCTTTTGAGTAATAGTTAAGACGCTATACGTGCCAATAAATTAAAATTAGAATGAATTATTTTACGCATATTTGTACTTTTAATTAATGATTATCTATTTTAGGTTCATTATCTATCGTAGGATGGTCTCCCTACTCTAAAAATGTCATACAAATTTCTTTATATTTCCAGGAATTAATCATAGTCTCTTTGAATGTACTGCAGTCCCTTCCAATCATATATTTTATTATTTCTACAATATTCTCATATCATTCCATTTAATTCCAATCATTTTATGAATTACTTGTAAAATTTTATAAATTACAAATCTGTAATCTATGGTATACACGAAAAATCCGAAGGTTAAGTTCCTCGATTTCTCCAAACCTTACGATAAATAACTTTAATGTCAATTGTAAACCCAGCACGTAAGAGATTGCTTTTTTCTTTCATCATTCAGGGCACTGAGAAAAATATGCGGGTTTGTTGTAATAGGTAATGATAACTATATATGTGCTCATCTCTTTTATTGCTGTTTCTTTCATGATCTCGCAAGTACTTTTTTGCAATCTGTTTCTTAAGAATTTGATTAAATTTCAGCTTGCAGTTGCAACTTATTTTCATTTATCTTAATGGGCAGTTGTTCAATTCATATCGCGCAAGTATTCTATTTGTAGTTTCTGTGTCGATGATCTGCGTGCACGGTCATTTAACACCTAAAGATGCAAATGAAAATTGTTAGTCACATGCAAATTTCGCAGCGATATTTTTGGAGACAAGGCTGCTGATAATGGATTTCTAGATCAAGAATGATTACAAATGTCAACATTAAACTCATTACAATAAAAAATTTTATTCACGAAAAGACTTACTAACAATAGGTTACAGGTATACTTTGGGAATTAACATTTTTGTATTTTTGTAACGCTCTTTCTCAATTTTTTTTTTCTTTTGGTGTAAGAATTATTTCTTTTTTTACTTTATTTAAAAAAAATGATTAAGTCCGCTAGTTCCTATTATAAGTATCAAGATTCACGGCAGTGAATCGCCGCCAAGTAAAAAAAAACGCGAATATTTTCTCTCGAATGAACGCTAGTTATCGTACGTAAATTGGTTACCTCAGCCAATTCTTCACCGATTTACATCAAACCTTTTGGAATCAATAAAAAATCGCAAAAAATAACTTCTGCGCATACATATTTTTGTATTTGGCAAACTGGATTTAGCAGATTCAGAAAACATAAGAGATGTATGATTTTGAGTAATTAGACGCACCTATGGCCTACAATACTCAACCGCTTGATACAAAAATTTCGAGATAAGTTTGTTGGATGGAATTCTTCGTCCATTTTTCAGGAGTTTTTGATTCGTTGACTATTTTTATAGTTTTAGTACTTTTTTTTTGAAGGAAACTCGATTTTTTAGTAATTAGACACACCTACAGCCTACACTATTCAACCAATCGGTACAAAAATTTCGAGATAAGTGTGTTGGACGGCATTCTTCATCCATTTTTCAGGAATTTTTGATTCGTTGACTATTTTTCTAGTTTTAGTACTTTTTGTGAAGAAAAATCGATTTTTTAGTAATCAGGCATACACTGTAAAAACAAAGTATTATTTCAGAGCTTCTTTCAGGCATTAAAATACGACTCAGTGCATCTACAGCCTGTACTATTCAACCGATACAAAACTTTCAAGATACCACCTTGATCAAAAAGTTTTAGGACTTTATTTTTAAATCAAAAATACAAGTTTATTCATCATAATCGATATTGTCCCCTTCAAAGTACTCCCCATCGACTGCAACG
>JAUMHM010000049.1:8413219-8424457 GCA_032362435.1 Melikaiella ostensackeni
TACAACTAACAATTGAAGATTCATTAATTTGGAATGTTCACAGTTTAAAATGATGTAATTTTGAATGCTCTATTGGAAATAGTTCAATTTTTAAGATTTACTATGAAATATTCTTCAATTTTGAATATTTGCAATTGAAGATTCCTTAATCTGAAATGTTTATAATTTAAAAGCATGTAATGTAGAATGTTTTTTTTTTAATAGTTCAGTTTTTAACATTTTAAATTAAAAATTATTTAATTTTGAAGATTCAAAATTGAAATTTATTCAATTTTATAGATTTGCAGTTTAAAATTCTTCAATTTTTAATATTTACAATTCAAGATTCATTAATTCGGAATGTTTGAAGTTCAAAATGATGTAATTTTGAATGCTCTATTGGAAATAGTTCAATTTTTAAGATTTACTATGGAATATTTTTCAATTTTGAATATTTGCAATTGAAGATTCCTTAATCTGAAATGTTTATGATTTAAAAACCTGTAATTTAGAATCCTTTTCTTAGAATAGTTGAGTTTTGAAGTTTTAAAATTAAAAATTATTTAATTTTGAAGATGTAAAATTGAAATTTATTTAAATTCATAGATTGACAACTTAAAATTCATCAATTTTTATGATTTCAAATTGGAGATTCATTAACTTAGAATGTTTACAGTTTTAAATGATATAATTTAGAAGTTTTTTGGAACATGTAGTTAAATTTCGAAGATTTACAATAGAAAATTCTTGAATTCTGAATGTTTGCAATTGAAGACTCTTCAATATTAAATGCGTAAAACAGGACATGATGCAATTTTGAATTTTTTTTGAAACAGTTCAAATGTGAAGTTTAAAAATTAAAATTTAATCAATTTTATAGCTTTGCAATTTGAAAATTTATCAATTTAAACAATTTATAATTAAAGATTCATTAATTTGGAATTTTTACAGTATAAAATGATGTTATCTTGAATGCTTTTTTGAAATAATTTAATTACAAAGATTCAAAAATGCAATTTATTCAAATTTATAGAATCGCAATTTAAAATTCTTTAGTTATTACAATTTACAATTAAAGATTCATTAATGCAGAATGTTTACAGTTTAAAATAATGTAATTTTGAATGATTTTTTTGGAATGGTTTAATTATAAAGATTTAAAATTGAAATTTATTCAATTTTATAGAATCGCAGTTTTCAATTCTTTAATTATTACAATTTACAATTAATGCTTCATTAATTTGGAATATTCACAGTTTAAAATCACACAATTCGGAATGATTTTTTTTTAATTATTCAATTTTGAAGATTTAAAATCGAAAATTATTCAATTTTATAGATTTCCAATGGAAAATTCATCAATTCTTATGATATTCAATTGAAGATTCATTAGTTTGTAATATTTACAGTTTGAAACGATGTAATTTTTAATGTTTTTTTTTTAAATATATAGTTCAATTTTGAAGACATGCAATGAAAAATTTTTCAATTTTGAATATTTGTAATTGAAGACTCTTCAACATTTAATGTGTAAAATAGAAAATGATGCAATTTTTATTTTTTTGGAATAGTCCAATTTTGAAGATTTAAATGCGAAATTTATTCAATTTTACAGATGTGCAATTTAAAATTCTTCAATTTTTACGATTTACAATCGAAGATCCATTAATTTGGGAAGCTTACAGCTTGAAATGATGTAATTTTAAATGCTTTTTAAAGAATAGTTCAATTTTAAAGATCTATAATTGAAAATTATTTCATTTTATAGATTTGCAATGGAAAATTGTTGATTTTTGTGGATTTCAAATTGAAACTAATTTAATTTTAAAGATATGAAAGTAAAATTTATTTAATTTTATAGATTTGCTGTTTAAAATTCTTTAATTTTTACGATTAAAGATTCATTAATTTGGAGTCTTTACGGTTTAATATGACATAACTTTTAATGCTTTTTGCGAATAGTTCAACATTGATGATTTAAAATGAAAAATTATTCAATATTAAAAATTCACAATGGAAAATTCCTCAACTTTGCAGACTTAAAATTCAAAATTATTCAAATTAAAGATTTTTAATTTAAAATTTATCAGTTTTCAGGAATTTTAATTAAAGATTCATTAATTTGGAGTGTTGACAGTTTAAAATGATACAATTTTGAATTTTTTCTGGAATATGTAGTTAAATTTTGAAGTTTTACAATGGGAAATTCTTCTTTTCTGAATATTTTGATTTGAAGGCTCTTAAATATTCAATGTGTAAAATAGAAAATGATGCTCTTGTGAATGATTTTTTGGTATAGTTCAATTTTGAAGATTTAAACTTGAAATTTATTTAATTTTATAGATTTTCAATTAAAAATTTATCAATTTCTACGAGTTTCAATTGAAGATTCATTAATTTGTAATGTTTACAGTTTAAAATGATGTAATTTTTAATGCGTGTTTTAGAATGGTTTAATTTTGAAGATTTAACATTGAAAATTACACAACCTTGAAGATGTAAAATTGAAATTTATTCAATAGACTGTCACATTGACATGACAGAAAAGGTCGTGAGATAAAATACACAAGAAAAGCAAGCGAAAACATAGGAGCATCATTATGGACAAAACTGACTGAATGAATTTGAAGAAAATAATTATTAATATTGTATAAAACATTCCTTTAAAACATTTATTTTTTATGAAAATTTGCAAGACCTAAAGAAATTGGGATTTTTTTCAAATCTACCTTTTTATGCACAAAAACTAGGCGGGTCTTCTTACATGCACCCCATTTCCTGCTTGTATGCATTATATTTTAACGTTTCTTAAATGTGTGCTGAAAAAGAGGCACCCAATTTTTTTCATGCACGGTTGCACACACCGAGTGCCTTCTATCTTGAATTTTGTGTGGAGCTCCACATAATGGAAAAAATTGTACATTATAATTTGTTCAATAAATATATTTTCATATCAATTTAAGCAATATTTGTTTATTATCTTATTAACTATGAAAGATAAATGCATGAGTTATTCATAATTGTATATGTAAAAATGAATTCTTTTACTGCTGCACATAACGGAAGATATACTCTTACGTAAATCCAAGGACGTGTGCAAACTTCTGTGTTCACTTATGTTAAACCTCTGCCACACTTTCCACTATGGTATATTGTCCTTATCACATTTTTATAACAATAATAAAAAATAAGTCTAATAATAACAAAATTCATAATTCAAACTTCATACTGGAAGATATGTTGCATTACTCCCATAAACAGAGGAAAAATTTCAATATCAGTGTATTGAAGTACATATTTATAAGATTGTAATAGACTATTGTTGATTTTTTAATTATAATGAATCCTCAATAGCATTATAGGAAAACGATGAACTTGAAAATAATTAAAAGTGAAAGAAATTCCCATCATTACTTTCTACAGCACACCTTCAATTTTTCTTAATTACACGAAAATTCGATTCTTGAAGATAATTATTTTCTCATAGAGAATGAGTCTAATTGTCGCGATGTCGTAGGTCGTACATATGCACTTTTTCCTCTACCTGCGTGTGCGTGTATATATGCGTCATTATTTCCTCTGCACTGATTCCAACATGATAATGTTTATGATGTACCAGAATGTCAAGGTAGAGGATGGGAAACAAAAAGCCACTTTGTGCAAACTGCATAAAAAGCCATGAACCGATTTTCGCTCGTCCTTTAGATTCGTCCTCGAGTCTTTTATACCTTTCTATATCTCATTAATTTCCATGTACTAATTCCGAACCTAAATCCCTTAATTAGAAAGTTATGTCTTCTCATCATCTCATTAACTTTATGCTAAGCCTTTATTATCCCCTATGTGGTTTCATGTTGATTGTTGAACTAATTCTATTGGAAAATTTCTATGATTTTTTAAAATTCTGAAGAGTAATTTGAAATATGAGTATATAGGTCAACAACAATGATGGGAAGTAGCTAGTTTCTTTTAACTAGTAGTTACTTTTCTTTTGGGTAGCGATAGTGGTAACGAAATAACTTTTGTAAGTAACGAATTGGTAACTAGTTACATTTTTTTCAGTAACAGGAACTATAAAAATCGTTGTTTTTTTAGTTACTTCCGGAATGTAGTTCACAAAACTTTTTTACGACAATCAATCAATTTTTCTGCTTTTGCAACTATTTTTTCATTTTCACTATTCCAATTGTGGCGGCAGATAGCCATAGTCATTTATAGTCCAATATAGATAAATTCACATTTTTCTCTCATCCTGGGATTCAAAATTTTCTAAAATCTGTAAAAAAAACTTAGAAAGAAATACAAAAGTAATTTCATAGTTGATTGTTCATCTCTCTTTGGTTGATAATACATTTTTCTAACCGGATATTTAACTATTCAAGTTATTTTACTTGAAAATTCATCTTTTTTGGTTGAAAATTTTATTCTTTGCTTGAAAATTTCATTATTTTGTTCGAAATTAAACGATTTTAAAAGAAAATCATTTCAACCAGTTAAAAATTAAACTGTTTTCTTGAAAATCAGTTTTTTGGTTGAATTAAACTGTTTTTGATTCAAAATCAAATTTTTTTTGGATGAAATATATGAAATATTTTACTTATAGTTGAGGATTCACCTTTTCTCGTTGAAAATTAATGTTTTAAATTGAAAATTAAACTATGATATTTTTGGTGGAAAATTGATCTTTTTAGTTGAAAGTTCATATATTTTGTTTAAAATTGGTATTTTTTTTTTGGTGAAAAATTAATCTCCTTGGTTGAAAATTCATCTCTTTTTGGCCTGCAATTTTAACAATCTGCTTGATTTTATTTCTCTCTTGTCTGAAAATTCAACTATTCTGATGAAGATTCTTTTTTTGGTTGAATATAACTGTTTTTGATTTAAACTTAAACTGTTTTTTTTTTTTTGGTTGAAATATCAACTATTACATTTTCCGTTGAGGATTCATCTTTAACTGTTAAAAATTAATTTTTTCAATTGAAAATTTGACTATGATATTTTTGGTGGAAAATTGATCTTTTTAATTAAAAGTTCATATATTATGTTAAAATTTCGTCTTTTTTGGTAAAAAATTAATCTTCTTGGTTGAAAATTCATCTCTTTGGTCTCAAATCGCATTATTTTATTGAAAATTCATCTTCTTGGATAAAAATTTCATTATTTGGTTGGGAATCAACTTTTTTGTTGAAAACTCGACTTTTTGGCTTGAAATTTTAACAATCCGCTTAGTTTTATTTCTCTCTTGTCTGAAAATTCAACTATTTTGATGAAAATTCTTTTTTTGGTTGAATATAACTGTTTTTGATTTAAAATTGAATTGTTTTTTTGGTTAAAATATCAACTATTACATTTTCCGTTGAGGATTTATTTTTTTCTGTTAAAAATTAATTTTTTCATTTGAAAATTTGACTATGATATTTTTGGTTGATAATATTGATCTTTTTTAGTTGAAAGTTCATATATTTTGTTTAAAATTCATCTTTTGTTGGTAAAAAATTAATTATCTTGGTTGAAAATTCATCTCTTTGGTCTCAAATTGCACTATATTGTTGAAAATTGATTTTTTGTAGCTGAAAACTCATGTATTTTGTTAAAAATTCATTTCTTTGGTTTCAAATTAAACAATCTTGTTGAAAATTCGTCTTTTTTGGTTGAATTTTCATCTACTATATTTTTTATTGAGAATTCATCTTTTTGGATAAAAATTTGATTATTTGGTTGAAAATCAACTTTTTTGTTGAAAACTCGACTTTTTGGCTTAAAATTTTAACAATCTGGTTGATTTTATTTCTCTTTTTACAGAAAATTTAACTATTTTGGTGAAGATTCTTTTTATGGTTGAATATAACTATTCTTCATTTAAAAATGAACTGTTTTTCGGTTAAAATAACTATTAAATTTTTCGTTGAGGTTTCATCTTTTTCCGTTAGGAATTAATTTTTCCAATTAAAAATTTAACTATCCCATCTTTGATTGAAAATTGATCTTTTTTAGTTGAAACTTCATATATTTTCTTTAAAATTCGTATTTTTTTGGTAAAAAATTATGTTCTTGGTAGAAAATTCATCTCTCTGGTTTCAAATTTAACTACTTTGTTGAAAATTCATCTTCCTTCTTTGAAATTTAAAATATTACATTTTTCATTGACACTTAAAGTTTTTTGGATAGAAATTTTATTATTCAGGTGAAAATCAACTTTTTTGTTGAAAATTCGCCTTTTTGACTTGAAAATTTAACAGTCAGGTTGATTTTTTTTCTGTCTTGACTGAAAATTCAACTATTTTGTTGAAAAATTATTTTTTGGTTGAATGTAACTGTTTTTGATTCAAAATAAAAATATTTTTCGGTTGCAATATCAACTATTACAATTTGTTAAGAGTTCATCTTTTTTCGTTCAAAATTATTTTTTTCAATTGAAAAAAAATCATTTTTTTGTTATTTATTTATTATTTATTATTATTTATTTATTATTATTATTTATTAATTTTTTTTTTATTTCATTTAGTATTATTCATTATTATTTATTATATTATTTATATTTGTATTTTATCTTTTTCGTTGAAAATTCATCTCTTTCGTTGAAAAATGAAATATTTTTTTGACATTTTTTTTGGTTAAACATTCATTTTTTCAAATAAAATTTAACCATTCCATTTTTGGTTTAAAATTTATATTGTTTGATTAAGAATTCAACTATTTGTTTGGATATTTCTCTTTTTTATTTGAAAATTCATGTATTTTGTTGAAAAAATTTCTGTTTTGGTTGAAAATTTGTCCTTTTTAGTCGAAAATTCATGTATTTTGTTTAAAATTCAAAGTCTTCTAAAAAATGTTTTGTTCGTCTTAGAATATTGTAAATCTTCTAGAAGTGGAAGTCGTAACTAGGTCAATCTAAACCAACACTTTTTGGAAGAAATAGTTAATTCTCAACGCCGAAGAGATTTACAACCCAGAATAGAAAAGCTGAAATTTTTCTTCCACACTGAAATTCAAAAATTTCTAAAACATTCCTTGTTTTAGAAATGATGTAGGGGTGACGATAACTAGTTCCTTTTAAAAAGTAACTTACCTGTCATTCGTCAACAATAATATAATTTAGTTTCACACTTTCATTTACAAATCGTGAGAAACATTTTGTTATTAATGTTATATCAATACTTTATTAAACTAATGCTTCTACTTTTCATTCACGTACGAGTATACTCATCATTCACTTACGCATCTTATTAATTTTTATCTTTTGCAACAATCTGTTCATTTTTCTTGTCTAATGAAACTCTGAGTTTATGTGGCTTCAAGACGTTTCTTCACCTGTTTGAAAAGCGGAAGAATCAAATGGATCTTTTCTTATCGTTTGAAGCGAGTAATTACAACGAATAAGCACCTTTACAAACAGTAAGGTTTAAGTTAGTAGAACATGCAGCTGCAAAATTCACTAGTTTTAAATATTGGTCTGTTACAAAAAAAAATGCTAACTTAACGTTAATTATTTATGGAACACTCTTTACGTTTCCCTCCTAAAAAAAAAATTTTTAGTTTATCACCTGTAGCATTATGAGGTTGTATTGAAAATTGATGATACAAATGCAAGATTTCTATGATTCCAATCTAAAATTGCACACTTTGCAACCCATTAAATAAAATTTTTTCTATTTTGAATTGCATTGAAAGTGAAATTTTTAAATTGGTACAGTTCGTATTGTAATAGATTGATAATAAAACCAAAAATAAACCAGATTTCTTACGTTTTTATTTAAATATCAATAATATTCCTGAAATTCTATTCAATATTTGATGTAATGAAATTTTGCAAAGTTTCCTTAGTGTTTCAGTTTTAAAGCATACAAATAAATTAAATTTTTGCTTCTTCGTCTTCTTTTTCTTTATTTATAATGTGTCCCCTTAGGGTTTACATAATTTTCCTTTCTTCACAACTTTATTGCAACCTTTTTGCATCGCTTCTTCTAACTTATTCTCTAATTTGATATGAGTAAACGAGAGAGAGAGAGAGAGAGAGAAGCGGCCGCACCTTATTTTATTAAATTTTACTTAATCTTGCTGTACAATTTCAGCTACCCTTTTGCTTCTCTGTGACTTCCGTTTCCTTTTCCTATCTTTTCGACTCATGCTTTCCACACTCTCTCCTCCACACTTCCTCATTTTCATCTTTCACTCCTCTATCTTTCTCTACCTCCTTCATCCATTCTTCTCCGAGTCCCTCTACCCCTAAAATTTTCTGAACATTTCCTTGCCATCCTCCCGTCTCCTCCTTTCCTCTCATGCAACTATCCCATACATGCTCCCATGTCTCCTCTATCCATTCACATACTCTGCATTTTCTTTTCTCATCCTTCTCCCAATACATTGTACCTTTTACTTCATATTCCAGTCTCCACTTAACTATTCTCGTCCATCTCTTTTTCCCCCATCCTCTTTCCACATATTTTGGCAATTCTTCTCTTTTTATCACTTTATACCATTGATTGAATCTCGATTTCCTTATCCTCCCCCATCTATCTATCACCTGCCTTTCTCGATCTATTTTTTCCGATTCCTCATAGTCTACGAGTATACTTCCTTCTTTACCTATCCCTCGAATTCTGAAAGAATCTCTTGTTTCTTCTTCCCATCGCAATAACTGCACCATCCTCTTTCCTCTTCCTCCACCTCTTTGTAACACTTTCTCGCTAACTCCTCTCCCCTCCCCTCCCTTAGTTTCTTTTCGAATTTCCACATCCTTTTTCCTGCCCTTGTTCTTAATTTATCCCTTTGAGCCTCTTCTCTTATAATATAACCCGAAGTCCTCCAGTGTACCTCTAATGTCCATCTAGTATATCTGTCTCTCAACCACTCTATCTCCTTCCTCTCTTTCCATCCCCATATCTCTACCCCATAGCCTTGCACCGGCCATGCTAGCCTTTTCTGCCCCCTCCTCAAAACTTTTATTCTTATCCCCTCTTTTTCTATCGCATAACTCATTGTACCCTTTCTTCTTTATTCTGTATTCTTCTCCACTGATCTTCCTGTTTCTCTATTCTCTTAATTCCTTTCTCACTTCTTTTTTTTCCTTACATTCCTCATTCCAGCTATCTCTTTTCCTTCTTCACTACCTTCTTTCTTAACTGTACCCTTTAATATTCCTTTTACTTTTTCTATCAGTGTCCTCCATCTCCTCGTTTACATTTCCCTCTCCCATTTTCACCAGCTTTATCTTTTCCCTAAATTCTTCTATTTCCTCTGCTGACCAATTACCTTTTCCTTCTCCTCCTTCTTTCTTATTTTCTTTGGCATGGACATAGAAATATTCCTATGTCCATGTTCTTTGGCTCTAGCCTCCTTATGTTTTATTTTGAATCTGTCAAAATTTTGATTCCTATACATTTAAAATTATTGAATTTTGATTATGAATATGCTAAAAATGCTGAGGGTATCTAAATTTTCCGCACTGAAAATAAACACTCGAATAAATGTCCTCTTGTGTCAAAAAGAAGTTTCTTGACATAAATGAAATTTTCTCTTGAATAAGATTGTTCGGTTTTAAAAACAGCAATTTGAAATTTTGATTTCTAAAGTTTTGAACGCATCCAATTTCAAATTGTGTATCATTAAAAGCTTCAAGTGAAGACTTCGAATTTGAAATGGGTCAACTTTTAAATGATCAACTTCATTGATTTTCAGATGTTAATGTTTAATACTGAAATTATTAAAGTTGCAGAACAGAAAAAAAATTGTTTAAGTCGTCCAAATTGTTGAACGACTTAAATTATTGAAATATTTAATTATTTAATTTAATTATTATTGAAACCATAGAATTTTGAATTTTTTCATTAAAAATTAGTTCACTGTTAAGGCATTTATTTTGAAATTGCACAATTTTTAAAAATTTATAAATTGAAAGCAAACAGTTTCCAACATTTCAATGCACAATTTTTTACAATTCTGATCGTTTTTAAATTAATTTTTTTTCAATTTGAAGCAACTTCAATTAGTAATTATTCAATTTTGAACGATTCACAATGAAAACTATTTACTATTTAGGCTTTAAATTTAAAATTGTACAATTTTGAAAACTTCTTAAAGTAAAGTGAATACATGATCCTGTATTTTTAATTATTATTTTAGGTTCAATTTAAAATTATTCAACTATTAAAGCTTTCCATTTGAAGTGAAATGTATTTTTCATGCAAGAATTATTTTCGAACAGATAACTCGAAATTGTCCAATTTTAAAAGGAAGTCATTTTGGAAAAGGCCTATTTATTTTTTATTTTATTTATCATTTATTGTTCTCAAAATTCCATTTGAACCACTCATTTAATAGAATTTCGTTTGATATTAGTTGTATTTCAAATTTTTATTTTGAATAATTTAATTTTCGAAATAAAACGCTTTTTAAATTGTATAGATTTGAAGGCTTGTATCATATGATTTGAATGTCTGGGAAATATAATTTTTTGTAAAAACAGAATTTGTGTCAAGTTATTATAAGAAAGCAATATTGAAATTTCAATTTTGAATCCGTATGAAACGTCAACAATAGGATGGCCAAAAAAATTGACTTTTGATTTTCGGTGATGGAACCCCCCAGTTTGTTCGTTTTCTGAAAAGAAGAAATTCCTTTTCTTCAAATTGGTCAACAATAACCCGTGCCCCACGTGCTTTTGAAATGAACATAGGGTTTAAAATGAGAAAAGGTCATTTTTGAAAAAATCGATAAAAGAATTCCTCATTATTAACTTTTTGTAAATTAAAGTTTAGTCAATTCTTAAGGAATGTTCAATAAATAATTTCCGTCCAATAACTTTTAGGTTTGACCCTCCCAATCCCCTTGAATTGTGCCTGGAACATACCCCAAAAAAATGCAAATTAGCAGTTTTATTTAAAATTCATGATAAAAACGGTATTGCTTTCAATTTTTTCAACATGATTTATTTTTGTTTGATAAGTGACAATATTTCAAGAATTTTACACTAATTTTGAATTGTTTAAACAATTACATTTTGTTTGAACATTTTTGTCCTGTAAATCGTGTAAAGTAATTTTTTATGGCATTAATGACACAATTAATAAATGTTAAACGTAATATATATTTTTTAAGGATATTTAGCAATTATTTAAATAATTTTCATTTGTTCTAACAATTTTTTCTCCTGTATATCTTGAAAATTTATTTATTTTCTGGAATTAATGACACAATTAATAAATGTTAAACGTAATATATATTTTTTAAGGATATTTAGCAATTATTTAAATAATTTTC
>JAUMHM010000049.1:8426438-8449263 GCA_032362435.1 Melikaiella ostensackeni
CGTCGGAGCTTCGGAAATAATTTTTTGCAAAGTTCCGACTCAAATGAAGTACATAAACGTAGGTTATTGTCTTCGGATGCATTTTCCAAACTTTCAGTCCGATACCTCATTTTGAAAAAAAGTCCTATGGTTCAAAAAAAAATTTGTTACACAGAAAAAAAGAGGTCGATAATATAGGAATTTGACTGTGTCACATGCCCTTAAGAGCGGTGGCGGATATTTGTTTGTGTGGCTAAGCGAATTTATGAATATGTGTGCTGTGAATGGTGGAGTTTCAAATGATTGGAGAAAAGCGATAATCGTCCTAATCTACAAGGGAAAGGGTGATAAAGGCGACTGTACTAATTATAGAGCGATTAGCCTACTAAGTACCGTGGACAAAATATTTACCAAAATACTTATTGAGAAGGTCATGGGAATAACAAAGGAAAGGATCTGGGAAGTCCAATGTCGATTTATGCCAGGGAGATCATGTGCGGATTAGATATTTAGTTTGAGGCAGATCATAGAAAAAAGTTTGAGAGTAAACAAAAAGTTTGTCTGAACATTTGTTGATCTGGAAAAAACTATTGATAAGGTAAATAGATCTAAACTTTGGGAAGTCCTGAAAGAGTATGGATTGAATGGTTGGCTGCTAAAAGCAATAAAAGCATATATAATGGTAGGAAAACGAGTGTAAGGGTAAATGGGCAACTGAGCGATGGGTTTGATATTAAGCAGAGCGTTCGACAAGGCTGCGTTATGTCCTCCTGCATGTTCAATATATACATGAACAAGTGTCCAAGAATGAATCCCTTAGACGAAGAAGGTGTTGATCTCGGGACAGTGAAAGTACGTGGACTGGCGTTTGCAGAAAATAATATTGTTATAGTAGAATCAGTCGACGATTTGCAGAGAATGATGAGCAGACTGGATACCAGCATGAAGAGTGTGGGTCTTGAGTTTAACGCAAATAAAACAAAAATTATCGTATTTGAAGGAAGGAGTGAGAAAACCGTATGCAACATTGCCTTAAACGAAGAGAGGATAAAACAAGTTGATAAGTTCGTGTATCTTGAAAGTTTATTTTATGCTGACGGAAAGATAGGTACAGAGATATCCAGACGTATTAAAGGGGGGTTGAAAGATTATCGGCAGTGTACAAGCTATTACTAGAAGTAAAAATGTAACGAATAAAGCTAAAATTGCAATGTATAATTCTGTGCTTGCACCCACTGTGCTGTAGGGTAGCGAGAACTGGACGTATCAAGAGAAGGATAGGAGTAAAGTAGACGCGGTTGGCATGCAATTCCTACGGAAATATGTGCGATAAAACGCTAACGCACAAAGTCAGTAATGAGTGGCTTCTCAAAGAATGTGGTGTAGAAGAAACATTGCTCGACAATAGTGAAAGAAATTTGATGAGATGGTTTGGTCATGTTGAGAGAATGGATGTAGGAAGTAGACAGCACATATATGAAAAATTATGTCTTTTTCGTCATTTTTCAACTTAAATAAGAAATCAGTTACTTTTTTTGAAGCGGTCTCTACAGACCTCTTCGAAATTTAATCAGCTTCAATTTCTAAACAGAAACTTTAAGCTCGGCTGAGAAATACGACCTCTGGAACTTTTTAAATCCCGATATCTCGTTTCGCCGCACTGCGCGTAAGTCATATGGTTCAAAATCCTAATTCCCAAACCACAAAGCCCAAAAGTGTGAGGTCAACAATCAAATAAGTACGAATACAATTTTCATATAAAGTGAATTCTCTTATCCACTCTGTAAATCTGAAGTATTAAAAACAAGTAATCCAAACAGAGTCAACTGGTTTATTTCTTTCAATCGATTCAAATTTCGGAAATCAAGCATTTCAAGGCTCAAGATTTCCGAAATAGTATTTTTTAGAAAAATAGCGAGAAAATTAATATTCTTACTGGTAACGCAATACAAATTCAGAGATAAGCTATGATAATCTGATCATTATAGTAATACTTGCGCAATCGGAGACGTGCACCAGATGATCATAGTTCATGTAATAAAGAGGCGCACGCATGCATACAAAAGTAAGTGTTCAAGGTGAATGGAAATGAAGTCAGGAAGCCGCACAGAGGAGAAATTGTTTACATCGATTTGCTTTCTCAGTATATGGCATAAATTATTTTCGACTCTATCTCAAAAGTAAATGTTCTTCCTCGAACTCTCAATTTTTCTTAACAATTATGAAACCGGATACAAAAAGAAAGTATCTTTGCCATTCGGGAAGACAAAAGCATGAATTACAATCACGCGTTTTTTACGCTTTCAATTGAGGAATATGTCCCAAATTCCTTTGAAAATTGGTTTCACTTGCTTTGAGGATCTCGTACAATTTAAACTTATAAAAAAATATTCTTTATTCTTCTACTTTTCAGCTGAATTGTTCAACGGAACTCAAGGCTTACACTTGTCTAAATAAAACGTCATTTCTTATCTCTCTTGTACATTTGTGGTTTTGAGGGCTACAGTGTCAGTTTTGAGAAAATATTGCTATTTGGGTGACGTAAAGAGTTTTAATTATAGAATAATAATTTTCATCAAAGTTATGTAAGAGTGGATTTTGTTTTGTTTTTGCGAAAGAAAACAATTACAGTGGAATTCCGGAATGATGAAACCTGTTGTTCCTGATAATCAATTAATCGTACATCTTGAGCTGCAAGAGCCCATCCTTTTATTTTAATTTTAGCGATTGATTATTACTTCCATAAAAAATTATTCTTCTTCTGTAATAATGAATCTGTGGTTTATTGTCATGTTTGTCGCAAACGTTTTGTCATGGTTTGTCATATTTTAATATTTATCTTCAATCTTTGCTTTAAATATCCTTTTTTATTTACATATTCTTGAAATTAAAATATGTAAGAATTACGACATCCCTTTCCTGAAAAAATAGAATTAACACGTGTTCATAATCACTGATCTAACGGATTTCGACAAAATCCCTGGAGCGTGCATACCATCGTTATGAACGACCCTCCACCATTTTCATTATACTTCCTTCGAAGTATAATGAAATTATAGATTCTTTTCAAAATTAAGAAAGATAGCGATTTTTATGTTCAATATATAAAATCTTTAACTGAAATTTGAAAAACTGAAAAACATGTTAATAAGAATAAGGAATTTTGCATTTAATGTTTTTAATCTGATCCCTTTCAAAAAAGGGTTTAAAGTTTTAAAGTCTATAATTGATTGCAAATTTTTCAAAATTAAATGTAAGTGAATTTCAATTTATCCAATAAATAATTAAAAAACTGATTTAAGAGATGAAACATTCTTGTTTTTTTTGTTGTTCAAGTAATTTCAAAATGATGTCGAATGGAAAAGCATCTCTAAAAAAATTATTCCAACATCAATAGAATTTGAATTTAAAATATTGATTTCAAAATATTCTATTAAGATATAGCTTACGGATATTAAATTCTATCCGATCAAGAAGGATTTTATATTCTAAAATTTTAAGCTTGACAAGCTTGAAACATGTTTAAAATTGAAATTGAATGATAAAAAAATTATATTTATGTATTCTTTTCAATATTTGACAAGGTTTACATTAGGGTGGTTCAAAAATGCTAAAAAATTTATTGAAAAAAATATTTTTTTGAGCAATTTTTATTTGTTTAAACAAATAGAAAACGCATAAAATTTATTAAAAGGAAAACCTAGATTATGATTCAGTCAGAAAAAACTGACTTTTTGAGGAAAAACAATTATTTGAACAATTGGAATTTTTTTTAACAATTGGAAGTTACTAAAAAATGTCGATACATCTTCTACTTGACCAACAATAATAATTCACGGAAAAAAAAAATAAAATGCTTAAGACTGTAGATTACGTGCAGAATTATCATTTTTGGATTTAGGGGCACTTTTCGGGACACTGTGGGAGTGTGTTAGGGGTGCCAAAGCATATGATTGATACAAAGAATTCTTCGTTAGAATGTCCTTAACGAGTCCTCTAACTTTCCCGCAATATTTTCCCAGACCCGCAGAACTTATTCCTAAAACCCCAAAAAGTGATTTTTTCCCATATATTTTACATGGGAAATTTAGAGTGCCGTGAGGCAGCACTAAAAATCCAAAATTTCGTAAAAAATATGGAATTTTTTTTCGGGTTTGGAACCGAATGGGGGGAGGGGGCTGCGTTTGTCTCTACAAAAAAGTAATTTTGAGCAACCATAGTGTACTTTCGAAAACATTAATGTCTATAAAATTTATAGTACCGATCTAATTTTTGTTGTTCATATTGGAAACTTTTAAAGTTAAATGCTTCAAACTTGAACATTCCCAATTTGAAATTCTCAATTTTTTCATTCTTTCCAATCGCAGAAGTAACCCGATTTAAATTCTGAAATTTTTTATTTTTCAAAGCTGTAACTCACCTTTGGATTCATTCTGCAATACTCAAACATTTGAATTTGAATTTGCGATTAGTATTAAAAAGCTAATATTTTAAATAGTTTCAAGTCGTTTACTCATTCATTTAGTATAAATTTCAGTGTGAATTATAAAAAGATTACTAATTCACAGTAATTTTTTATTGATTCATTTTAATAGCAAATGAGTTTGTCAAAAAGTAACCTAATAAATGAATTAGTAGAACCTTACTATGAGTTAGTAATTTTTTGTTAATTTGGCATTATTTGAATTAGTAGTTTTTTACTAATTCATTTGGATATAAAATGAATTAGTTAAAAATAATACTACTAAACAAATTAGTAGACTTTCACAATAAATTGGTAAAATTTTAATAACTCAGCAGTTGTTGATGTAATTAAAAAGACGTCTATTTAAAAAAACACAAATTTTTTCTTTAAACTTTTACAGTTTTGGAGCTAATTCACATATTCCAATCTTATTTTTATCTCCCAATGAGGTTTACCATCTTCTTTCGCATTCCTTCAAAAAATTCAAAAGAAGTTCAAATTTACCAAAATGGCGACGATTTGTTTGAAAACATAAAAAATTGATTTTAACAGAAAAGCCCATATTTATACATTTTGCCCATTTCTTTTATTTGGTCATCTATAAGGAAGACATTCTGTGAGCTTAATGTGGGCCAAACAACTCATGTGACCAGCATTTTTTTTATAAAATCGAATTTTTGTATTTTTCCTGGAAACAACGAAAGGTACAAACAAGTTTTATGATAAAAGTTTGCACGTCTAAAAACTTCTGCAAAAAATACCTCTTGCTCTTTTGTGATATCCTGCATCGTTTACGAGAAAAAACCGAAAATGATATGAACATTATTTTTTCCTACCTTTCGTTTTTTCCGGAAAAAAAGAAAAAATTCGATCTTATGGAAAAGATTTTGCTAGCCACAACAATTTTTTACCCTACGTAAAACTCACAGGATGTCCTAATAAAAGGCCAAATTCAACGAAAAATTGGCAAAAAATTAATTGTGGTTTTTTTTTTAAATCGACTCGAAAGAGGGCGGTAAAACAAATCAAAAGCCGAAACGAAAATTGGCATATCGGAATTAGATCAAAAACTACAGAGGTTTAAGGAAAAAATTAGTGAAAGTAAGCGACATGTCCCTACAAAAAAAGGGTTTCGTATATTGGCAAATGAGACAATTCCATACTACAAATATTTTGAAATAGTATAGATGAAATATAGCTAAAGTTTAGTTAATGTACAGCTGAAGTATGGCTGAAGTATAGGTAATGTATAGCTGAAGTATGGCTGAAGTATAGCTAATGTACAGCTGAAGTATGGGATATACTTCATCTATACTTAAGTATGTATATCTGAACTGTAGGCTATACTTCTTTTATACTTAAGTATGGTTAAAGTATCGGACATAGAATCGCACTCATTTGTTTTTCAAGATATCCTAGCAACGGGATAAGCATAATGTATCATAAATGACAGCTCGTCCAGAAATTTTAAAAGTTCGCGTTCACAACAAGAAGATATGTAATGGAAAACTTATATGATTCTAATATCATATATATTGGTAAGAAGTCCAAAATCTTCGATTCCTAACCATAGTATTATTAGCATACAAATATTTAATCAAATTGTTATTTAGGTGAAATGTTTGATGTTAAATTTCGCATAATATAAAGTCAAAGAAATTATGTTACAATCAACATTTTACTTATTTGCATTTTACTTATTGGAAAGGTTGCACAAAATATTCTTTAATATTGTGAAAATTATGACTCTGTATCTCTATTTACAATATAAAATCAAATAAATTATATTACAATCAACATTTTACTTATTTGCATTTTACTTATTTGAAAAGGGGCAAAAAATATTTTTTGATATTGAGAAAATCATGACTCTGTATCTCTATTTATATGTATTTCAGATATCCGATTATCTGCCATCATCAATAATACAGCTATACTTGCTATTGTCATACTTTCCTTATGCTTAAGACATACTTTTCATACTTGAGCTATATTTGAGCAGTGCATTCAATATACTTTATTCAAATATACGTGAAGTATGGGAGTCACATTTGCCACACTTTTACTGCACTATCTGAAAGATCACTCCCATACAATTTCCCACATGTTTTCCCAGATCAATCCCATACCAAAATTTGTTTACCCGGGTTTACATACTTACATATAACGAGTTACTTCCCAACACTGATTGGCAATTTCTGTATTCTTCCTTCGACGAGTGCCATGTCGCGTGTCCGAAAGTAATGAGTACCTACACACATATATCATATATGTACAGATAATAACTAATGATCATCCTCAGGCCTCAGTGAAACGATTGGCTCACAAACACCCATCTAATGTGTTATAACGACAATGGTTACGGAATCGCATCGGTAGATTGACTCTCATCTCCATTCTATTTGTGTGCATGTGTTATCGCATGAGTGACTTTGTGCGTAAATCTATGCGTGCACAGGTGTAGGAGCATCAAGAGGCACATGCACATATATACATGAAAAAATACGTGAAAAAAATGTGGAGAGGTAGGAGATGTGTCATGTCAGTCATCGTGCGAGCACCTCTTCACTTTTACGACAAAGTAGTCAGATATTTGCCCACATAGACTCTCAGTACGAGTCCGATCGCTGGGCCCATCCGGTCCCTGCTCAAAACACTTTCGGTTTCCTTCGCGATGCGATCTGCTCTACTCCACAAGTTCCTTTTTACTCATTTCCTTCCAATCCATCAATGAAGTAGTGAAAAAATATCAACAAAGAAAATAGCAACAAAATAGATTCTGAATGAAAATAAAAGTTCAGTGAGATTTACCGAAGAAATGACAATCTTGATCCTTTATTGAATTAATCCGCTTGTGAGTGTGTGAAAAGTTCTAGTGAAGTTTTTAATTGTGCTGGAATAATTTTCGAATTTTATGGCCAATAAAAAAATTGTAATATAGATTTATAAAGAAGAGAAAATAAGAACTGATTGTAGAAGGTTTTTTTAAAATATTTTAATTCACACTGTAAAAAAGTCGGTTTGCAAACGTACCAGGTGGAAAAAATATGTATAATCTATTGATCGTTTATATATAAAGTAAAAATCATATATATACTGTCGCAATATATATTTTTTAGGCACTATCTTATTATTGAGAAAATATATTTTTTTCGATGTATTATACATAATTTTCGGTCTATACATAAACTATTGATGGATTATATATAATTTTTCCATCTGGGGTTTTACTGTGATTCATGTATTAATTACACAAATTTATTGTGAATTTGCAGCCATTAACGTTGGAATTTAACAATTTTTGTACATCAATTTTACTGTGAAAGTGTCATATTACCACGTAAATTAGTGTACATAAAAAATACCCATGATTAATGTTGTAAATTTCAAACATAGTGTAATCGTTCATGAGTGCACAGAAAGCCATTGGTGTGAAATTTGTTGCATATCATTTCGAACATTGAAAATTTGCATTGTGACTTCATTCGTTTTGGTGTCTCAAAAATGTTGCAACTCAAAACTACACCGAATTCTACGTACTATTCTATCGTACAAATGAAATAAAGCGTATCTGCAGTTCGGATAAGTCACCTGTCACTTTTACGAATCTTTAAAACAGTATTCAAATGTCCTTGATTCTGAAGGTGTTTATTGAATATCCATGTTGGAATACGACATACATAATGGATGTTCATACAAACTACAAGAATTAAGGCTATTTGAATCCTATTTTAAAGAATCGTAAAAGTGACAGGTACCTTATCCGATTTGCAGATACGCTTTATTTCATTTGCACGTCAGTATTGAGGATCGGCGTTTTACAGTGCACAATTTTACCACATGAAACGCTGTAACCTTACAGCAAAATCTGTAAAAAAGCACGAATGAAATTAAATTTATCACGTTAAAGTTATGATTTTCACACTATTTTGGTAAAATGACCACGTTAATTATTGGTATTTTTATGTCGTTTTTTACCACTTTTTTTACAGTGTAGTCATGTTTCCCGAAAGATCCAAGAAACCATCGTTATTTAGAGAGACGTCAGTTTGATTGAAAAGTAGTTTGAAAACTGACCTATTTTCGATTCGATAAAGACGGTTTTTACATAAAAACACACATGCGATGAGTCGCATTCGCGGGCTAATCGCTCACCTTCGCGTATGTTCGATAAATTTTAATGTTCAGAGTGATTTCACTTTTTAAAGTCAGTTGGATCTTTGAATAGTTTGTGTTGGACGTTTTTAAACAAACACTACTCTCAGATATTTTTATAACAATTTTCCAGTGTCAAAATCCTATATTATGTTTCTTTATACTATTGCATTCATATCTTTTGATTTACATTTTTAACTTGTTATTCATCTCAGAAAGTTTATTTTTACTTTGGATTATTCTCCAGGAATATTCTGCAAAACGAAAAAATTTATGAGAAGTGGAAAAACGAGAACCGATGTACCACGTGTAGCCGGGCTCTTATGTAATGGGATTTGTGGATGACGACCAGTGATTGTAGTGGTCAGCAATGAGCAGATACAAAATCACGTCGAGCCAAGCGTGACTGAGAAAAATTGACTTTTAGGATTTGTCAAAGGGTGAAGAAATCCAAAAATGGGGAGAATTTTTAGCTTGGTCGGCGTGATTATTTTCTTTCGATTTATCAGGATAGGTAAGGGCTAATCATTAGATCAAATAATTATTATTGCTATAATATTGATGTTATTGTTATGGCCAGATGAAGTATAAATTAATATAGAGTGAATAAAATTATTGTTTCTCTACTGGCCGTAGTAATTTATTACGTTTAAAACATGTTTCGTCTGTCAACGTCGGACCTCATCAGTTACAAATAACTAGATCTTAAAAAATTAGAGATGAAAATGTCGATTCGCGCAATGTATTCTTAGTTGAGTATACATGTTGGTTAATTTTTTTTTCAATTTTTAAACCAGTATGTAAACTCAACTAAGAAACCACTTCGAAAATCGACATTTTTATCTCTAATTTTTTAAGATCTAGTTCTTTGTAACTGATGAGGTCCGGCGTAGACGGACGAAACATGTTTTAAACGTAATAAATTACTACGGCCAGTAGACAAACAATAATTCACATCTATTCCAATTATTATTGCTCTTTGGATTTTTGGATTGAAATATAATAATGTTGGTGATAACCCTCTTTTAAAACTAATGGTCGATTTGAAAAATGATATTATCCAAATCCAAAATAGCCTAATAAGAAGGTGACAACAACCAAGCGATATTTTATATTTTTAATAAATAAAAAACGGGATCCAAGTTAAACTAGATTTTTTTCAATTATTCCTGACACAGTTTTTGCCTTTGGAAGTCAAGATAAATTACAAGGAGTGATAACAATAAGGTAACTGCACAATGAAGGTGCAGTTCTTCGGAACTTATAGTCCAAATGATATTGCAAATTTTGCTAAAATTGTGGAAAATGATCAAATGGAATTCAGATAAATCAAAATTTAAATGGCTCTTTAACGTCCAAAAGAACACTCTAATATCAATAAATTCTTAGGACTTTAAAACATTAAATGTTTAAATTTTAAACTTCAAGAACAAAAAATAACGAAATTTGAAGAAACACAATTTTGTTGTGATTGTTTCAAAAAAAATGTTGTTATTAAATTATTACAAAAGCATGAAATTTGGAGTTAAGGTTTCTTTTTCTGGAAAACTTTGCAAATGGAATAACATGAATTTTTTGAAATTTTTTCTCTTTAAATTGAGTCGAATATTACTTCAGAATACTGTATATGTTTAACTAATTGTGATATTCAACTTTTCTTTTCTTGTATCTGATGAGAACTTTCTTATTGTTTTAAAATCCACTTGAAAATTGTAAAAATATTAAAAATTAACAAAATGGCGACCGTTTTTATGAAAATAACAATTTTTTTCAAATAGGCGAGTTACGGAATTAAAGTAAAAAAAATGGATTATTTCGAATAGTTCTAACGAAAGTTCCTCTTCTCTTCTTCGATATTTTGGACCAAAATTTAAAAAAAACAGCATTCAAAAAATAATTGAGATAATTTTTTTATTCTAAAGGGGCTTTATCATTCTTTCGAAATTCACTGGAAAATTTGAAAAATATTTAAAATTAATAAAAGGGGGGCGGTTTTTCTGAAAAAAAAATTCGAAAACTGTGACAAATATCGAAAATAGAATGAGAACTTTTTGTAGATCATTTAAATAGGAACAACTTTGTTCCTAAAGTTCTTTCGTATCTAGCGTATTTTTTTTTAAATTCTAATATTTGATTTCCAAAAAAACCGCTGTCATTTTGTTAATTAACAAAAATTTTTTTCATTTTCTAATGGACGTTGAAAGAGTGTTGAACCTCTCAATAATATCAAGATAGAATAGTTAAATGTTTCAATTAGTTAAAAAATACTAAAAATACTTAAAATGTTTAAACTAAAAAATGGTTAAACTCTTAGAAATGTAAAAGAATTTCAAAATAATTAAAGACAACCAAAGGACAAGGACAAGTGCGAATATTTTCATTCAAAATAGAATTAAAAACAAATAAAGGGAAAGAAACATTTTTTTAAATTTTAAATGCAAGTACTTGCATTAGGGTAAGGCAGAAATACAACATTTTTGAAAGTCAGTAATGGCAAGTGCTAAAAAATTGCTATGTGTCATTACAAATAAAAATCACTTATGACTTTTTAAAGTCAAAAATAGTACTGCGGTGTCGCAATGAGGTCAAACATTTTTTTTTAATGAGAATTTAAAAAAAAATTTCCTATGAGTTCAAAAATTATGGTAATTTTTTTTTATGTACAGTGTTTGGTATTGAATGTTAATGAGAATTCAAAATTGAAAAAGATAACTTTTTTTAGTTGCTCTAGACAACTGAAACATAATTTCCTTAGATCTCGAAAAAATTTTTCTCAGATATTAGCAATTATGTAACACAAAAAACTGTGCATAAAAAATTACCATAATTTTCGTACCCATAAGGCAATTTTTTAAAATTTTAAAATTAGAACTTTGTAACCTCATCGCGATATCGCACAGTGTGCCAAAAATCACTTTTTCTGGAGAAAAATCTCTCGACAGTTAAATTTTCTTCAGATTTGGATGTATTTTTTTAATGACCGTAAGGTTTCCATATATAACGTGCAACTATAATTTTTTTATTTTTCTCAAAGCAACATTTTTCATTTAATAACAAATTAAATTTGTTTTTTTTTTAGACAATTTTTCAAGTATGCCACTGCTCTTAAGATCCTAAAGTTCTATAAAACAGGTCTAAAATCAGTATAAGAACTATACAGAAATAATTTGTCATGTGTTGGAGCAAGAAAAAATTTTTTTTCATAATATTATAAACAAATTAATGAACAAGTATCATTTCTTGTGATTTGCAATGATTAGTTTTTGAAATTTATTGCTTTTGCATAAATTAATTAATTATTTAAACAATTTACATACACAGATGCATGTTTTGACCATTTTTCCATGAATGGACTCATTTTTTTAATGAATCAATAAAAAATGTCTCGTTAATTATAGGAGACATTTTTAGTTTATAACACATATTGCTAAATTATTTGTGAATAATGTAAATGATTATTGTGTTGCATGATCATTTTTTTTTCGTATATTCAATTTGTTATGTGGATTTTAATTCTTTTTTCTATTCCTATTGCTCGAAATGTGCATATTTATGTATAATATCGGAATATGCATTTGATTATAAACACTGTTCATGGAAAAAAGTAAAAATAGGTATTTGTTTATAAGAATTGTTTATCTAATTAACATATGCTGTCAACTGGTAATATATGAGAAATAGGACAAATTTGTAAGATGCTTTTAGTTGGTTCCTTAAAAAAATTAAAACATTCATGGAAAAAAGATCGAAATGTGCATTTGTTTATAGAAATTTTTAAAATAATTACCAGTTATTATTAGTTCGAAAAATATGGCAGCAAGAAGTCACTGGCAAGCCATTTTTTGTCGTTTTCGTGACAAAAGTGAATCTATTCATGGAAGAATGTTAAACATAGGCATTCGTTTATAAAAATTGTTTAAATAAATAAAAAATTTTGCCAAACTACAAAATATGACAATAATGAGTCATTGAAAAGACATTTTCAGTTTACCCTGCGAAAAAAATTGAGTCAACTCATTCAGACATTGTCAAACTACGTATTTGCTTACAAAATTTTTTTAAGAAATAAAAAAGAGCAACTATTTATGACTAATCGTAATCGCTCATTAATTTCTCTCATATTTTATACAAAAACTATGAATTTCAACAACTAATCACTTCAAATTACAAAAAATTACTACTTGCTCATCAATTTGCTAATAACATTGTAAACAATTTTTTGTCTCACTCCAATACATAATAAAATATTTTTGTATGTTCTTATACTGATTTAAGGCGAGTTTTGTTGAATTTGAGAATCTCTAGAGTAGTGGCACATTTTAAAAGTTACAAAAAAAATCATTTTTTATTAAATAAAAAATGTTGCTTTGACAAAAATTAAAAATTAGCAATTACACTTTATACCTGGAAGCCTTACGGTCATTAAAAACATACATTCAAATCCGTTGAAAATTGAACTGTCGAGCGATTTTTGTCCCAAAAAAGTACTTTTTGGCACTCTGGGCACCGCTGGACCATTTTTGATGTCAAAAAGTCATTAGAGTTTTTTATTTGAAATAACATTTAACAACATCTCAGTTCTAGCTATTTACGAATTTCAAAAATTTTGTCTTTTCGGTCCACCCTAAATTGTATGTATGCATTGTATGACTATTAAAAACATTATTTGCCAATGGCGATCCGTTTTAAAAAATCGACTTTTTTCAAAATTCTTTTTTTAATGGATTGAAATGTTTATTCATTAAATTTTCATGTAAAATTATGTAAATATAACGTTTTCCTACCAGAAAAAAAAAAAAATTTCCACCAAATAGTTGAATTGTTACCCAAAAAAGATAAATTTTCAGCCAAAGAGATGAAATTTTAACTAAAATGATAAATCTTCAAACAAAAAGATTAATTTTTAACACAGGAGTTCAACTTTCAACCAAGTAATTGAATTTTCAACCAAAAAGACGAATTTTAAACCAAGAAGATTAATTTTCCATTAGAAAAGATAAATTTTCAACCAAAAAAAAAAGAATTTTGTACAAAGTAGTTGAATCCTCAACCAAAACAGATCATTTTCAACCAAACAGTTCAATTTTCAACCAAGAAAGATTTTTCAGTCATGAGGAACTAAAATTTCAATCAAATTATTGAATTCTCAGACTAAAAAGACGAATTTTCAACAAAATAGTTGAATCCTCAGTCAAAACGGATTAATTTACAACCAAGAATTTTTTTCTACAAAGCAGTTGTATTTTTAACCAGAAAATGTAAATTTTCATCAGAAAAGTTAATTTCAAACCAAATAGTTCGATTTTCTACCTAAATAGTTAAACCTTCAACCCAAAAAGACGAATTTTCAACAAAATAGTTGAATCCTCAGCCAAAACAGATTAATTTCCAACCAATTTGTTGAAATTTCGACCAAAAAAGATTTTAATTTTAAATCAAAAATAGTTGAATTCTACCAAAAAAGGCGAATTTTCAACAAAATTATTAAATCCTCAAACAAAACAGATTAATTTTCCACCAAACAGTTGAATTTTTAACCAAAAAGATAATTAGAAGAACTTTCTACCAAAAGAGATGAAGTTTTAAACCGAAAAGACGAAATTGAAAAAAAAGTTGAGTTTTCAACCAAGAAAGGTTTTTCAGTCCAGAAAGAAAAACAATTACAACCAAATGTCGGAGTTTCAGGCGAAAAAGACGAATTTTCAACAAAGCAGTTGAATTTTTAAACCGAAAATATAAATTTTCAACAAGAAAGTTAATTTGCAACCAAATAGTTAGATTTTCTACCCAAATAGTTGAACTTTCAACACGAAAAGACAAATTTTCAACCGAAAAGCATGACTTGTCAACAAAATTGTCAAATTTTCAAAAATAATTAAATCCTCAACCAAAGGATGAGATTTTTATCTGAAAAAGATGCATTTCCGAACCAGAAAGGCGAAATTCAATTTAAATTATGAATCTTTAAACAAACAAATTAATTCTTAACCATTGAAAATTCAAGAAAAGAAAGCGGTGACCCGTTTTGGAAAAAGCGACTTTTTTGAAAAAAATGTTATTATGAATTGAAATGTTCATTTATTGAATTTTCATGTAAAATTATCTGAATATAACATTTTCAACATCTGAATTTTGTATTAAAAACAAGTGTTAAAAATGTGATGTTCACATAAGTTTACATGAGAATTTAATAAATAAACATTTCCATCCATAAACATTTTTTGAAAAAAAGCCGATTTTTTCGACAACGGGTAGCTATTGGCAAATAATGTTTTGGCAAATTAATAGTCATCTAATAAAATTTCAGCATGGAATTTATTAAATTTTAAAAAATTCAATTCTGACCATCTGCTTGTAAGGAGAAATGAATGATCTAGAATTTGCGCTTAAAGCTTTTATTCCAAGAATTTGTGTTGAACATAGGAACATAGAAAAATTGAATTTCTATTTTGATCGATTTCTCTCTATTTTTTCAGGTAGAGAAGTTTCCTTAGGCATACGTTTCTTTCATTTTTTATTTTTTTATTTTCAAGAAACTGAAGTTTCTTAGTACGATCAATTTTTTATATCACTCTACTAAAAAAAGTATTAAAAAAGTGGCCTTGCATAAAAAAGTATCAAAAAACTAAAAAAGTGTGGAACTTCGAAGCTTGGTATAGCGTTAGGGCTAGAGTTACGGATAATTCCGTAACGGTAGACAGTTTGTTATTTCATACCCACCATTATTTATTCAAAGAATTATAATTGAACATAAGGCTAAAGCACAATGATTCTTTTCTCTACAAACGAAATAAAAAGTCAAGCATAATTTATATTCAGGATGGTCAGCTGGAAAGGAGTTAGTCTTACGGATAATTCCGTAATGGTAGACAGTTTATTATTTCATACCCACCATTTTTATCCAAAGAATTATAATTGAGCTTAGGGCTGAAGGACAATGATTTCTTTCTACAAATTAAATGAAAAGTCATGCATAATTTATATTCAAGATGGTCAGCTAAAAAGGGTTAGTCTTACGGATAATTCCGTAACGGTAGACAGTTCGTTACTTTATACCCACCATTACTTATCCAAATAATTATAATTAAGCTTAGGACTGAAGCACAATGATTTTTTTTCTACAAATGAAATAAAAAGTCAAGCATAGTTTATATTCAGGATGGTCAGCTGGAAAGAGGTTAATCTTACGGATAAATCCGTAACGGTAGACAGTTTGTTATTTTATACCCACCATTATTTATCTAAAGAATTATAATTGAGCTTAGGGCTGAGGTGCAATGATTATTTTCTACTAATGAAATAAAAATTCGAGCATAATTCAATTCCAGGATGGTCTCAGGGTTGTTTGGACACAGGATGGGAAAAGATTATCGATATGAAACCAGAAAGCCTTAATTCGAGTTCGGTGTTATACGTTGGTATGAATTCCCAAGGTCTCGTCAACACATGTTTTGAAAGGTATTTATTAATTCCTAATAATAATAATGAAAGAACGTGAAACTCAATTTAGAAGTATGTTCTTTAACTAATATTTCAAAATTTGAAATATCACCTTTTTAAGCAAAATTCAGTTTCCCCCATAAGTATAGTTTAATCTCTAAAAAGAAGAAGTATGATAAATATTCATACGCACGTATATGCTAGTTTCAAAACAATTTGTTTTCCAGAACTCAAATGATTATTATCACCTACTTTACCATAAAAATTTGAATACTAAAAGACGTCAGATTTTCAACTCATAATGATACAACAACATGAATTCCATTAACAGATGTCATGCATTTATTTCAACCATATAAATTGCATCATGAAAACATAGTTTTAGCAAATTTATTTTCAATAAAAGCTGATTGAATTAATCCATCATAAATGCATGATGAAAAAAATAAGTTAAAAAAGTTTGAGATTAAAAACAAGAAACAGTTCGAGTACCATAAATCTATAAAAATTTACATACTCTTTTATCTCTCATAGGAAGTGGCTATTAATTACGTAAGGCTTTTTTTGGGGGGGGGGGGGAGTCCAAATTATTTAATACTTAATTTTCCTATTTATAAATACTTTTTCCTTAATATGCTAATTAATACCTGTTTTGGCTGTTGAAATTACTTTTTATACTATTATATATGGTACATTAAATCCTTATTTGTTTTCTTTTCTGTGAATTCCTTTGAAAGGTTCGTGAATCCCTTACAATTTTTTTAATTATGCAAAAATTCCCTGAAATCATTTGAATTCCACATATATCGTACATTATAATCTTTTAAAATCCCTTTAAAATGTTGGAGTTATCTGAAAAACCCCTGAAACCCAATAAAAACTGTGAAAATCACGTAAAATTGTTTGAGATTCCGTGAAATCTATTGAAATTCATGAAATCGCTTCAGAATCCTATAAAAGTCCCTTATCATCCTTTAAAATCTATGGAAATTCCTTAAAATCTCTAAAAGCCGGCTAAAATCCTTAAAATCTTAAAATCTTAAAGTCTCTTAAAAACCTTCAAAATCTTTGAAAATCCCATGAAATCCCTTCAAGTCCCTTCAAATCTTCGAAATCTATTAAAATTTCCTGACGTTTTCCAAAATTCGAGAAAAACTCAGATTCTCTTTGAAATTGTATCAGGTATACCCAGTAGTTTGAAAAATTATAATTCCTTGGAATCTTTTAACGACCCTAAAATCTTTAAAATCTCTTGAGATCCCTTTGAATACCCCAAAATATTTCAAATCCTTTTATATCTTTTGAAATCCCCTGAAATTTTTTGAAGCTCTTGAAAATTTCTTGAAAGTTGTCAAAATATCCTAAAATCGTTAAAATCCCTTGAAATCCCTTCCGATTCTCGAAATCTATTGAATATTCCTTGGAATCTTCTAAAATATCCTAAAATCTGTAAAATCCCTTAAAACACCTTCCAATTTTTGAAATCTGTTGAAAATCCCTTGGAATCCTTTAAAGTGCCCTCAAATACAAAAAATTCTTTCAAATATTTTCAAACCCCTTGACATTTGTTAAAGCTCTTGAAAACTCCTTGGAACCTTTTAAAATGTCCTAAAATCTTTGAAATCCCTTAAAATCCCTTACAATTCTTGAAATCTATTGATAAGTCCTTGGAATCTTTCGAAATATCCCAAGATCTTTAAAATCCTTTGAAATCCCTTCAAATTCATGAAATCTATTGGAAATTCCTTGGATTCTTTTAAAATAACCTAAAATATTTTAAATCGTTCGAAAGCTTTTGAAATCCCTTGAAATTTTGTAAAGCTCTTGAAAATTTCTTGGAACCTTCTAAAATGTCATAAAATATTAAAAATCCCTTGAAATACCTTCCAATTCTTGCAATCTATTAAAAATTGATTGGAATATTTTAACAAGTCTAAAATCTTTAAAATCCCTTAAATTCCTTTCAATTCTTGAAATCTATTGAAAATTCCTTGAAATTCTTCAAAATATGTATCCTAAAATATTTAAAATTCTTTAAAATTTTTGTAAATTCCTTAAATTTTCATAAAATATCCTAAAACCTTATAAATCCTATAAAATCCTTTCAAAACTTCCGAAATTCTTTAAAACTGTATGAAATTCTTTTAAATACCTAGAAGTCATTGAAATCCTTGGAAATTACTTGACATATTTAAATCTCTTAGGATCTTTTACAATACCCTAAAACGTTTTAAATTCTTTGAAATCTTTTGAAATCCCTTGAAATATTTGAAGGCTCTTTAAAACTCCATGGAACCTTTTAAAATCTCCTAAAATTTTTAAAATCGCTTAAAAGCCCTTGAAATTCTTGAAATCTATTGACAATATCTTGAAATCCCTTCGAACTCTTTAAATCTTTAGATTTAAAATTAGATTCCAAGGATATCGTACATTACAGTTGCCTGAAATCCCTTTAATTCGATTGAGCTTCCTGGAAATCCTTTAAAATCAATGAAAATCCCTTAAAATGTCAAAAAGTTGGCTAAAATCCTTGAAATTCTGTGAAATATTTCGAAATATTACGAGATCCCATTAAATCTTTAAAATCTCTGTAAGCTTTATTCCAATCTTTAAAATCCATGGGAAACTTTCGAAACCTTTTAAAACACCTATTTTAAAATCCATTAAAATCTTTCAAAAGTCATTAAAATTCCTCGAAATCCCTTAAAATCTTTTGAAACCCTATGAAATCTCTTCGAATCCCTTAAAATCTTCGAAACCCCATAAAAATTCGCAGACATCCTTCAAAATTCGTGAAAAATTGAGATTCGCTCTGAAATTGTACTAGGTGTACCTAGTAGTTTAAGGAGATTACAACTTTTTCAAATTCTTGAAATCTTTTCAAATCATTTGAAATCTGTAAAACCTCCCGTAATCCTTTGGAATCGCTTAAAATACCCTACAACTTTTGTAATTCTGTGCAATCTTTTTAAATCCTTTCAAATCTCATGAAATACACAAAAAGCTTTGGAAATGTCGTTAAATTCCGTAACATTTTTTAATTATTTGAAATACTTTGTTCTCCTTTAAAATACCTTAAAATGTCTAGAAGTCCATTGAAATCCTTTTAAATCACTGAAAATCTTTTAAATTTTTAAAAATCTCGTTTACAATGAAAACAACTGATATATTGTTCATTATTGAGTAAAAAATATAAAATCTTACATAAAAAGGGGGGGATGGTCACAAAAATCTTACAAATCTTTACAACGAAGGGGGGAGGGGGGCTAAAATTTAAAAAATCATCCTTACATAATTAATGGACGTTCCCATATGAACACTGCGTATGGGTCGTTGCCAGAAAGTTGTGAAATTTAAGTCCCGGCCGTCTTACCCATTTCCTTGAGTTAATATATTTTTCAAAATAATACTAGGATAAATTACTATCATTGAGAAATTTATGACAAAAGAATTTTATGAATGAATTATGCTCATATGAATTATTTGTATTGAGTTGAAGAATCTAAAATTTATCCATAGTGATAAATATTTTTGTTCTAAAGTTGCTTAAATAATTATGCTTAAAAGTCTGTCCCTTAAGTTTTGTTTCCACTCACTAACACTCGTATTTTGGGATAGAACTCGAAAAAAATCGCTTTAAAAAATCTGAAATAATTAATTTTATTCGTGTTTAGTGTTCATATGAGCATAAGAATATTAATTGTTCGTAAAATTAACAAAATTTTGAAAAATATGCATCGTATGATTTTCGTGTTACCAAACTTCGGTAATCATGTTTTGATGATTACTAATAAAATAAGAAGAAAATTGAAAATGTGAATACACTGCCGAATAGAGCCCGAAGAAGAAGAATTTTCGCTATTTTTCAAGATTTTTAAGTCCGCTCTAAAAATTTAAAAAATAGTTTCGAAATTTGATCTTCCACTCAGTAGCACTGGGTAACTATGCGCTGTAACTTTTTTATAGGTTTTGTTCGTCTTGTTTAAACTTTATCTTTTAAGCTTAACTCAAAATTTATCAGAGAAAAAAATATTTATTGAAAATGATCAATAATCATCTTCTTAAGATGTGTTTTTAGAGGTGCCTTTAATTATTCAGAGGCAAAGTCTTCAACTTTTAATTCAAAAATGACGAAATTTCAAGTTTCCAGTTCTTAACCTAAACGCTTTCACTGAAGGAAGTTGTTATATGATATTTCTTAAAGATTGAAATGAAATCTACTCTTTAATGAAAAATTGTTTGTGTGCTAAAAATGAACACCCAAAAAACTCACAAATCAAAAATAGATTTCGATCCTACCCACTTTTCCGGCTGATTGGCGACAAATGTAATATAGATGTACAAGAAAAAATAAAAAAAGAGGGAGAAAAAGAAAGAGTCAACCAAAACCAGCCTCACACTTTTGTCCGCCTTTTTTATACTACTGGGGGCCAACATGTTTCGAAGCTAATTTAGACTTCCTCATCAGGGGTAATTTATAGGAATACTACAGTTATAAATAATGAAACACATATTGATCAAATTCGAATATTACTTGTATATAAAATTAAAAGTTTGTTATCAAATGTTGTTTGGTCAGTCTTTTCATGTTCTTAATAAAATCAAAAATCTTTAAGATCGAAATGAAATTCACTCTCTTATGAAAATTTTATTGTTTTAAAATGGAAAACACCAGAAAGTTCTATGTATCTGTGCATAGGAACTTTTTTAACCAAAATATTATCCACTGTTTAATTAAATGATAGCCCGCCAAAATTGTTTTCGGTCGATGACACTAAGTGTCGCCACTTATCGCGTTTTGCTTATTGTTTTGTCTGCAGATGTTTTCTTCTGACACGTGTCATAAGAAAGTTCACATTAAATCAAACTAAGCAACGAACATTTCTTACGCTTTTCATTTAATATGAAATTAAAAAGCAATGAAATAGAATAACAATCACTGGACAAGTCATATTTTCAGCTTATAAAATCTAAGATCAATCATCATTAAAGGTACGTAATATTATGATTTTTCCGATAAACACAACTTAACCTAAATTTTTGCAAATAATATTTGTAACCAAAGGAATGAATATAATTACATGGAAAACATACATCAAAAATTGAATTTTCAAACTGATTCGATGGAATGTTTGTTGTCTACTTTGTTGTTAAAAAAATTATAATTTCTCATTTAATGACATTCATCACTCCGATAGTTCGCATACTTACCGATGGTCATCAGATAAGATACGTTCAAAATTCAAGAAATTATAATTCTAAAATATTGTAATTAATATATTTAGTAATTTTTAGAAGAACCAATCTTTTCTGAACTATGATTTTACTAGAGTTGCCACCTCGCGAAGCTGTCAATCTCAGAGATTTTATTGAACTTCATATTTATGAAGAATATGTTAAAAATCAGGTTCTACGGCAATTTAATTCCTTCTTTTAATTTTCACTCGTTTTTGAGCATTTTTTAATAATTTTAAATTTGCTGAAAGATTGTAAAAATGTTGACGTAATGTCTGAAAATTTTCACGAATTTTCAAGGATTATCCAGCAGTTTCTTCGTTTTAAAGAATTTTTGAAAAATCATTCGCAATTTGTCAAAATGTATAAGTGTCCCGGATTATTTTTAAAGATTTTTTTAGAGAAGCAGTCGAAGCCACGCTCAAAGATGTATTTTACTTTTTTGTGACTTTAACCAAAATAAACTCAAACTTAACCCACACGGATTATTCTGGGATCTGTCGGGAGGTTAGAATTTTGAAAGTATCTATTTTTTTCTTTATCATTTTTGGAAAAATTTTCAGATCAAGGAAATGAATCAGTCTGGGGTTCACGGAGGTGTTCAAGCGAAAATGAAAGGATTTGTCGGCGATGGATCATTTCTCCCGTATGTCCACTGCACGGGTCATCAAATGAATTTGGTCCTATTGCATGCAGCAGAAGATAATAATGCTAGTCCATCAATCAAAGTATTTTTGCAACCAATCAAAGCATCTTCAAATATTTCTCGCAATCTCATCGACGGCGGAATGCAATTCTAGAGGAAAGCGAAAGATCCCCACGAAACTCGAGCAATTTTGGAATTCAGCTTCTTAAAGAATTGAGAAAAGAAATTTTTTAATCAAACGTTCAAACCGGAAATGATGCACTTCATGAACAGGTTGACAAAGAAATTATGACAAGTGAAAGAACACATCAAAAGTCCGAGTATGACACGTTGGGCTTCACGATTAAAAGCAGTGGAAGCGATCATTCAGAATTTTGAATGTATCATCAATTGCATAGAAGATGAAATTTCAAGAGTTGGAGCTTCTGGAGAAGATATAATAACTGCTCGATCGTTACTTTCCTCGATGAATTGGTTGTTTTTCCTCAACTTGTGGTGGCATTCAGTACTCAGCGTGATAAATACTGTTCAAGTTCGTTTGCCAAAAAAAAGATTGGATTTGATTATGGCTCAAAGGTGCATTTTAACCGCACTCGAAAAATTGAAAGGCTTCAGAAACGAAGGCACTTACTATACAATAATTTCGTGCTGAAATCGAAACACAAACAGATTTTTTACGATAAATCTGAAATATGAATTGATCGATTTTGCTGGCATGTATTTCTCGGAAAATCGTGATTTCTCGAACAACAGTCCATTACATTATTTAAAGTCTGTATTTGAAAACAATTCAATGGACAGTTTCCCCGAGTGTTGCACTTTATTTAAATTGTTTTTGACTTTACCTGTAAGTTCAGCTAGTGCTGAACGAGTCATGAGTTCTTTGAAAATTGTGAAAGAATATC
>JAUMHM010000049.1:8449363-8469160 GCA_032362435.1 Melikaiella ostensackeni
GTAGCCAATGGCTACGATACTTTTTTTTTGGGGGGGGGGGGGGTAAACTGCGGTTATTAACGAGTGGGTTGGGGGTAAAAAATAGCCTAGAATGAGTAAAGAAGTTTATGGACGGCCCCAAAAGGAAAGCACAAAGGGAGTTAGGCAACGAGAGGACCTGCTAATTTGCTCCTGCGAAATTGTCCTTCCGACTTTACCAACTTCCGGCACAATTCCTCCATTTTACTCCATGGGCCATTAGTTTACTTTTACCTTTTGAAACAGAAGTACTGATTATAATAGTCTTAATAGGTTATAGGCCCAGGGAGAAGGCCTTCCAATTAATTCAAGTTGAGCATAGGCAAAATATTTGCAGCAGGTTATGGGCCCAGGGAGATTTTCTTCAAACAAATTCAAGCTCAGCAGAGGCACAATATTTCCAACAGGTTATGGTCGCAGGGAGATGTTCTCCAAATAAATTCAAGTTTTGCACAGCACAATGTTTCCAACAGGTTATCGACCCAGAGAGATGTTCTTGAAATAAATTCAAGTTTAGCATAGGCAAAATATTTCGAACAGGTTATGAGCCCATGGAGATGATCTTGAAATAAATTCAAGTTTAGCACAGGCACAATATTTCCAACAGGTTATAGGCCCAGGGAGATGTTTTTCAAATAAATTCACGTTTAGCATAGGCAAATTCACGTGATCATCTGGTACGTGACATGTAGAGAAAGTAGGTGAAGAGGAGAGTTCAGAGGGGTCTTTCGTTTGGATGGAAAGAGAGTGAGAGAATGAGACACGAGTCCAGAACAAACAGACAATTTGGCTTATTTTAAGGGCAGCCTTGCAATCTCTGGAAGCTACTCGAGGGGATGTGGCAAAAAATCGGGGGTTGCTTTCGGTGACTGATACGGCACTGACTAACGAGCACCGACCACGACTCGTTCCGCTCTTAAAGTCCCGGAGGGTGGTCCTCCCATCCTAGCGAGGAGAACATTAAGCAACGCTGCCCGAGCCAGTATCAATCACCTACCGACCCACGTTTGCCTCTGCTTCGGCTTCTGCTTCTGCTACCGGTGGTTGACAGAACCGGAGGTGACGCGATTGAATACCACCCTCCGAGGACACCCTTGGAAACATCACCCCCTTTTCGGATGCATGATCCATCCAGCTTCGGGCTACATTTTCAGCAAAGCAGAAAAGAGAATCTATCGCAATAGCCAATCGCTTTCCACCCTAATGGTAATCGGGAAGGGGTGAAAGTCTAACCAATTTTTCGAAAATATTCGGCCCGACCAAAACCATAAGGGTTTCCGTCCGGGGCTACGAAACCCTATAAATTAGAGCCAGTGGTAATTTGGACAAATAAAAATGATATAAAATAGTAATTAGATCAGATAAAAATTAGAGCGAATTGTAATTTGAAAAATTAAAATGATGCCAAATGGTAAGCCGGAAAAATAAAAATTATAACAAATAATAGCAATTGGGAAATATGAAAGTAATGACGAATGGTAATTCGTAATAATAAAAATTAGGGATAATGGCAAATCGGAAAGATAAAAATTATGACAAATGGTAATTCGGGAAAATAAAAATTATGGAAAACGTTGACACGGTAAAATGAAAATTATGACAAACAATAGCAATTGAGAAAAATAAAAGTGGTGAGAAATGGTAATTCGTAATAATAAAAATTAGGCCTCACGGCAAATCGGAAAAATAAAAATTATGCCAATTGGTAATTCGGAAAACTAAAAATTAGGGGGAAATAGAAAAATAGGGGAAGAATGAGAATTATGACCAATGAAATTTCGGAAAAATAAAAGTAATGACGAATGGTAATTCGTGATAATAAAAATTAGGGTAAATGGCAAATCTGAAATATAAAAATTATGTCAAATGGTGATTCGGACAAATAAAAATGAGGGCAAATTGCAATTCGAAAAATTAAAGTAATACCAAATGATAGTCCAGAAAAATAAATATTATGACATACAGTAGCGATTGCGAAAAACAAATGTAAGGACGAATGGTAATTCGCAATAATTATAACAATGAGGGCTAATGGCAAATTGGAAAAATAAAAATTATGCAAAATGGTAATCCGTAAAAATAAAAATTAAGGTGAAAATGAAAATTATGACAAATAATAGCAATTGAGAGAAATAGAAGAAATGACCAATGGTAATTTGTAATAATATAAGTTAGGGCAAATGGCAAATCCGAAAAATAATAAGTATGTCAAATGGTAATTCGGAAAAATTAAAATTATGTCAAATGGCAATAAAATAAAAATTAGAACAAATTGCAATTTGAAAAATTAAAATGATACCAAATGGTAATCCGGAAGAATAAAAATTATGACAAATGATAGCAATTTAAAAAAATAAAAGAATGGTAATTCGTGATCGAAAAAATTAGAGCTAATGGCAAATCGGAAAAATAGAAATTTTGCCAAATGGTAATTCGGGGAAAAAATAAGGGGGAGAAGGAAAAATAAAGAAAAAATGAAAATGATGACAAGTGGCAATTCGGAGAAATAAAAATTGAGGCAAATGTTGACTTGTTAAAATCAAAATCATGACAATTATAGGCAGTTGAGAAAAATTAAAGTAATGGCGAATGGTAATTCGTAATGATAAAAATTATGGCAATGGCAAATCCGAAAAATAAAAATTATGCCAAATGGTAATGCGGAAAAATAAAATTTTGACAAAAATTGACATTCAGAAATATTAAAATTAGGGAAAATATGAAAATTATGACAAATAATAGCAATTGAGACAAATAAAAGTAATGAAGAATGGTAATCCGTAATAATAAATATTATGGTGAATGGAAAATCCGAAAAATAAAAATTATGCCAAATGTTAGTTCGGAAAAATTTAAATGATGACAAATGGCAAATCGGAAAAATAAAAATTGTGCCAAATGGTAATTCGGAGAAAAAAATAAGGGGGAAAAGGAAAAATAAAGAAAAAACGAAAATGATGACAAGTGGCAATTCGGAGAAATCAAAATTGAGGCAAATGTTGACTCGTTAAAATCAAAATTAGGATAATTATTGGCAGTTCAGAAAAATAAAAGTGATGGCGAATGGTAATTCGTAATGATAAAAATTAGGGCAATGGCAAATCCGAAAAATAAGAACTATGCCAAAAAGTAATTCGGAAAAATAAAAATTATGCGAAATGTGAAATCGGTAAAATGAAAATTAGGGGGGAAAAGAAAAATAGGGGAAAAATGAAAATTTAGACAAATGATATTTCGGAAAAATAAAAACAGGGTCAAATGTTGACTCGGTAAGATGAAAATTATGACAAATAATAGCAGTTGAGCAAAATAAAAGTAATGACGAATGGTAATTCGTAATAATAAATATTATGGTGAATGGCAAATCCAAAAAATAAAAATAATGCCAAATGGTAATTCGGAAAAATTCAAATTATGACAAATGGCAATTCCGAAAAATAAAAATTAGAGCAAATTGCAATTCGAAAAATTAAAATGATACCAAATGGTAATCCGGAGAAATAAAAATTATGGCAAATAATATCAATTGAGAAAAATGAAAGTAATGACGAAAGGTTATTCGTAATAATAAAAACTAGGGAAATGCAAATCCGAAAAAATAAAAGTTATGCCAAATGGTACTTCGGAAAAATAAAAATTCTGGGAAATGTGAAATTGGAAAAATGAAAATTAGGGGGAAAAGGAAAAAAGGTGAAAAATTAATATTATGACAAATGAATTTTCGGAAAAATAAAAATTGGGGCAAATATTGACTCGGTAAGATGAAAATTATGACATATAATAGCAATTGAGAAAAATAAAAGTAATAACGAATGGTAATTCGTAATAATAAAAATTAGGGTAAATGGCAAATCCGAAAAATAGAAATTATGCCAAATGGTTATTCTGAAAAATCAAAATGATGGCAAATGGCAATTTAGAAAAATAAAAATTGGAGCAAAATGCAATTCGAAAAATTAAAATTTTGACAAAAATTGACATTCAGAAAAATTAAAATTAGGGGAAAAAATGAAAATTATGACAAATAATAGCAATTGAAAAAAATGAAAGTAATGACAAATGGTAATTCGTAATAATAAAAATTTGGGCTAATGGCAAATCGGAAAAATAAAAATTATGCCAAGTGGTAATTCGAAAAAATAAAAATTATGCGAAACGGGAATTCGGGAAAATAAAAATTAAGGCAAATTTTGACTCGTTAAAATCAAAATTATAACAATTAAAGGCAGTTGAGAAAAATAAAAATAATTACGAATGGTAATTCGTAATAATATATATTAGGGCTAATAGCAAATCGGAAAAATAAAAGTTATGCTAAATGGTAATTCGAAAAAATAAAAATTATAGAAAATGTGAAATCGGAAAAATAAAAATTTGGGGGAAAAGGAAAAATGAAAATTATGACACATGAAATTTCGGAAAAATAAAAATTGGGGCAAATGTTGACTCGGTAAAATAAAAATTATGACAAATAATAGCAATTGAGAGAAATGAAAGTAATGACGAATGGTAATTCGTAATAATAAAAATTAGGGTAAATGGCAAATCCGAAAAATAAAAACTATGCCAAACGGTAATTCGGAAAAATTAAAATGATTGCAAATGGCAATTCGGAAAAATAACAATTAGAGCAACTTGCAATTCAAAAAAATTAAAATGATACCAAATGGTAATCCGGAAAAATAAAAATTATGTCAAATGGTAATTCAGAAAAACTAAAAGTGATGGGAAATGTGAAATTGGAAAAAGAAAAATCAGGGGAGAAAGGAAAAATAAGGGAAAAAATGAAAATTATGACAAATAACATTTCGGAAAAGTAAAAATTGGGGCAAATGGTGACTCGGTAAAATAAAAATTATGACAAATAATAGCAATTGCGAAAAATAAAAGTAATAACGAATGGTAATTCGTTATAATAAAAATTAGGGCAATGTCAAATCCGAAAAAATAAAAGTTATGTCTAGTAGAAATTCGTAAAAATGAAAATTGTGTCAAATGGCAGTTCGAAAAAATGAAAATTAGAGCAAATTGCAATTCAAAAAATTTAAATGATACCAAATGGTAATCCGGAAAAATAAAAATGATGGGAAATGTGAAATCCTAAAAATTAAAATTAGGGTGAAAAGGAAAAATATGGGAAAATGAAAATTATGACAAATGATATTTCGGAAAAATAAAAATTGGGGCAAAATGTTGACTCGGTAAGATGAAAATTATGGCAAATAATAGCAATTGAGAAAAATAAAAGTAATGACGAATGGTAATCCTTAATAATAAAAATTAAAGTAAATGGCAAATCCAAAAAATGAAAATTATGCCAAATGATAATTCGGAAAAATTAAAATTATGACAAATGGCAAATCGGAAAAATAAAAATTGAGGGCAAATGTTGACTCGGTGAAATAAAAATTATGAAAATTAAAGGCAATTGAGAAGAATAAAAATGATGCCAAATAGTAATTCTGAAAAATTCAAATGATGGCAAATACCATTTCAGAAAAATAAATAGGTATTTTCTTATAAGAATTGTTTAATAATTAACATTTGCTGTGAGTTAGAAATATATGACAGCAAGAAGTCATTATTAAGACATTTTTAGTTGATTACTTTACAAAAATAAGACTATTTACGAAAAAAAATCGAAATTTGCATTTGTTTATAGAAATTGTTTGAATAATTAAGAGTTATTGTTAATTCGAAAAATGTGACAGCATGAAGTCACGGGAGAGACATTTTTAATCGATTCCGTAAAAAAGTGAGTCTATTCTTGGAAGAATGTTGAACATGGGCATTCGTTTATAAGAATTGTTTAAATAAATAAAAATTTTGGTCAAAATACAAAATATGAGAGCAAAGTGTCATGTTCAACGAAAAAGCTGGTGATTCACGTTTGGAAACGCATGAAAAACATCGAATTAGTTATTACGAAGTTTTGGATACAATGAACAACGAATTGCAAGAACGTTCAGCAGGATTTGGAGAAATAAACGACTTTTTCGGTTTTTTGATGACCGAGAATTTGAAAAATGTAGGAGAAGATAATTGGGAAACAAGGGTTGGGAAACTGATGAAAAAATACTCGGAATTTTTCACAACAGATCTGAAATATGAATAGATCAGTTTTGCTGGCATGTATTTCTCGGGAAATCGTTACTTCTCGAACGACGTTCCATTACATTATTTAGAGTTTGTAACTGAAAACAATTTAATGGACAGTTTCCCGAGTGTTGCACTGTATTTAGATTGTTTTTGACTTTACCTGTAAGTTAAGCTAATGCTGAACGAGTCATGAGTTCTTTGAAAATTGTGAAAGAATATCGCCGAGCTTCTTTAGCTGAAGACACGCTCGATAATTATTGTATCTTTTACATTGAAAGATCAGTAGCAAACTCAATTAATTTGGATTATGCGATGGAAGTATTTACTTAACAAAAAGCAAGACGAGGATTTAAAGTTACATAATATAATCTTCTTGTATTCAATAAAGAATTGTTAACATTATGACGATATTACTTGTTTAATTGTACCACAAAACCGTGCCCCGTGAAAGCATTGCCGCCTGGATCTTTTTTCTTAAATCTGCCACTGATTTTCGTTCTCAAATATAAATACACTACCAATCAATGGGTCCTAAAAGAAAGTACGCAACTCAGGCTGATGGATAGAAACTACCTACCTTACGCACTCTATACTATAAGTTTTGATCTTAAAATTGGTATTTTCGTTCTATTTTGGGTGTGAAGTAATGGGAAAAAATAACTCATTCGGTTTTTTATAGTTCCTTTAAAGAAAAATCATAGTCCAAACTTGAAAACTTTTTGGCAACGACCCACATGGTTTATATTCTGTTTATACTTGCTCATATAACAATTACAATATAAAACTAGTTAGATGGCTAATAATTATTAATAGAACTCTACTGTTTTTCTTCAAAGCATGAATATTGAATAATTGTTTTCTAACAGGTGTAAAAATACAAACTGCAAGGCATTTGTCATAGACACAGCAAGAAGTGGTTGTTTCAGTGTCCAGCCAGACGGTGATGATCTCGTGCCGGAACCTAATGTCACTTTTTATCACAAAATCTGCATAAAAGGTATCACTGCAGTTGTATCATGCAATTTGCCCATATGTTTTTGCTTCTCTTTTATTCTCTTTAAGGTACGTCTGGTTAACTAATACGACGAAAAACGTCTGGGCATTGAACGTTCTCATAATTATTCCCACTTGGGCCTCAGACAATAGCTAGCTAATTGCCAATCAACGAAAGAAGTGTAGATAGAATCGTGATAGATGCTGATGTCAAGAAACAAAGAATTGCTACTCTTTCGAGCGAAGCTGGAGCCTTACTATTGTCGTCTTCAAAATAACATTTATAATTACGAGTTTACATTATTTTTTTTTTAATTTTGGTATATCCGATGGTGACGAAATGAATCACTATAAATGAGGGTTATAAATTTCAAAGAATATCCAAGTTTCACTGGGACTGGGAAATGATTTAAAAAATGAGTGATGTTTAGTCAAACACATTTTTATGAGTTGCATAACAAATTCGTAGAAGCGTTTGGAAAAAAATATTGCTATCAAAGGGGTTACTGGCAATTTCAGAGTACGTCTGAATTCAACAATTTAACGAATTTGAAACATTTTGGGAATTCAACTCGTAGTTTAAAGAAGCACGTTTAATAATCTAAGAAATTTGAATTTAAGTAATTTAGGAGAACTTAAGCTAATTTAGACGAATTCAAGTGAATTCAGAAGAAGTGAACTGAATTCAAAAGATTTCAAAAGATTCTAAATTTTTTAAAATAATTTAAGTAAATTAAAAGAAAATAAGCGAATTCAAGTGAATTCAACAAAGAATTCTAAGAACGAACAAAAATTCATTTATTTCAAGTGAATCTAGAATAATTCAAGTGAACACAAAAGAACCCAAAGAACTAAAAAATTAAGGTGGATTTAAAAGAATTTGAGGAAATTCAGAAAAATTCAAGTGAACATAGAATAATTGAAGGAAACTCAAGAGAACTTGAGTGAAATCAATTCAGAAGAATTGCGGAAACTTAACTCGTTTCAAGTCAGTTAAGAAAACTGTATAAAATTCAAGGCAATTGCAGATAATCCAAAGAATGAACAAAGAATCAGTTGAATTCAGAAGAAGTGGTAAATTCAATAAAATTTAAAGAATTCAAAAAAATTCTTCTGGATTCAATTAAATTTAAAAGAACCCAATGAATTGAAAAAATGTGAGTGAATTTAGAAGAACTAAAGCTAATTCGAAATAAGTCAAGTAAATTGGATTCAGAAGAATGAAAGAAAATTAAATTATTCCATTTAATTTAATTTCGAAGAATTCCAGAAATTCAATAAAATTTAAGAGAATTTAAAAGATCTCAAGAAAATTAAAAAAAAATTCATAGGAATTCATAGGAATTACAAGCAATTAACAAAAATGAAATTCAATTCACAAGAAATCAAGTGAATACAAAATAAACCAAAGCGACCAACAGAGGAAATTTGTTCGGTTCTATTAGAAAATTTAACTTTTAGTTTCGCGATTTTGGTTGTTAATTTTTTTGCCTTCCGTACGTCCAAAACTTCGTTTATAATTTTTTTTTATGACTCCTCAGGCCAATACCTTTTGATATCTGAAGACCACTAAAAATTCCAAGAAATCTATGTAAATTCAAAAGCATTCGAATAAATAAATAAACAAAAAGATAATATAATATATATAATATAAAATATAATATAATAATTAATGATAATAATAATAATAGTAATAATGAACAATAATATCATAATAATATACAAAATAATATATAAATTGATAATAATAAACAAGAATAAACAGAAATAAATAAACAAAAGAATCCAAGGAATAAAACAGAATTCTTTGGGTAAACAAAATTTTAATTAAGTCCTGCAAACGTCAGAAGTGAATGCAGAAGAATTCAATGTAATTTATAAGAATTAAAATAGAATTGAAATAATTCAAGAGAATTAAACAAGAAATTAAAAACAGGCGAATACCTGAATTCACAAGTGCTTAACCCCTAGATTGCCATAAATACGTATTTTATAATTGTACCTTACGCCAGAATTATGATTATTATTATTATTTTATTATTATGCCATTAAGCCAAATCCTTTTCGGCGTAAGCGTAATTGGTTCTGGTTTCGTTGCACTACCGAGTATCAAGCAGTTTATATGGTAAGGGTAAATAAGGAAGGTGTGGGAAAAGGGATAGCTTTTAGATCAATCTAGAAGACGCATGCTGCTCATTCAAACTACACGTTCGTTCCACAACACCGATCCGACAAGAGTTGCTAATAGATCTCTCTAGCAAGCACCCCAGATGAAGAGCTTCACAGAGCCATCATACATCACGACTCACACACATACTCTTTATCTCAATCACATCCGCTAAGCAAAACTCTTCACGAGGACCCATGAGTATCCAAAATCTTTCGTTTCTGACATCACTCTTCTTCATATACAATTGTCCTCCATACATCCCTATTCTTGCATACATATTTTGCTTCCTTTATATCCATACATTTTTTCATGTAAGCTCTTCTGTTTCTACGACTTTTTATATATCTCCACTTTACAGTCTCATTCACACACTCCAACCAATCTTTTTTTTGGTCTACCAGTCTGCTCATAATTCTCTGCAGGTCGTCAATTGATTCTGACGTAACAATCTCATCATCTGCAAACGCCAGTCCATGCACTTTCACTGTCCCGAGATCAACACCTTCATCCTCGAAGAAAGCCATTCTTAGACATTTGTCCACGTATATATTGAACATCCAGGAGGACATAACGCAGCCTTGCTTAAAGCTTTCGCTTTACTACCATCATATATTGCTTTTATTGCTTTTAGAAGCCAACCATTCACTACGCACTCTTTCAGGACTTCCCAAAGTTTAGTTCTATCCACCTTATCCAAAGTTTTTTCCAGATCAACAAATGCACAGAAAACTCTTTTGTATATTCTCAAATTTTTTTCCATGATGTGTCTAGTGCTCAATATCTGATCCGCACATGATCTCCCTGGCATAAATCCACATTGGACTTCCCAGATCCTTTTTTTAGTTATTCCCATGACCTTACCAATAAATATTTTGGTGAATATTTCGCCCATGGTACTTAGTGGGCTAATCACTCTATAATTAGTGCAGTCACCTTTATCATCCTTTCCCATGTAGAGTGGAACGATAATCGCCTTTCTCCAATCATTTGAAACTTCACCGTTCGCAGCATGCATATTCATAAATTTGCTCAGCCATACAAACAAATATCCACCACCGCTCTCAAACAATTCAGCAGTGATACCATCCACACCAGCAGCCTTACCATTCTTTAGTTTCTTAATCACGAATATAATGTCGTCGATATCGATTCTTCTTCCTCTACCTGCAACGGGATTGTCTAACATAACCTCTTCAGCATTTTTCTTAACGAAATCCCTCATACAATCTTTTACTTTGTTCGAATCCCATACCATTTCACCATAAGTATTCTTAATTCCGACCAACTTAGTGCTAGTACTTCCTTTCCTAATATTCTTAGCCCGTTTTCAAGATAATTTCTTTTTTCTTCAAAATTATTTTGCATTTTTTTTATCTTCTTCCGCTTTGATTTTATCCTTGATTTCTTTAACCACTATCTTTGCTTTCCTGTTTTTATCCCTATAATCATTTTCTAGTCTAGTCGAGTACTCCAGTCTTTTTTCCTACAACCGCAGTACCGCACACTTCAGATGCACTCTTGAAGATGCCTTCCCGTAGTATTATTACCCTTGCACCCTCTATACTTTTATTGCACAATTACGTCTAACAGTCTTCTTCATGATGACCTGAATATTTATTCAGCTTTTCACGATTTGTATGTACTTCTGGTTGCTGCGAATTCTCTGTTTTAACTCACGTCTGCTTCGACTTATTCTTAATCCTTCTTCACCTCAATCCTTGATCTAGGTTTATTTTTGAAACCATGAGGTAGTGCCGTTTCACATTCAGAATTTCTCATAACCCTTGTATCCCTTACTAGCCTTCTCAGTCTCTCATCCGCTACAACAAAGTCAATCATACTGCGGCTTTCGCCTCTGCACCAAATATGCATGTGGGTCATTTTACGTCTGAGCCAAGTATTTTTAATTAACAAGCTTTCTTTTAAGCATAAACTAATCAATTTATACCCGTTACCATTCGTTTTTGGTTCCCGAAAATGACCAAGTACCCTGTCGGTCCCTTCGCGTTGTACACCAACTCAGATATTCATATTTTCGAGTAGAATAATTCCTTCCTCAGGATCGCAAGTACCTATTATATCGTTTAACGCTTCACAGAAGGTATCTTTTACTTCACTACTGTCACCATCAATTGGAGCGTAGCATGCTATGATAAAAAGCCTTCTGATTCCCACTTTCATTCTTATTTATAATAATCTAGAAGATACACATTCATACATTTTGAAATGCTGTTCTGCTCTCTCATTCATAATCAAACCAATTCCTTGGCTACCATATGGTTTTTTATCTGCTCCTGATCAAAGCTCTAGACCATTTTCTATCTTTTTCATCTCATATCCCTTCTTCTTCGTCTCCGGTACGCATAAAATATGCATGGGAGTCATTTTATGTCTGAACCAATTATTTGTAATAAACAAGCCTTTTTATAAGCATAAGCTAATCAATTTATTCCCGTTACCATTTGCTTTTGATTATCCAAAATGATCAAACACCCTGTCGGTCCCTTCGGGTTATACACCAACTCAGATATTCATATTTTCGAGTAGAATGATTCCTTTCTCAGGATCGCAGGTACCTATTATATCATTTAACGATTCACAGGAGCTATCTTTTACTTCACTACTGTAACCATCAATTGGAGCGTAGCATGCTATAATAAATAGCCTTCCGATTCCCACTTTCATTCATATTCATAATAATCTAGGAGATGCACATTCATACATTTTGAAATGCTGCTTTGCCCTCTCATGCATAATCAAACCGGCTCCTTCGCTACCATATGGTTTTTTATCAGCTCCTGAGCAAAGCTATGGACCATTTTCTATCTTTCTTATTTCACATCCCTTCTTCTTTGTTTCCGGTACGCATAAAATATGCATGTGGGGCATTTTATGTCTGAACCAAGTATTTGTGATAAACGAGCCTTTTCTTAAGCATAAGCTAATTAATTTTCCCCATTACCGTTCGTTTTTAGGTCTCCGAAATCATCATGAGGTGGTGTGTCCATGAGGGTGATCGAAATTCATGTCTGCTGAATTTTTTTTTTTTCGAATAGAGTGCATGCCCCCCCCCCTCATAATTTTGTGAGGCTCCTAGAAAAAAATTCTCGGTAAGTTTGATTCAAACCGATTAATATTAAGACGCGCCGCAAAGGCCCGGAAAATCCGATAAGATTAACATGGAAAAATTTTTGTTTTCTAAAAAAATGAGATTCATGTTTCTGGGTCTAAACTTAGCTGGCGGGAGATTATTAGTAACTGAAATTGATATTTTTTAGTATAATTGACACATATAAGCTCTATTTTTTTCTTTTTTGTCACACTTTATTTTCATTCGTCAAGTGAAATCAAAATATACTTCGACGACTTTCAGGCCTTACAGAAAAAAAGACAATACCATCTCACATAGTCTTTTTATATAGACAAGTGAAATGTCTTTAAGCATATTTTAAAACTAATTTACAATTGTTTAAATAATTTCCATTCGTTTAAATAATATATTTTTTCTACTAACTCATTTAAAGATACTTTTTGTACGCTCAATCGGACAATTATTCATTGTCAGGAAGACTGATCTTTGTTTTAATCATTTACCAATTGTTTGAACAATTAATAATTATTTACTTGCTTTTTCATAAAAAGAGGTAGAAATCTCTAGTTTTTTTTAATTAGCTTAACTTTGTCGCTTGTTACTAAATATCTACGTCATTCAGATTTTACTACCCCATTCTATAACAATGTCGTATTTGTTTAAATAATTTCTTTTTATTTAAATAATTTCGTTCTGAAATAAATGTTTTAAATTTATCTTTTTCTGTAATTAATGCGGCAGTTTGTCATTGTTAAGAGCAACTTTTTTTGCTGAAACTATTATCCAATTGTTTAAACAACTTTTTAAAGATTAATTGTACATTTTAATGAAAATGAGATAAAATATCGGATTTTTTTTTCAAATTTGGTTAAGTATTGCATAGTGGTTTTAACAAAAAAAAGTTTCTCTCAAAAATAACAAATTACCGCATTAATTACAGAAGAAGATAACTTTCAAGGATTTATTTTAGAAAAAAAACAATTGTTCAAACAAAACCAAATTATTTCTCAAAAATACGAATTTTTTACAGAATAGGGCATCAATATCTGAATGACGCAGATATTTAATAACAAGTAACAAAGTTAACCAAACAAAAAAAATAGAGATTCCTACCTCTTTTTAAGAAAAAGTTACAAGTAAATAATAATTAATTGTCCAAAAATCTGTAAATGCTTAAAACAAAGATCCTGAAAATGAACAATTATCCGAATAAACGTACAAAAAATTCCTTTCAATGAGTTAGTAGGAAAAAATGTATTATTTAAACAAATGGAAATTGTTTCAGAAATTTTGAATCGGTTAAAAATGCTTAAAAACATTTCACTTGTCGAATAAAAATAATTTTTGATACTGCATTAGGGGGCGTGGGAGGCGACAAAATTTAAAGTAATTTAGCGCAAATTATTTGTTTGAAACTCTCCAGTGAATTCTGATCATCTTCAGCAAGTTAAGTTTAAACTCAGAAACGCGATTTTCATTTTTCCGAAAAAAAATTTCTCATGTTAATCTTATGGGATTCTTCGGGCCTTTGAGGATCTTAATATTAACCGGTTGGGCTCAAACTTGAAGGGAATTTTTGTTCCAAGAACCTTACAAATGGGTAGGTGGCATGCCGCCTATTCGAAAGTCAATTTTTTGGACCACCCTCGTATCCATTCATAACGTCAGTCCCACCAAACTTCAGTCATTCAAAGGAAAGTATGAAAACAAAGCCAAAACCAAAGGAATTATGTTCCATTTGTGTTTTATACTGAGGAGGGCACCAGCCTACTGCAGTTTGGTCTTTAACATGGAAAAAGACTATTCATTACTTTATAAATGTGATAAGAATTCTCAAATTTGAGTCCCTGAGTAAAACTTGGCAAGCTAAGAAACTTCCACAACTTTCCATTTAAATTTTTAAAGTTCCCCACAAATTTCTAAAAGGTTAAAAGATTCTAAATATTTCTGTCAATTTTAAGAAATTTCCACAGGTTTTACAGTTTTCTAAATTCCGACAGGTTCCCAAAAGTTTCAAACATTTGCATCCATTTTCTAAAATTGCAGTAACTTTCCCAAACTTGACATAAATTTCCAAAACTTTCCAATTTGTCTGACTCAAGAAACTTTTAAAATTTCGTGCCTGATTCCAGGAACCTGTTTCCTTTAAAAGCTGAAGCTTTTGGGAACTTTATTTTTACCGCAAAGAACATAGTACAACTAAAATACTCATCGTTAATTTTGTTTTCATTCAAATGATTCTAGAATATTGGGATTACACGAAACCTGTAATAAGAACATAATTTTCAGTTCCTCCGGCATGTAAGCAATCCAGACTTTGGCAAGTCGACCGAACGATAGGAGCAATTTTGATTGATACCAACACCGACTGGTTGCCAAAACTAATGACCAGAGAAGAATGCTATGAAACATGTTTTGAAGCAGGTATAATTTAATTTACAATTCAAAATTGAATTCAATATTTTTCATTCAAATCTGCAATTTCACAAATAAAAAGTTTTCAAAAATATTTAGATACTGTTTTGAAAAATTTAAATTTTAGGTGAACGGTGTAAATCAGCCCAATTTCGAACTAGTCGTGACCTCTCAATAGGAGATACAGTCGGAAAATGTTCTCTTTCGTCTCTTGAAAGAGGAATTAGGCCCCAAGCTTATAGGGCCTCTTGGTACAGAGATGAGTATCTTCAAAGTCAGTGCCATAATATTTGTGAGTATTTCAATTTATTTAACATCTCTTCAATAAATTATCAATATTTTATCAAATCTCTTTTGTTTAATTTTTAGCAAAAGTTGATTATTGCTCCTACGCTGAGTATCGAAATCTATCCTTACCACTCTCCGACTTAAAAGTACCAGATCTCAATATTAAACAAGTAAGATAAACAACTAAAGATCTTTGTTTATTATGAATCTAATTTTTTTGTTTTACAATTTTTCAAAAATAATTGATTATTTAATAGAGTTTTTTTTATGTAGTGCGAAGAAAGGTGTGATCAGAGCAAGGATGGCTTCGTTTGTAGAAGTTACACCATAATTACTGATCCAAAAAATAATCGAGCAGTGTGTCTCTTACAATCTGAAGACACTATAAGTGCTGGGGCCAGTTCTTTAGTCACCACACATGGTGCAATTTATAGAGAACGAGAACCTTGTCTTGACTGTGAGTTCATTTTTATTAGTAACAAACAAAAATTACCATCACAGAATCATTAGAAATTTGTATTTTTTAATTTCAAACAAGCTATTCCAGTACTTCGAAGTTTTGATTTTTTTTCTATTTATTATTCATAGTCAAAATTGTATACATTATTTTTACTATTTTTATGTAAGGAAACGTCCATTAATTACATCAGGTTTTTTTGGGAGGAGGGGCGGTCAGAAAAATATTACGAATCCTTACTTGTGGGGGAGCCCAATGCATTTCTTTCGTAAGTTTCCTATTTTTTTAAATATGCTAATTGAAATCCCTTAAATTCCTACAAAAACTGTGGACTGTCCTTAAAATTCTTTGAGATTCCATGAAATCTTTTAAAATCTTTGAAATCGCTTGAAATCTTGAAAATCTCTAAAAATCAGTTAAAATTCTTGAAATTCCGTGAAATATTTTGAAGGGTTACGAGATCCCTTGAAATCTTTGAAATCCCTTAAAATCCTTTATAATATTCAGATATTCATTGAAAGTCTGTCAAAGCGTTTGAAATCTTACAAAATCCTCTAATATCCGTGGATATACTTTGAAATTTTTTAAATCTCTTAGAATCCTTTGAAATCTATTGAAAATTCCTTGGAATCTTTTAAAATGTGTAACCTAAAATATTTTAAATCATTCAAAATCTATGAAAATTTCTTGGAATTTTTAAAAATATGTATCCTCAAATATTTTAAATCGTTTAAAATCTTTGGAAACTCCTTTGAATCTTTTAAAATACCCTAAAATATTTCAAATCCCTTAAAATCTTTTGAAATGCCTTGAAATTGTTTAAAGCTCTTGAAAATTCCATGGAATATACTTAAATATTCTGAAATATTTAAAATGCCCTGAATTCCCTTCGAATTTCCGACGTCTAATAAAAATTTCTTGGAAACTTTCAAAATACATATCCGAAAATATTTTAAATTATTTGAAATCTATGGAAATTCCTTGGAAACTTTTGAAATATGTATCCTTAAATATAGTATCTTACATGCTCTGGAATCTTTGGGAATTCCTTTATATCTTTTAAAATACCCTAAAATATTTTAATTCCTTTGAAATTTTTTTGAATTCCTTAAAATTTTTTAAGGCTCTTCAAAAATTTCTTGGAACCTTTTCAAATATCCTCAAATCTGTCAAATTCCTTGAAATCTCTTGAAATTTTCGAAATCTATTGAAAATTCCTTAACATCTTTAAGAATATCCTAAGACCTTATAGGTCCTATAAAATTCTTCTAAATCTTCTGAAATTCTTTAAAACTGTATAAAAACTTCGTAAATACCTATAAGTACTTGAAAAAAATGTTATACTTACTATATTACTATATTTAAATGATTTTCATAAAATTCATTAAAATCCTTGGAAATTCCTTGACGCTTTTTAAATCTCTTAGGATCTTTTAAAATGCTCTAAAATATTTCAAATACTTTGAAATTTTTTGAAATCCCTTGAAATCTATGGAAGATTCCTTGGAATCTTTGGGAAAATCCTAAAATATTTCAAATTCTTTAAAATCTTTGGAAATACCTTGAAATAATTTAAGATCTCCTCAAACCTTTGAAATGCATTGAAATCCCTCAATTCTTGTTTATGAATTCTTTGAAATCCATTAAAATATTATTAAATCCCTTGAAATACCGTGAAATTCCATGAAATATGATGATATTTCCTGAAATTCTGGAAAATTTATCAAAATACTATGAGAGCTTTTAAAATCCCTTAAAATCATTAAAATCATCGGAATCTTCAAAAATACCCTCAAATCTTCAAGTTCCCTTGAAATTTCTTCCATTTCTTGAAATCTATTGAAAATTCTTTGGAATCTTTTAAGATATCCTAAAATTTTTTTAATTGAATTTTATGGATATCGTATATTATAATCTTTTGAACTCCCCTTAAATCGATTGAGATCCATGGAAATCCTTTGAAATCCTTCAAAAATTATGTAAATCGCTTTAAATTCTTTGAGATTCCGTGAAATCCCTTGAAATCTTCGAAACCCACTAAAAATCCCCTGATATGCTTTAAAATTCGTGAAAATACTGTGGTATCGCTTGAAATCATTTAAAATTCTTTGAAATCCCGTGACATCTTTCGAAGTATTTCGAAATCTCTTAAAATCCCTTGGAATCTTTAAGAATCTTATGTGATTCGCGGAAATCGTTCTTAATTCCATAAAATCCCTCGAAATCCATGGAAATCCTTCGGAACCTCTTGAAATCTAGTAAAATCCTTGGAAAAATTGATATTCTCTCTGTGATTGTACTATGCAATTTCTTCAAATTCTTGAAATCTTTTAAAAACACTTAAAATCTGTTTCCTTACTTTTGCAACTCTCTGCAATACTTTGTAGCCTTTGAAATACCTTAAAATCCCTTGAAATCTCTTGAAATCCTTTGAATCACTGGGAATCTTTCAAATTCCTTTAAATCCCTGGAAATCTTTTGAAATCTCGTGTACATTGAAAATAATTGATATATTGTTAATATATTGAGTGAAAATATAGAGCCTTTCGTAAAAAAAGGGGGGAAGGGAAGCTCACAAAAATCTTACGAGTCCTTACTAAGGGCATGTATCAGTTGACAATTCCTACATTACCGACATTATTTTGTGAATAATCAGTAACCTCATATCCATACGAAATAAGATATCGAGTCTAAAGTTTGAGAAATTAAATAAAAGACACAGTTACAATTTTCTGAAAAAATGTTGTATTTGTAAATATTTAGGGCCAGATAAACCTTCCGTAGTACCTATGATTCAACTTTCCAAACTTTCAGCTTGATATCTTATTTCGTATGGGCGTGAAGTTACAGACAAAAAATGTCGGTAATGTGGCATTCGCAACTGATACATGGCCTCAAAATAACTAATGACTCTGACTATTTTAGTAAAAGTAAGATGTACCAATTCGAGTATGATTGTCGATTTGGGTACATCAGAGCCTTTTCATGGAAGAATTTATGCCAGTGGATTCAGTGATAGTTGCGGTATTCAAGGGAATGGAAACAATATGACAAAACTCAGTCTGCCAATACCAAAAATAGATGATTTGATGACCAGCAATATGAACTGTGGTCTCACACCAGCATATTCAATCGATAATGATAATCAGTATGTAAAAATTAGACTAATTTTAATTTAAGGGCATGTATCAGGTGCCTACATAAACTACAAACACTATATCACCGACATTTCTTTACATTAATGTCCATAGGATATGATACTTCGAATCAAAAGCTTGCGAAATAAAATTAAATGCAAGTTAATCTGCTAGTAAGTGGTTATAATTGAGAACAAACTTCCATGTCGATAATGTGGATATTTGCACCTGATACATGCCCTTATAAAAAAATAATTAAAAATCGCATTACACTAAAATATTATAAATTATTAACAATATTTAGAACTCGTGCTGTTGTTTGGTCCACCATTATCGTCCAATTCAACCCCATAATTCAAAGACAAGGTGATCAGGCCGTGAGGGTTGGTTGTTCACTGGATGATGGTACAATGCCTGAACCGAGAAATATTTCTGTTCATTCTAGTTTTACATTTCTAGATCCAAAGTAAGTTCCTCCAGTACTTCAGTAATATTTATATGACTACAAATAATAAAAAAATCCTTTTTTTTCTCTATTTTAGTGCAGGCATACCACCAATAATATCAACAGTAGTTAACACTTCATCACAAGCGCCTACTGTCCGGATGAAAATTTTAGATGAATTTTTGAGGGAGGCGAGAGTCACTAAGTTGGGACAGAAACTTATACTCAAAATCGAAATCCAACCTGCTAATGGTAAAGAATTAATTTTAAAAATCCATTAAGCGCATGTATCAGTTGCAAACACCTGCATTACCGAACTTTTTCAAAGATACTGAGTTGAAAGTTTGGGAAATTGAATAAAAGGCATATAGGGAGGTTTATCTGCTCCTAAATGTTTATAATTACAACATTTATTGGAAATTTTCGACTTTTTATGATTATAAACATTTAAGACCAGATAAACCTTCCGTATATTGTCTTTTGTTGAATTTCCCAAACTTTTAAATCGATATCTCATTTCTTGTGGAAATCCATTTGTCCAAAAAAATGTGGGTAATGGAGTAATTTGCAGCTGATACATGCCCTTAAGGGCATGTCTAACAGGAGCCACGTGACCAAACTAATGCTCAATTTTTAATCTTCATTTTTGGAACGATTTACTCTTTCTGTAAATAAAATATCGCT
>JAUMHM010000049.1:8471497-8489028 GCA_032362435.1 Melikaiella ostensackeni
TTTATTTACAGAAAGAGTAAATCGTTCCAAAAATAAAGATTAAAAATCGAGCATTAGTTTGGTCACGTGACTCCTGTAAGATATGCCCTTAAAATGTCAAATATTTTTTATATAATTTTAAAAAACAATTATGATTTTTTTTCAGGGACATATGACATAAGAGGAGGTCATTTAGTAGCAAGTAGTGCTTCGGGAGATGCATCCATTCTTCTCCTTGACGAAATGGGTTGTCCAATTGATTCTAATGTTTTTCCTGCACTTTTGAAAGATCCGATCGATAATCGATCTTTGATTGGTGAATTCAGTGCATTTAGATTTCCGAATAGTCAACAAGTTGGTTTCAGTGTTATAGTGAAGTTCTGTTTAGAAAAATGTGAACCAGTAAGTATTTCCTAAAAAAACAGTATTTTTTATAAAATTATAAATTATAAATTATAACTGTTTATGGTATTTAATAATAAAATTTTCCAGACCGTATGTAAGAGCAGGCAGATATCATATGGCAGAAAACGTCGTGAACTTGTCACAAATTCAAGTGATGCAAAAGTGCATCAATTAAATGAAGATCCTGGAACGATTGCTCCTGATGAACTTCCTCTGCAATCATGGATTTATGTTGAAGACGAAAATATTCAACCGGACTATTTACTTTCTAGACAAAATGGAAAACCAGATACGTTTTATATTACGAATGGAGGTAAATATTTGTATTAATTAATTACTGCTCTAATGAAAATTCAATAGATTCTTATTATCCTTAAGGGCCGTTCAAAAACTACGTCACGTCATTTCGAAAAATTTTTCCGCCCCTCCTCTTCTTCGTCACAGATCATCACACATAGTTTGAACCCAAAATTTCAAAAATTCTTTTTGGATTTCATTTGATAAACGCCTAAAATAAAACAAAAAACATGCAAATATAACATTTTAACAGCCTTCACAACCCAAAATGCTCTCAAAACAGGAAAAGTAGGGTGATTTTTCAAGAAAATAGGGGAATAATAGGGGAATTAATTATTTTTTATGAAATTAATGTATAGGTACCATACTGAATTCAATACGAAACGTTTAAACTTTTAAGTCGAAATATATTGCAGTTTCAACAAAAAAATTGAATTTGTAACCAAAAAACATTAATTTCCTACCAACAGAGATGCATTTTCAACAAACAAAGAAATTAATTTTAGTCCAGTTACAATTACAACCAAATAGTTGAACTTTCAAGCAAAAGAGAGGGATTTTTAACAAAGTAGTTGAATTTTTACCCAATTAGTTGTATTTTCAAGCAAAAGAGATTGAATTTCAACCACAAATAGTTGCATTTTCAAATAAATAGTTCAATCTTCAAGCAAAAAAAAAACAAGAATTTCTCAGAAGACAGTTAAGTTTTCAGCCAAGAAACATGAATTTTCAACCAAAAACTTTTCTACTAAAAAAGATGAATTTTCAACTAAGAGGGATGAATTTTCTATCCAAAAAGACGAATTTTCAAGAAAACAGTTGAATTTTCGAAAAATGATATTACTGTTTTAAAAAATCATTGAATTTTCAATTCAAAAAGATTAATTTTAAACCAAGCAGTGAAATTTAAAAAAAATATGTCAACCAAGCAGTTGTATTTACAACCAAACAATTTTCAAGCGAAAGGGATGAATTTTCAACCTAAAAAGATAAATTTTCAAGCAACTGGTCCAATTCTTGAACAAAAGATTAAACTTTAATAAAAAACAGTGGCATTTTGAACCAAATAGATGAACTTTCCAGCTAATAAGACGAATTATTTAGAAGACAATGATAATTTCAATCCAAGAGGACTTGTTTTCTATCCAGAAAGACAAGTGTTCAAGAAAACAGTTAATTTTTTTAACAAAAAAGATGACTTTTTAACAAAATAGTAGACTTTTTTTTAAATAATTAAATTTTTAATAAAATAGTTGAAGTTTCAACTTAAATGATGAATCTTCAACAAATGAATGAGTTTTTAACAATGAAGTTCAGCTTTCAATCAAATAGTTGAATTTTCAATCAAGAAAGATTTTTCATTCAAAAGAGAAAAAAGTATTGTGCAAATTGTTGAATTTTCAAGCCAATAAGGCGAATTCTTTAGGAAACATTTGAATTTTATACCCGAAAATATGAATATTCAACCAAAAAGTTAATTTCCAACCAAAAATGGAATAGTTAAGTTTGCAGTTCAAAAAATTGATTTTAAACGAAAAAAATCGAATTTTCAACAGAATACTTAAGTTTTCAACCAAAAAGATGGATCTTCAACTAATAAAATGAATTTTTAACAAAGTAGTTCAACTTTCAAACAAGTAGTTAAATTTTCAATCCTGAAGATTAATTTTCTATCAAAAAAGACAAATTCACAACAAAATAGTTTAATCCTACCAATAAAATGAATATTTAACAAAGTTCTTCAACTTTCAACCATGTAGTTGAATTTTCAAAAAAAAAAAATGAATTCACAATGAAAAATTTAATAGTGAAATTTTCAACTAAACACGATCAATCTCATGAAAATTCGTTCTTTTTTGGTTGAAAATTAATTTTCATAATAAGAAAATTTATTATTATTATTATTAATTACATCATATTTATTATATATTATATCAGATATATATTATTATTTTATATATTATATATTATATTATATTATATTACATTATATTATATTATATTATTAATTAAGAAAACTCAATTTTCTTGCTAGAAATATTAATTTTCAATCAAAAAAAGAACGAATTCTTAAAAAAATACTTGAATCTTCAACCAAATAGTAGAATTTTTAAGCAAAAGAGATTAATTCTGAACCATAACCATAATACTAGACCTTTCAAAATAAATAAATTTGAATGAAAAACAGTTGGATTTCCGTATTGGGTTCTCTCAATTCAGTTCGCATTTAAGCGAAGAATCGAGAAAAGGGGGAAATAGAAGAAGTTCTTGAAAACAGGGGGAAAAAAGGAAATTTTTTAAAAAAGGGATAAAGAGGGGAATAGGGGAAAAAGTGCGAAGCCTGTATTTGGATGCTTTACTTCTAAAATAAAATCACTAATTTTCATTTTTTCAAGCATTTAAATAAATTGTTCTTCGCATTTATATATTCCATGTGTGATGTCAAATTCTGCATTAACCCCTCCCTCCCTACATCAAAACCTGTTATCCCCCTCCCAGGCAGTGTGACGCTGTTTTTAACAGCTCCTCAAGGCCACGTACCACTTACCCGATTCCTACCTTAACGACATTTTTTTCGCAGTAACTTACATTCAAAGAAAATAAGAAATCGAATTGAAAATTGGGAAATTAAATGAAAGGCACTAGCAAACGGTCCTACATTTTTATAAAAACAACAAATTTATTTATGGAATAATTATAATATCAAATAAAATACTATCGTGTGCCGAAACGTCTGAAGCAATTTAAATTGTATTCAATTATTGGACCCTAAAGCCAATTCCATCACCAAAAATTCCAAAATAATAAAAATAAAGTCTCATTTTATGTGAACATGAGTTATTGCGAAAAAATGATGGTAAAGTAGGAATCGGATAAGTGGTACATGACCTTAATATATTGACGATAGCAATATAAATACATAATACAGTCTTCACAGATATTTAAAAAAAAAATTTTAATTTTTAGGAACCTTGGAAGATGTTCTTTGTATGAATACAGTGCTCGTATTTTGTCTTCTCATTGTCTGGCTCATAATTCAAATTGTCTTGATTGCATGTTGCGTGATTGCAATTTTGAAATATCGAAAATTGGCTACAAAAGCTGAAGAAGATAGGGCTGATATTTTGGCTCGGCACCTTTATGGTATTCATGGTGGGAATTTCGAGATTTCAAGAAGAGTCAGATGGGCCGACCATAATGGTTCATCTGCCAGTTGAAGTTTGAAAAATTTTGCTTCAAATTTCGAAATGTGATCAGTTTTTAGAAATAAGTTACCCATATTTGAAATTCTCAAATTAGAATCTTGTCAAAAATAGTAATAAAATTTTTAACTTCAGATTTGAATAATTAAATAATGGTACTTTTGCATGAGACACGAATATTTTTTATAAGTGGGAGAAAATATTAATTGGATAATATTATAACACCATTCAAAATTATTAAAATTATTACTTTCATTATTTTCATAGTGTTCTTTTATTTGATTTTGTACAGTCAAATATTAACGTAACAAAAACTGCCATAATACTGCCACATTTATTGGTCAATTTTGATTAATGTTAATTTTTAGTATACATATATTCAGTTTAAAATTTATATCAGGTCAGATAACGAAGTGTATTTAAATTATTTAATTAGCATTAATTGTATAGTTAGAGTATAATATTGAAATAATAATTATTGTATTTAAATAATATTACTGCTTAAATAGTATTCTATTTTTAAATCAAAACTTGCATTAAATAATAATAACTGATAATAATATATGTAATGAATATTTAAAATTCTATATCTTATACATATTTTATCATGAAAGAGTTTTTTATATACGAATAAAAGTGAAAAATGTAGATCGAACGTGATAAAACTTCAAATTTTTAGATATAAGATCTATTGTTTTATACAAAATATAATTGTATAATATTAATTGTTTGTACAGTACGTTTTAGAATAAACTTAACAACTGAGAAAACTGTGGTTTGTCTTTTATTAATACGAATTGTACTTTTCTGTTATCGTACATTTCATTAAATACTTGTGTATAAATTGTGATTACATCAGGCTTTATTTATAATTTTGATGAGTTTATAATGCATTCGTCCATAAATTTAGGTATGGAATCAGTCAAAAATTGGATACGACAAGAGTCTTGAAAATTTGATCAGTACGTTGAACATTTGTCAGTATGTTGAACATTTGTCAGTATACACTTTTTTAATCCCTGTGAACATGAAAAAAAATAAGCTTTAAAAAATCTACCATTAGTAATTTTTCTCTGTATTAGAATGAAAAAACTCACAATTTTTTCCGCATGATAGAGTGCAATCAAAATGTTGATGATTATCATAAGTAACGGAATCAGATCCACATACAGGACGGTTGTCAATTATCGTTGCCTAGTAAAAATGTAAATGTAGCAAATAATTGACTAATATTACTTTTTTTTTTTTCGAAAAACTTATTGTCACTTACAGAAGCTAAACAATTATCGATGCATTGTTGAATTTCTGGTAAAAATGTGGTTGTGGATGTTCTTTCGTTCACAGGTGCAATTGATGCAGAACCATTATTAAGAGCGCCTTCAAAGGCAAAATCACTCGACCCAGAAAAACCATCAGGTAAGGATGTATCAGAAATCTTAAAAAAAAAAATTTAGCCTGATAGATAGAAATTTCGATAAATTAATTAATACGATTATTTCACAGAAGGTGACATCCGAGATAATTTTTTTTCTAAAGAACAAAATTTTAATTAAAAAAAAAAGATTATAATTATTGTTTTTATTGCTATATTATTGTACAATTATAATTGAAATGTTGGTGTTATGTAATAATAAAAAGTTGATTATAATTATTTACTTACCTGCACTTGGGCTAAAGTGAAATTCGCTCTTGAAGAAGCAATAACTATAAAAAAAATAATTAATATTATACATTGCTATTGAAACATGAGGTTACATACAAATATTTTACAATATTTGAATAAACGGAATATTAATTATATTTAAGAATTCAAAATATAGAAAACTTACTCAGAACGAAAAAGAAAATGAGTATTCTTGGCATGTTGGTAACGAAAGAAATTTAACTAATTAATTTTCAGGGTATTCAGGTAGTAGGTACCTACTATACGTAGTGACTCATGAGGAACTGAAAACGAAGTAACATTGAACGCAGGTTTATTGAAATTTATATAGGTTCTCCCAATGTTTCACTCTCTTACTCATGCTAACTATAAATATATATTTGTACGTAAAAATTTCGCGTAGAGGTATGAAATTATGAAAATAATCATAATAAGTCATTATATTGCCTTCATAAGCATATTTTTTAACAATATTTTTAAAATAATTGTTTATATTTTAAAATGAATATATCTTTTTACACAGAAAATTATTAATACCCAACAGCAAGCAGGAAAAACTCAGTTCATTCTGTCGTAAAATGCCTATAACAATAAAGACATATTTATTTCCTTGTCGGAGACAATCCGTAACGAATTTTTGAATACTGTGAAACTTCTGCAAATTTTTGTAAATTGATAGGAAATATTTGAAACTTTTGCAATCACATGGGATTTTTTTTCAAATTGCTGGAAATATTTGAAACTTTTGGAAATTTATAAAAATTCCTGTAGCTTTTGGAAATCTGGGTATCTTTGGGAGGGTAATGGAAAATTATGGAAGTTTCAAAACTTGTCAAGTTTCATTCAAGGTTGAGAATTCTTATCATATTTCTGAAGTATGAATGGTCTTTTCCCATCTGCAAGACCAAGCTGCAGGAGGCTGGTGCCCTCTTCAGTATACAACTCTAACCGATCATGACTTCTTTGGTTCTGACTTTGTTTTCATACTTTCCTTTGAATGACTGAAGTTTGGATTAACGTTATGAATGGACACACCACCTTGTGACGATTTAGCTGCTTAGCTTGGAATTGATTTTATACTTATCGATAACATTTCTCGCATCGAGTTGGTATAGTTGGGCTTATACTTTAAATAATGAACAATACAAATAATAATGTAGACTCGGATTGGATTGACACTTATGTTGACAAAAGGCATGCCCTCGGAAAAATTTCAGGCGATGAATGGAGACTGCGTATTTGGAATGTTAGAGGTGTAAATGATCTTAAGATAAGGGAATTGCGAGATACAATGCGCGTAACGAAGCTTGACATTTAATCTGTACCTGAAACGAAGAAGAAGAGATGTGAGATAAGAAAGATTGAAAATGGACCCGAACTATAGTCAGAAGTAGATAATGAATCACATGGTAGCCAAGGAGTCGGTCTGATTATGAATGAGAGAGAAAAACAGCATGTCAAAAAGTATGAATGTGTATCTCCTAGAATACTATGAGCTAGAATGAAAGTGTGAATCAGGAGGCTATTTATTACAGCATGCTACGCTCCAGCTGATGGTAACAGTAGTGATGTAAAAGATACCTTCTGGAATTCGTTAAATGATATTTTAGGCACTTGCGATCCTGGGGAAAGAATCATCCTACTCGGAGATATGAATGACTGGGTTGGTGTGCAGTGCGAAGGTACCGACAGGGTACTTGGTCATTCCGGAGACCCAAAAACTAACGGTAACGGGGAGAAATTTATCAGCTTATGCTTAAAAAAAGGCAAGAGTTATGAGAGGCTCTAAATGTGGAACGGATCACTATCTCATAGTTTCACAAATGTACCTAGGTCAAGGATGGAAGAGAAGAAGAATTCATAATTAAACGAAGCAGAAGCGAATTAAAATAGAGAATTTGCAGGATCCAGAAGTAAAAATGACATATCGTGAAAAGCTGAATAAATATTTAGGCATCATAAAGCAGAATGGAAGACGGAATTAGGCAATAAAAATGTAGAGGGTGCATGGATAATATTACGGGAAAGCATCTGCAAAAGTGCATCTGAAGGTGCGGTACTGTGGTTGTAGGAAGAAAGACTAGAGATGCTTGGTGGAATGATGAAATTTGCGTGGTTGATCCCGAGAAAAAGCAAGCGTACTCGAGAAAGCTGAATAATAAAGATCTCAGAAATGAGAAGAAGACTAGACTAGATAACGATTACAGGGATAAAAACAGAAAAGCAAAGACACTAGTCAAAGAAATTTTGTTTCAATAATGAGTTTTTTCTACTGTAAAGTTATTCTTAATTATTTTGAAATATCATTGCCAGTGACTTGTTTCTATAAATATATCTTTATTTATACAGATATTTATTAAGCACAAAATAATATTTTTATCTGTAATACTTTCATCAATTTGTTTATCCAACCGACGGTAAAAGGGGTCTACATCTTCCGAGGAAAGCCATTCCAACGCTGGCTAAAATTTTTTATTATATAATCAGTAATGAGTTTTGATTTTAAAATAAAAAATCGTCTCTAAACGTAACTCACTTTTTCCACAATATTGAGCACATTTCAACTTCCCCTCATTGTCATAATCGACACCATCTGTTCCACAAATTGGAGTGAATTGTGAGGTTGTCTGAAAAATTACTGATTTATAATTCATGTTAATACACTAAATGTGTGATTTAATTTCTTACAGGACAATTATTGAAACATTGCTGAAAATTTGGAGGATTTCCATTCATAGCAGGTGATGTAACTCTTTTAGGATTTTCTCTGATACCTTGAGAACGAAAAATACCACCACTGGGTCTATTTGTGTTTATAGATCCAGGAAATAGAAATCCATCAGCCAAAGAGAATTCAGATGGTAGATTCTGTGAATAAAAATAATAAATAATAATAAATCCTTCAAAATCCTTGTGAAGTTTAGGAAGTTCTTTGCAATCCCATAAAAATTCGTTAAATCTCTTGAAAATTCCTTGGAATTTTATTATATACCCTAAAATATTTCAAATTCTTGAAATCTATAGAAAATCTCTTCAAATCTATTTAATCCTTCGAAATTCCTTAATTTTGTGAATAAATTCTTTGAAATTCATTAATATATTATAAAATCCCAAAAATTTACATAAAATCTGATGATATTTCTTGAAATTCCTCGAAATATGTGAGGTTTTATGAAATCCTTTGAGATCCTAAGGAATTCATTGAAATACCTTATTGAAAGCCTTTAAAATTCCTTAAAATTATTAATATCCTCGAAAATCTTATAAAATCCGTTAAAATTTCTTGAAAATCTTTTGAAATATTTGAAAATCCTCAGAAATCTCTTTGAATTTTTTTAAACACCTTGAAATTTGGTAAAGCTCTTGAAAATTTCTTTGAATCTTCAAAGTCCTTTGAAATACCTTAAAATTCTTCAATTCTATTGAAAATGCTTTGGAATCTATAGAAATATCCTAAAATCATACAAATACTTTAAAAACTTTGGAAATACCTTAAAATATTTGCAAATCCTTTCTAATCTTTGAAACCTTTTGAAATTCTTCAATTCTAGTGAATAAGTTCTTTGAAATCTATTAAAATATTATAAAATCTCGTAAAATTACATAAAATCTGATGATATTCCTTGAAGTTCCTTGTAATATCGAAAGTCCTATGAAATCCTTTGAAATATTTGGAAATCCTCTGAAATCTCTTGAAATCTTTAAAAATATCCTAAAATCTTAGGTAGAAACGCTATGAAATCCTTCAAAATCTTCCGAAAATCAAGGAGATTCTCTAAACCTGCATGGAGTTTTTGAAATCGTGTAAAATCCACTGAAATATTTAAAAATCGCTCCAATTCTTTTAAATTACACTAAATCCCTTAATTTTTATTATAATCTATTAAAATCCCTGGAAAATCTCTTGAAATCCTATAAAAATCCTTTCAAATCTTTGACATTCTGTGAAGTCCCTTGGAATCATTAAAAATACCTTAAAACCTTTTAAATCCTACGAAATCCTTCCAAATTCTTGTAAAGTTTAAAAAGTTCTTTACAATCCCATAAAAAATGTTTAATCTCTTAAAATCCTTGAGTAAGGCTTTGAGTAAGAGGCCAAGTCTCAATTTTTTTAAATTTTCATTTAAAAAATATAACTTACCAACCACTGAGGCAAAGCGAAGTTTCTCGAGAATACCACGGCTTTTGGAATCAAAATTTAATTAATTAACAATCACAATATTTTCATATAAAGAAAATATATAATTACTCACTTAATAGGAAAATAGTCAAAAAATATCTCCACATTTTGAAATGTTAAGTTCTTGAATTTAGGTAAGACTTCTACACGTGAAAAGCACGAAATGAGTAAGCAAAATCCGAGTCCGTCACTTTTTATTTCAGATTTTTTTTGCTTTTACTATACTGTACAAAAAAATAATGACCTAATGGCAATTAACTAAGAGGTAAATAATCAGACAAAATATTGAATTATTCATAAATTTCGGAATATAAATATAGATTTTTAATGAACATGCGTCATTAGCTAACTAACAATTGAAGAAAATTCTTCATTGTATGAAGATCAAATTCGAATTGTTCATGGACCTCATTCAAGTGTTTCATTGACATTTGATGGCTGTATTTTTTTTTGAAGAGTTGGTTATACATCAAAATCCATCAGGTACATATTTTTGGATACTATCAGACAATTGTTTAAAATAATGTACGTAAGAATTTTAAAAAAATAAATAAAATACGCACCCAATGGAATTTAATGTATTTGACCTGTTTGAGTCCCATCAAATCGGTGATCTATGATTTATTAAATTAATACAAAATTATTTATTTAAAATTTTTTTAATACTTTCTTCTGCTCTTACAACTGATCTTACTTAAAGGAGCAATTAAATCTATTATTGCGGAACTGAATATAACATGAGAGGAAGATCTACGTCGATCCATTAAAATTCAGAAACATATTGTCCTAACGCAAACATTTACCTGTCCAAAGGTAAATTTTTTCGTGTAAAGAGTGACTCGGATTTTAAATCAATAAAATAAGTCTAAGCTCAAAACATCCCAATTTCAGTTGTAATTTTCATTTGGCTTTAGTTTTAATGAGAAATTATATCAATAATTAATTTAAAATTCGATCTGGCCTATGAATTTATTAGTTTTTAGTTAATCTCACCATTTATAAAATAACATTCTTCAGCAATTTTTTAAACTAAGAAAGAATATATGCAATAGGTTTTACAATTTACATTATTCAAGTGTAAAAACTTGTTTTAGGTAAAAAACATTCATTTTAATAAAAAATAATCTCTATTTTTTTGAGAAATTAATTTTATGTAACAAGTATTGTTAAATATTTTTTTCCAAATTCAAAAGTTGTTGTCAGGGAATTAAGCAATATTTCATGTAAGTTTTATAATTTAAAAAATGGAGGGCCGATAGTGCATAAGATTAATTAAAATTGTAAAAATAAAAGTTTAATAAATTTAAAAAGCCTTACTTCTAAATATTTGTTTTCAAATCTTAAAAAATAGAGGATCACAAAAAGCAAGAAGATTTTGATTTAAGGTTCTAGAAAATCAGAAAAAATCAATTTCAGGAGACACACAAGTAGCTATAAGAATATATTTTTCTAATTTATCACAAAGATTATGAAATAAATTGACTTTTAATCTACTGGTTCAATCTACTATATAATTATTAGGGTGTATAAAGCCTTTTTTTGGACCACCCTAATAACTGAATTATAATTATGAACTTTATTCTTGAATAAATTCTTTAAGTTATTTAACTTTGAAACAGATTTTAGTTTGATGTGATGTAGTCTTGAATTATTTTTGAGTAATTAGGATTTTATTTTTGTGGATTTAAGCAAAGTCCTTATTAATGATAAAAATACAATTGACCTCGCAGTTGGTGCTTCTCATGGAATCACAGGATATAAAATTATGATAATTTATTCCAAATCTCGACACTGGTGTATGATTCATTATTTAAAAAAGTACCATAGCATAAATTGTCTTGCAAGTGAATTTTCCTGCCTATTGAGAATCCCTGCCTTACTTACTGGAATTCCCACTCGATTAAAAATCATCCAGTCATAAACTTGATCTTTCGTAGACCAGTTATCCTCGTTCTTGCCGATAGTACGGTCATACAAGCCATTCTGATCAAAAAATGTCTAAAGTTCAGATTTTTTCACTTCTTGTTGGTAAGTAAATTAAAAACAAAGTTATTTTATTATATTTGTTTAATCCATTCTCTAGTGATTTACAGTCTAAAATTTATTATACAGTTATTTATTTTACTAAAAATTATATATACATACTTCATTTGATTTCTTATTGTTCATTATAATCCTAATGAGAAAAATGTTTGGTTCGGAGATGAAAACAATTTGGTTGGTAGAGAAGCAACAACATTTTCTTGTTGGCCCAAAAAAAATTGATTCCTTCAACAAACTTTTTTTTAACAAACAAATTTTTTTATTCTACCAAAATCGAGATTTTGTTGTAAATTTTAAAATTTCGTGGGGCAACAACAAATTTTTTTGCTTGTGTAAAAACCAAATCGTTTTTTGGTTCTTTACAAACCTTTTGTTGAACCAACAGAAATTTTTTTAATTCAACCAAAACCGAGATTTTTTGCTTCTATAGCCATCAGATGGTTTTTTTTGGTTCTTTCAACGAACCTTTTTTTAGCCAACACAAATTTTGTTAATTCAACAAAAAATGACATTTTTTGCTTCTACAGCAACCAAATTGTTTTTTGGTTCTTTCAACAAAACTTTTTCTTAAGCAACACAAATTTTGTTAATTCAACCAAAACCGAGATTTTGTTTTAATAACTAAAATGTTGTTGCGATAACAAAAAAATGTGTTGCTTCTGTAGCAATCAAATCATTTTTTAGTTTTTTCGGCGAACCTTTTTTTTAACCAACACAAATTTTGTTTAATCTACCAAAATCAAGATTTTGTTGTAGGAGTTAAAATTTTATTGGAAAAAAAATGTATTGCTTGTTTAACAACTAAACCGTTTTTTGCTTCTTTCAACAAACATTTTTTCAGCCGACACAAATTTGGTTAATTCAATCAAAAATTACATTTTTCGCTTCTACGGCAACCAAATTGTATTTGGTTCTTTCAACAAACCTTTTGCTGAATCAACCCAAATTTTGTTAATTCAATCAATCCCGAGATTTTTTTGTAAGAATTAAAACTCTGTTGGTACAAAAAAATTTGTTTTTGGCTCTTTCAACAGTCCTTTTTTCGAACCAACTCAAATTTTGTTTCTTCAAACAAAACCGAGATTTTGTTGTGAGAATTAAAATTTTTTTGGGACAACAAAAACATTTGTTTCTTCTACATATAGCAACCAAATGGTTTTTTGGTTCTGCCAACAAACCTTTTGTCAAACCAAAACAAATTTTGTTTATTCCTCCAAAACCGAGATTTTGGTGAAGGAACCAAAATGTTGTAGCTTGTGGAGCAACCAGATCGTTTTTATTTCTTTAAAAAAACCTTTTTTTAAGCCAACACAAATTTTTTTATTCAAAGAAAACCGAGATTTTGTTATAAGAATTAAAATTTTTTTGGGACAACAATTTTTTTTTCTTTTCCATATAAAAAATAAATGGTTTTTTGGTTCTGTCAATAAACCTTCTGTTGAACCAAAAGAAATTTTTTCTATTTAACCAGAACCGAGATTTTTTGCTTCTATAGCAACCAAACCATTTTTTGGATCTTTGAACAAACCATTATCTTTTAACTAAAACAAATTTTGTTTATTCCTCTAAAACCGAGTTTCTATTGAAAGAACCAAAACTCTGTAGCTTCTTTAGCAACCAAATTGTTTTTTTATTCGAAATAAACATTCTTATCAGTGCTCCAGCCTAGAATCTATTAAATAAACTTTGAAATTTTGTCAGTTCTTCTTGTTTTGGGACAATGTCAAAGATTGACAACAACTTCTGAAGCACCTTGGATTTGGGGTGAAGATTCGTCGGACAATCAAAATCCATTTATAAGAACTACAAAACCACCTATAACGGTTCCAACAACACAATCTACAGTTACTGAAAATTCAGTAAATCCGACGGTCGCACCGACTCCGAGAGTATGTCCCGGTTGTCCCAGAACTCCACAATTTAATCCAGTATGTGGGAGTGATAACGCCACTTATGATAATGCTAACGCTGTGGACTGTGCCAACACGTGTGGCCCAAGTAAGAAACGAAAATTCAAATAGTATTTTTTCCAATAAATTTCTTATAATAAATATGTATCTTTTTTGTTACAGAAATTGAAATATTGTTCTATGCAGCGTGTAGGCCAACAGCATGATGAACATTTCCAATTGACTTAATATAATTAATTAAACTATAATAGGCTGCGATAGAGTCAGAATGTGATAATGTTAAGTCGAATCATTACATATCAATTTTTATCATTCATTGTAAAATAAATCTACTCATTCACTGAAAATTTTTTTTTTAGTTAGGTGTTTTAAAAAAATGTAATAGAGTTGAAGGGTGCCAGTGCATACGGGCGTAAGTACCAAAACCGAAATTCTACAGAAGGAACAGAAAACTGTAAGTTTAATTAACGCATTTAATTAAAAAAAAAAAATGAAATTGAATTCGAGCTATTACTTAGTTCTTTTGAATCGTAAAAAGAGCGCTTTGAAAAAACGACCATCTTCCGAGAAAACCCTTGTCAAATGAACGACGCATGCCAAAAAACGCCGACTTTCACTCAGAAAGAGTTGCTTAAGTTTTGTATTTTTGATTTTAAATAAAAAACACGAAGTTACTTTCGAGATATTACTTAGCTCCATTGAATCGTGAAAAGAGCGCTTCGAAAAAAGCCGCCATTTGCGAGATAACACTTATAAAAGAATGGCGCGTCCCAAAAAACACCGGACCTGACACAGAAAAAGCTGCATAACTTTTTTTAATTTCAATTGAGAAAAAAAGAAATTAATTTCGAGTTATTATTTACCTCTATTGAAACGTGAAAATAACAGGCTTAAACAAGTACACTGAAACCCCCATTTAACCGACCCTCATATACCGTGTTCCTAGAATTCTGCCGGCTCGCATTTGTCGATGAGGGGTTCCAAGAAGCCGAGAGAGAGGCGCATGAGCTCAGCGGAGTTCAGCAGTTCCTCCTGACTGTTTGCATCATACAAATTCTTGGAACGGAGTCTCGATCATCCGAGATCATACCCGAGACCGTCGCTAAATGGGACCATAATTTTCTACAGTGACATGAGTTAGGTCAAACAGGGTGTCCTGCGATTATTCGGAAAAAAATTCAAGGTCTTTTCCATGTTTTCCTTGTCAAGAAATCAAGTTTTTACAGGTATCCTTTTCTTACATCAAATAATGAAATAACCGATTGTTATACCCATAAAAAATGGGCCACTTTACTTTAGATTGGCCCACAATTCCTAAAGAAAGCAGAAACATAAATGGACAAATCCTTAATTTTTTGCGAACATAAGTCGTCTTTGTGAAATCTTTGGGAATATTTTAAAATCTTTGTGAAGTCTTTGAAATCCTTGAAATCTATGAAATCTTTTGAAATCTTTGTGAATTCGCTGAAATCTTTTGAAGTACTTGAAACCTTTGTGAAATATTGAAATTTCTGTGAAATCTTTTGGAATCTTTTAAAAATTTTGTAAAACTTTTGAAATCCTTAAAATCTTTGAAATAATTGAAATCTCTGAAATGTTTTGAAATCTTTTGAAATCTTTATGAAATCTTTGAAATATTTGTGAAATCTTTCTTTCATCGTTGTTTGTGAAATCTTTTGTGTCCGTTTGAAATCAATGAAATCTTTTGAAATCTTCTCAAATTTGTTGACACCTTTTGAAATCGTTTAAAATCTTTGAAATGTTTTGAAATCTTTGAGATCTGGTGTACTGTACCCTTTTTGAAATTTTAGAAGTTCTTAAAATATTTTGAAATCCGTATGAATTATTTAAAATATTTGTGAAATCTTTTCGAATCTTTTGTATTTGATTGAAATCATTGAAATATTTGAAATCTCTGTGAAATGTTTTGAAATCTTCTAAAAAAAATTGAAATCGTTTAAAATCCTTAAAACGTTTTGAAAACTTTAAATTCTGGTGGACTGTACCCTTTTTGAAATCTTTGAAATATTCGTGAAACCTTTCTGAGATCTTTTGTTTTAATTTGAAATTATTAAAATATTTGAAATCTTTGTGAAATATTTTGAAAGTTTCTGGAAAATTTTGAAATCTTAGAAATCTGGTTTACTATACACTTTTTTAAATCTTTAAAATCATTGAAATCTTTTGAAAGTTTTAAAATCTTCGTGAAATTGTTGTGAAACCTGGTGTGCACGCCTTGTTTAAATCTTTGAAATTCGTAAAATCTTTGTGAAATGTTCAAAATCCTTTTAAATATCTTAAAATCTTTGAAATATCTTTAAATCTTCAGAAATAATTTGTAACATTTTGAAATCTGGTGTACATTCAAAAATCGAGCGGTCAACCCCTCGAAAAATCCGTTTCATGGTCATGGTTCATTCTAATCATGAAACTTAATCAACATCGAAGTTTTCAACTAATAATTTTTATAATTTGTGAGTTGCATATCACAAAAAATGTATACCTTAGCATCCTACATTAGCGGAAAAGAAATTAAAAACTCATAGAATTATTCACAATAAAAAAGTCTGTTCATTGCAATCTATAAAATAATTAGTACAGACTACAAAAAGTGCCTTAAAATCTCTTCATTCATTCTGTAATGAACAAAAGATAAATTATAATTAATGATAAATAAAAAACTTTTTAGTAGAGAGATTTCTTTTAAACGAGATGTTTCAAGGAGAATCCCAGGTTTTCAAGGTCACTGGACACTGTGTCAAAATAATTATTTTAAGCCAATAAAACGAATTACCGAAGTTTCGCACTTACGCCCTTATGCACTGGCACCCTTCAGTTACTAAAAATAATATTTAGAAAGAAGTAACACTATTTATATTTATGTTTTATACTTCTTAATGCCGAACTTTAATTCAGCAATTTTCTCTCTTTAAAATACAGAAATATACATTTTTGATTGAATTGAATTTGTGATAAGTAAACAGCTATATATATTTTTATTGTTAATAATTAAGAGGCTTTCTATTAAGTTAAAAAAATTCAACTTCGTCATACTTTGTAGAGCAAAAGTGATTTTTAAATGAATTTTCGCAAAAATTCTGCATTACTTCTTCATTGAAATTATCACTTATTTAAGAATTAACAATAAGACTTATCCACTCTCTTGATGCTGGCCGTGACCTTCGATGGACCAGTCAGTCTCGGTATTTAAAGCACGGTAATCGTGTTCCCATAAATCGAATATTGTTCACACCCAGCAATGTTTTGTAAACAAATTATTCTTTGGTTGTTGGGTGAGTTTTTTTAGACTACAAATTTTAATATAATGTGTTTTATTATTTATATTATTTTTGTATTAAAACCGCGATGTAAAGTTCATTATCATAACCTTGCAGAATAGTGCTAAACCGGTTTTCGAAGGTTCAATGAAACTCATTAAAAATAACTAAAACGCTAAAATCATTTGAACCAAACACAATACTTGCGGTTTGGCAACCGATAAAAGTACTAATAAAAATTTTGAAATCAGTTAATGTTTTGTGTTCGGGTTTCGGACTTCGAAATTTTAAAACTTTTCCATATGGGCTCAAATATTAATATTTTTTGCATAAATTTTTTTAAATTCCCAATTTTTTATTTTTGTTCAATAAAAATTATCCAAATTTAATTGTAGAAAATATTTCAAAGAACGAAATAAGCTATCAACGATGATTGCATAACAATTACCATTTTTTCTTAAAGCGAACGAAAATAAAAAATGTGAGGTCATTAATGTTACATGTATGTATGTATGTATTTTATTACTCTCCCTTTCACGGGTTTGAGGGCTCCGTTCCCTTTACATCATTTAC
>JAUMHM010000049.1:8502528-8518887 GCA_032362435.1 Melikaiella ostensackeni
TTTTCCTTTTGAAAGGCCCATTTGTTGGCTTATGATTTGCATAAGATAAAAATTACGAGTAAAATATTGCTTTCAAATCCCTTGAAATCCTTTAAAATATACGGAAATACTTTGAAATTACGGTAAATCGCTTAAGATCCTAAAAAATCCTCTGAAATACGTGGATATTTGTTGGAATCTTCTAAAATGTCTTAAAATTTTTTTAAATCAACCCGTGAATTCATCGGCTTACATTTCATAAAGGATAAAATATTACGGACAAAATCTTGATTCAAAATGCCTTAAAGTCCTTTAAAATATTCGAAAATACTTTGAAATTCCTGTAAATCGCTTGAAATCCTACAAAATCCTCGAGAATCCGTGGATATACTTTGGAATCTTTTAAAATGTCTTAAAATCTTTTAAAATCATCCCGTGAATTCATCGGTTTACGTTTTGCATAAGACAAAAATTGCGACTAAAATACTGATTTAAAATCCCTTCAAATCCTTTAAAGTATTCAGAAATACTTTGAAATTCCTGTAAATCGCTTGAACTCCTACAAAATCCTCTAAAATCAGTGGACATTCCTTGGAAACTTTTAAAATGTCCCACAATCTTCCAAAATCATCCCGTGAATTCATCGGTTTACGTTTTGCAAAGAATAAAATATTACATACAAAATCTTGATTTAAAATGCATTAAAGTCCTTTAAAATATTCGGAAATACTTTGAAATTCCGGCAAATCGCTTAAAATCCTAAAAAATCCTCTAAAATACGTGAATAGTCTTTGGAATCATTTAAAAAGTCTCAAAATCTTTTAAAACCATCCCGTGAATTCGTTGGCTTATGTTTTGCATAAGGTAAAAATTACGAGTGAAATACTGATTTGAAATCCCTTGAAATCCTTTAAAATATTCGAAAATACTTTGAAATTCCGGTAAATCGCTTGAAATCCTACGAAATCCTCTAAAATCCGTGGATATTCTTTGGAGTCATTTAAAATGTCTTACAATCGTTTAAAATTATCCCGTGAATTCATCGGCTTATGTTTTGCATAAGATAAAATATTAAGAGTAAAATACTGATTTAAAATGCCTTGAGGTCCTTTAAAATATTCGGAAATACCTTGAAATTTCGGTAAATCGCTTGAAATCCTACAAAATCCTCTAAAATCCGTGGATATTCTTTGGAGTCATTTAAAATGTCTTACAATAGTTTGAAATTATCCCGTGAATTCATTGGCTTATGTTTTGCATAAGATAAAATATTAAGAGTAAAATACTGATTTAAAATGCCTTGAAGTCCTTTAAATTATTCGGAAATACTTTGAAACTCCGGTAAATCGTTTGAAATCCTACAAAATCCTCTAAAATCCGTGGATATTCATTGGAATCTTTCAAAATGTCTTACAATCGTTTAAAATTATCCCGTAAATTCATCAGCTTTTGTTGAAAATTTAATTATTTTGTTGGAAATTTAACTGTTTTGTTAATATTCGTCCTTTCAGATTGAAAATTTAACTGCCTTCTAAAAAATCGTCTTCTGGGCTTGAAAATTCAACTATTTGGTTGAAGATGCAACTGTTTTTGGTTGAATTTTAATCGTTTTTCTTTGAAAAGTCGATTATTTTGTTAAAAATTTGTCCGTTTTGCTTGAAAGTTCAACTAGGTGGTTGTAAATGCAACTGTTTAGTTCATAATTTTTTTTTTCAACTCAACTATTTTGTTGAAAATTCATATTTTCGAACTTGAAGATTCAAATATTTTGTTGAAATTTAAATTATTTTGCTGAAAATTCAACTATTTTGTTAAGAACATCGTTTTTGTTAGAAAATTCGTCTTTTTGTTTGAAAATTCATCTTTTTTGGATTGAAAATTCAAGTCTTCTAAAAAATTCGTCTTTATGGCTTGGGAATTCTATCATTTGGTTGAAAATTCATCTTTGCTGGTTGAAAATTCATCTCTTTTGCCTGAAAGTTCAACTATTTACTTGTAAATGCAAATTTTCAGTTGATAATTAATTTTTCTTTCAACTCAAGTATTTTGTTGAAAATTCATATTTTCGGACTTGAAGATTCAAATATTTTGTTGAAAATTCAACTAATTGGTTGAAAATTCGTCTCTTTTGCTTGCTGTTCATCGTAAATTCAACTATTTGGTTAAAAAATCATCCTTCTTGGTTCAAAATTCATATTTTCGGATTTAAAAGTAAACTGTTTTCTAAACCATTTGACGTCTTAGCTTGAAAAGTCAACTCTTTCGTTGAATATTCATCTCATTTGGTAAAAAATTTTAAAAAATTCACTGAAACTTAATTTTTCCCTCTTTCTTAAGTTTTCCTTGCATTGGGACAATGTCAACTATTAAGCGATGATGATGCAACCAGGATTCGAGATAAAGAAACAATAAGCCATGAAAATCCCTTTTTTCGACCTAATAAACCGTCAAATTCAATTTCAACGACTCAAATAATAACAGAAAGTCCAACGAGTCCAACAAGTCAAAGAAATCCAACTCAACGAACCTGCCCGGAATTCAATTTTAGAAACTCATCCGAAATTTAATCTATTTTTCGGAGCCGGTAATTACAATTACGGTAATTACAATTATTTTTACTATCTTTATGTTAATTTATAAGTAATAGATTTTAATCTGTATATTTTTTTATTATTGCAGAAACTGAAATTCTATTCCATACAGCTGTGCAACTTTCACAACCAATTTTAATGAGCTACTTTAGAAACGTATGAATAACAATAAAAATTCATATATGCATGTTCATCAACCTATGTTTTGTAGTTCATGTTAATACAATCCACCCGAAAAATATATATTCAGTTAAAAAAAGACAAGTTTTGAATAGATATTGATACTATTAGTTTAAAACTGAAAAACTGGTTGCATTGATACAACATTACCGTCATATTAAAAACTTTGAGTTTGAAAGAAAAGCCAGAATATTTAATTATAGATTAATTTTTTAAAAATTCATATTTAGATGTCCTTTGATCTTTGCTATCTACGAAAGTCGTACAAATAATCTTGTTTTAGCTCTTACAATATGTAAGAATTTTGAATTTATAAATAAATTAGAACTTCCTCTGAATAAAAAAAATTTTAAGTCAAAATTTAATTTAGAAATTCTAATAATACTTTTTAAATTTCTCTAAATTCTAAAGTCTGAATCAATCAACTAAACAATTTTCTCTGAAACAACTTCTTTATTTATCCGTCCGTAACAATTTCGTAAATACATAAATTCTAAATAACAAAATGAAGACCTTATTTTCTCAAATCTTGAAATTCGAAAAAGTTTATATTTCCGGATCTCTTGAATGATCAACATCCATAGACGAAGAGACAGGTCCAAATTAATATTCTATCTACAATAAATTTTACAAGTAAAATTTAAAAAATGACTGACAATTTACTTTATACTAAAAGTTACGTGTCCCTTAATAATTTTCATTATCTCATGATGCTTTGAATATAAAAAAAGGATACCTAATAAACAACTCAGCATTCTTGATAGCTGCTTGAAAAATAATAAGATGGATATTAGACACTACATGGATTCGATCGATGACATTACTACATTTCTCAATACTGATTAGAGAACAGCAGATTCCTAATTCTAGATTTAATCATGTGCTATTTACATTTGTAATTACGATCCATTCTCTAAATCCAGACTTAATTATTGAATATGTACATTTAGATATTAATTCTCTATTCAATATTGCAAGGTTATAACTATTTTTTTCCTTGGAGATCTCGATTACATTTTAAATCTTCAGATTAACATTTGCGCTCTGATTTTGATGGAAAAAACGAACAAAGTTGCATGCAAATGATGTGAATAGTTTACTATTTATATTATGTCAATGAAAGATAATTTTTATCTACCTTACAGTATTTTTTTAACAAGAACATTTATAATAGAAGTACATTTGCATTCATTTTTTTCTTCAAATGTTTAATTTAGAATTTAGAAGCGCAATCGAGTTTTAGCAAGGAAAGATAATAAATGAAGTTGATGACTGGCAGTTTAACAGGAATGCTAAATTTCTTCAATGTACTCACACAAAAATAGTGTTCACTGTTCAATAGATGTTATAAAATAACCACTTGCAAATTCCAAATAAGTTGCCGCCCTTCGATTTACAAATCCACGTGAATTCAGATCAAAGTGCAACTACAAATCACACAGTCGGAAAGGTTTTGTATCACTTTTTATCAGTCGATTTTAAATCAAAGAGAAAAAACATAGAGCCTAAGGCTTGTTGCGAGCAACGAATTCGATTCCATCTCTCATTATCAAAGTTACTTAAAAATTCAATCGCAAACTTACGATTGATAGAGTGGACTAGACTTCTGTTTCGCTAAATCAGTTGCTTTCTTAGCTGCGTCTTTCATCTTCTCTGCTTTGTCATGCAAAGTATGTTGCAGATCTTCTGCAGCGTGAGTTACTTTCGCAATAACTGGTTCTTCGATCTGAAACAAATAATTATATAAATTTTAGATAATATTAAATACAGAATGCGGTATTTTGAAAAACTTTTGCTCTTTTGCTTACCCGTTCAGCAAAATTCATCTGCGCAAAACCAGGTTTCATGCATTGAGCAGTATAAGGAAACATGTTTTCCAGAACATAATTGAAACCAATGGCCATTTTAGAACAGTTTTTCCTAAATCTGTCGACTCCAAAAGCCTGGATCGCTCTACTGAATCCAAAGACTTGACTGTCTATCCAGGCTGATCTCTTCGCTACAGTCCATTCTGGATTATCTTCTGATACTCTGTAAACCACTTTTTCCACCACAGTCTGTTCAAAAAAAAAAAGAGTGAACTTTAATTTCAATATAAACATCGATTTGAATCTCCATTTAAATTTTAAAGCGTACCATCACTTTCTGGAAGCCTAGATTTCTTGTATAGGTCGTTAAAACCTTTTCTTTTGGATCGGTGATACTCTCTTCGATAATCTTCACAATATTTTTGCTGATAAACCTCTCTCCCCATTTTGGCAACCTGTTCGTTTTTGTTAAAAGTCGTTTCGAGTACAATTTGCCGTTCTTTACTTCTCTAAATACTGTGTCTTCTGATAAAACGTGGGAACTGCAAAAAAAAAAAAACAGTTTGAACATTTCAATTTTAAGAGCTGCTGTTAATAGTGCTTGAGAGAAGGAATTTGAAAACGAACCTGTTTGGATTTGGGTATCTCTTCCAGAAACCTTGGGCCACCTGGTTCCAATTGAATTGAAAAATCGTACTATTTTCGAAGTATTTTACCATTATGCCAGTCTGAGATCTTTTATATTTTTTTTTTGTTATAAAACCTATTCAGTTTTATACATATGCTTTGCAAGAAACTTCTCCATATATCGACTTCTGCTTTTGTTTAACTTTAGAGCCTGCGGAAAAAAATTATTATTTCTTCAAGAAGGAATTTCTTTGAAAAAATGATAGACGTAAGTTAACTGTACCATGCCTCGCAGTCCCAATGGAATAAAAAAGAGAGTACAAAGGGTACTTCTTTTGAAGCTCAAAGTGTAATTCTTTCACGCTTAAAGGATACTCTTTTTTACAAAAATGGGGTATGATAAGGAAATTATTAAAGCAGTAGATTTTTCATAGGTATTTGTAGAAATTTTCCTATTTTTGAAAATGGATTTTGTAGCTGGCTTTGAAAAATATTTTCAGCAGCTCAAGACATCCTACTGATGAAAATACAGTCGAAAAAATTAAAGAAGCTGAAAGAATGAAAAAAAGATAAACAGCATAATTCTAAAATTATCATTTTCGAGTTTATCTATTTTAATTCTTTCAGAATTTCTTGTTTTTTTTTTTCATTGTATTTTTATCGGTAAAAAGTTCTACAGTATTCAACAGATTTTTTTAGACACAGTTATAGAAAAAGATCATTTTTAAATACACAAAAATGATAGAGAAGAACGTGCTGTTGTTCTAGTTTTGATTACTCAGGCATGTCAATTTTTTCTAATGTATTCTTTTAGTAAAATGTTTTGAGGTATTCAAAAGATTTTTCCAAGTAAGCTATTTTTTTTAAATACTAAAAAAATGCCTTTTTTATTAAGGTTGAAATGAAATCTACTTTATTATGAGCCCTTTTATGTACCAAAAGCAGAACACAAAAAAGCTTACAAACCAAATTTAGAATTTCTTTCCTCAGAACTTGACCATTTTTCTCTGGGGTATTTTTATCCGCAAAAAGGCTTTAAGGAACGGAAAAAATTCTTTCGTCAATTTTAAAGGTGTTTTCAAAATTTTTGTTAAAAACAGTGGTCTGTTAAATATGAAATTATATCTTGTGTATCAGTATATAAAAATCTGTCAAAATTTTAAAGAAACTTTTCGAACCTAAAAAAACATTATAAAAATTTTGGATCCAGGAAAATACAAAAATATGCAAATAAGCACATTTCATACACATTTTTCTATCGCGCAAAATCAAGCTACTCATCACTTATATTTACTCTGGCGATTTTTGAATTAATTTCGATACGTACACTAATTTTATGTCCTTTTTATCAGAAATTTCAATTTTAAGAGTCTCAGAAACTGCTAAAGTTTGCATATCTTCAATTTAAATTCGCTTATTAAAGTTAAGTATTTCAATCTAAAATTATTTAATTATTAACATTTCAATTTCAAAAATGTTGAGTTACAAACATTTTCTATTTCAAATTTTTAAGTTTTGTCCGCTTCAAACTTCAGATCGCTAAAACATTAAGGCTCAGTTTGGACTGGTGCTATTTTGAATGATATAAATATGAAATCGTCTTTTGATACTTGAATCTAAAACTGTTTAGGCATTACTATAAGGCTTTCACTTTGAAATTGTACAACTTGAAACGATTTACATTAAAAAACAAAAAATCGTTTACAGTTATATTTTTTTAATTCATAACTCAGAATGATTCAAGTTCAAAAGCTTTCAATTTAAATTGTCCAATTTTGAAAAATTGAATCTCAAATTATCCAATTATGCTAATTAATGCAATTATGTGATTTTACGCATGATTTTTGTACTTATTTCGCAAATCAGACTCATTTTGTGTCCTTTTTATCAAGAAGAAAATCATACTTTTATTCTACTGAACGTGTATCCAATCCATTTTATTAGAAAAACATTTAGGCTTCCCGATAAATTAAAGCAAATGATTTTTGTTACCCTTAAGAGACAATCGTGGGTCCTAAAAGATCCATAGGGTCCTAAGAAATAATAAAAAAGAGATTCCAAGATATTTATGACACCGAATGTATGCAACGTCTAGACACCTAGATTTTATTTAAAATTTGAAAAAAAGTTTGGTTATCGACTGAAAATTGGGTACTGTAGGGACCAAATCTTGAAAATAAGGACTTTAGGGGCCAAAGCTGAATACAGGGGACAATGGGAAATACAGGGACCGGTCTGTAAAGCCTGCTGTACGAACAAAATTATTATTAGAAGAATTAAGCTGACAAAAGAAATTTTAGTGATTATGCAAAAACTTACATTTGACCATATGTTGAAAAATAGAATAATATGAAAAAAGACTCTAATTTCGAAATATAAGCTTTTCCAGAAATTACATTTTTTCAAATTTACTAAAACAGGGAACAAAAAATACTAGACAAGGTAACATGTCAAGTATGAAGAATAAAGAAAAAAACACGTGCGTGTTATTAGTCACGTACACAAAAAAAAAGGAATTAAATAGCTTGAATACCAGCAAAAGATAATGTAGTGTTCTATATGAAAATGTTTAGAAAACTATATACATACTATAAACATATCAAAATTTTACCATGCAATAATTTAGAAAAATATAATAAAGAGAATTGGAATGAAACGTTTTTGAAAATAATACATAACTTAAAATTGTAAAAAAAACACTATTTATAGAAACATAAAATAGAAATAAACCTTATGCAACCTTATGATGTCGCAAATAATGATAGAATTTATATTTAGAGTAAGAATTAAAGGATGAATGAAACTGTAAATCAATTATACATGCACCTTCATTCCGAAAAAAAAGAATCTAAGATTTTATTCTAAAAACTGATTGTTTTGCGTGATGTGTGACTTAAGTTAATAATGGCAACTTATTATTTTTATTATAAATATTCTGTTTTGTTATTAAATTAATATTATTAGTAAGTATTAATAAATTATTAAGTAAATATTGTAAATATATTATGTGATGTTTCTATTCATCCTTCATTTCAATTTGAAGCGCCAAAATGTTCAAATTCAAAAAAATGTCATAAGCCAAAATTTAAATTCTGGGTTTTTTTTAGCAACTTGAAGTTTAAATTGTATCAGTTTAATATAATCTTTCACATTTAAAATGTTGTAATGAAATATCTTTGAGGTTGAAAGCTTTCAAGTTTCAAAATTTAGCTGTATTTTGTATTCATTTAAAAATTGAGGTAAAAAATAGAAATTCCTCAATTTTTCTATCTGCCGATAAAATAATCAGTGTAATCATTAATTTATTATTGATATATAATTGTTCATAACAATATAATTCATGGTATCAAATTGGTTTGAATTGATTGTTATAAGGAATAAATGAAGAAGTGTCAAAAGACACTAAAAGACATCTATGAAAAGAAACGATTTTGATAAAAATTACTGAACTCTTGAAGTACCCAAATCATCAAAAAAATTCAGAAAACTCTAATAAAAGATTTATATAAGAATCTAAACATAATTTAACTTATAATATTGTCTTTTTAACTTGACACTGAGTGAAACTTATGTAATCTGTCCACGCCAAAATCCTACAAAAAAAAAATTTGGGCATACTAAGCCGCATATTATGATACAACTGGATAATTTAGATTTTTATAATAATGACTTGATAAAGTCATCTATTCGACTATTTATAGAATATAAACAAATATGGTGCTACAAAGTGTTAAATGAATCCACATAGGTTAAATTTTCCAGTCGACAGATAACCTTGCAAGCGTAGTGATGAAAAAAGTCAAATGAATTCTTTCGTTACAAGACTCATCAAAAGTGATGTTTAGCACAATTTAGGAACAGTTTCGTAAGCACAAAGGCATCTAAAACACAAAAACTCACTATTCGACATCGAAATGGTTGGAAATGGTGCAGCAAAGCAGCACACAATCTTTCTAGAATAACATGAGCGCCATCTTTACCGCATGGCATGGCATTTGCAAAACATCTTTAGCGGCAAAAGTCAGTTACGCCAACATAAAAGCATGTATAACTTCTAATTATCTATTTTCAATTATCTATTGTGCATTTATAACTTATGAAAAATGTTTCTTTCATATAACGTTAGCCAATTTCTTCAGTATATAAATATTGTTCAGTTTTTTTTCATTGATTAAACTTATTATTTATATTTCTCAAGATTTGTATAATTGTTCTCGATGTTGGTGGAACTGTCGATCAATCTTTAAGCACTATCAGAGCTGGCACTATGTGTTCAAGTTGTGACGTCCGATGGAAAGATGGCCGCACGCCAAGGGACGAGCAATAATACAAATTACATGGGATGAAACATCATTTTTTTAATAACTTGTAAAAAAAATATTTTTGACCATTAGTTTATTTGAATATTATTTTTTATTTCCGAAAAGCTATTTAATCAAATAATAAAATCGTTGCAAAAAATGTGGATTTTATTATTTAATTAAGTAGCTTTTGAAAAACGAAAAATATTATTTAAATACACTCATGGTGTAAAAGCATTTTTTTCCAAGTTATTACAAAAATAAAGTTTTTTCCGATGCAATTAATGTTATTGTTTGGCCCTCAGCGTTCAGACATCTTGGATTTTCCCCACTCAACGTGAAACACCTAATCATCTGTTCTAGATGTTCAAGATTATAATTTATCTGGACTTTATAGAAATATCTGAATATTCATTCATCCGACATCCATTGTGGTCAGTTTGTTTACGAACGGTCGTTTTGAACGATTCTGGAGAACGTTGTGTTACATGATAAAATTACTCCAGGAAGGAAAATGCAACTCAAGACGAAAAGCATGCAGAAAATATTGGTGTCCATTGAGGAAAAGGTAAGAAAATTCATAACTGTCAATTCCTGTTACCGTTGTTTGATAATGCTCCGATTAATCGGAATGTCATTCTCATATCTTAATAATTATAATCATTTAGTTATTAAGTTTAATTCGTATATTTCCTATTTTGCTGTTTTATTCGTTTTATTTCATATATAATATTTTTGATTGACATAACCTCTCTTCCTAAAAAAATGCCTTTCGAAATTTCTCAAAAAACGTAGAAATATTTTTTGTTTCACGGCACACTCTTTATACTTCAATTCCAATGGGATATGAAATGCAAATAAAATCTAGAAATAAAATGAAAAATATTTTTTTCAATAAAAGTTTATTTTTATACACATTTTTATATTAAAAGAAATTTTTTTGAGTTTAATTTTTGTTTTTTATGGTTCGTCGACTTTAAAATAGAACAATAAAATTTTTACAATTTAAATTCTAATTCAACTGATTTGCATTAAATATTACAGGGTTTCTGCCTGACCGGGAAATGGCCGGGAATTTGATTCAGTGACCGGGAGTTTTCTCTCGAATGTACTAATATGCAAATTCAAAGTGGTTTCATGCGTTTTATTACTCTAATTCTAAGTTTGAACAGGGAATTTTCTAAAAGAATTATTCCGATTTGGGACAGGGGATCTCAGTACTGAGTACAGAATTATAATTTAACTTTTCTAAAAGATTTATAATTAAGAGTTGGGACAGAGAATAAATAAAAGAAACATGAAAAATTCACGCAAATAATTACAATTATCCTGACTTGGAACGGGGAATTTTTGAAAAGAATTATAATTTTTACTTTGGGACAGGGAATTTTCTAAAAGAATGATAATTCTGAGATAGAACTGGGAATTTCTGTAAAGAATTATAATTTTTAATTTAGGGCAGGGAGTTTCCGTAAAGAATAATAATTTGACTTGGAACAGGGAGTTTTGGACATGAAACGGGAATTTTCGAAAAAAAAAATTTATTCGGATTTAGAAGAAGGGAATTTTAAAAAAATCCCTGTTCCAAGTCAGAATTCGTAATAATTTGAAACTTCCTTCTTCCAAATTTTGGAAGAAGGGAGTTACTTTATTTCTGAATTGTGATTTAAAATTTTGAAAATAAATATAATTCTGACTTAGTATACGGAATTTTCTGAAAGAATTATGATTCTGAGTTTGGACGGCGAATAAATAAACGAAATACATAAAAAAATCACGTAAAGAATTATAATTTTGAATGTTTATATGGGAATTTTTGGAAGAGAATGTAATTGTGACCCGGAACAGGGATTTTCATAAAGAATGATAATTTTCACTTTGTAACAGGGAATTCCCGTAAAGAATTATAATTTAGGCTGAGATAGCGAATTTCCGTATAGAATTATCATTTTCACTTTTAAACGGAATTTGCGTAAAGAATTATTATTTGACTTGGAACAGAGAATTTTTGACATGGAATGAGAATTTTGGAAATTAATTTTAATTCTGATTTAGAAGAAGGGAATACAATTTTTTTTAAATCCCCGTTTAAATTCAAAATTATAATTCTTTTACAAAATTCTCTGTTCCAAATCAGAAATCTTTGAATTATTTTAAAATGTTGAGAAATATTTTGAAGTCTTTAAAAATCGTTTGAAATCATTCAAATCTTTTAAACTCTTTTAAATTGACCCTGAGAAAACTGGGAAAAGACCGGAATTTGAAATCATCCGTCGTGTAGACACTCTGCATTAGATAAAATTTGAGATTTCTTTTAGGTTAAAAAACTGAGAAGTCTATTAGAAAATGACAAGTCTCAGCCTGGGGACATTGCTACAGTAAAGTCAATGTTGCATGAACAACTTCGTAACTTGGCTGAAAAATTTGCATCTATTTGCAAAGAAGATGGAAACGATTATCAAGAAATGAAAGACAAAATCACTGCTGTGATCGAAGATTTTTATACATCGATTGACATCGATAAACTAGTAAGCTTTCTGGATAATAAGTACTTTCATTTTAAAATAAAAACGATTATATTCTATTTAAAGGGCAATAATTTACATTTTAGGAAAAAAGTGATCATGAAGGAAACAAGGAAGATGTGACGGAACTTTTGCTAAATAAATTTGTATCGTCCCTTGAAAGTTTGGAAAAACTTGAGTGCCTTCCTATGAAGCAAAATCTTCAAGATTGTTTGGATTATGTGAAGGACATGGGTGCTGTCAACGAAATCGAAGATTTTCAAAATATAAAGGTTTGCTTCTGTCTTATGTGAATTGAAAAATACGCTTATCTTATTTTACTATACTTTTATATTTTTTAGGGTGGTCCAAAATGCCCCCTGAATTTTGGCACCATTAAAAAATATATATTCAGGGGTCTCAAGCCAATTTTTGCAAAAAAGGGCTTATTTTATTTTAATTGCCGTTGTTAATGAATCATTTTATTTTGAATACATCTCTTGCTTTATTTTTAGTGAAATACATCACCCAGATTTTTAAGAGAGTTTTAAGAAATATTTAGGTGTCTCTCAAGCCCATTTAAAAAAAAAATCTTATTTTATTTTAATTTCCGTTGTTAATGAATTCTTTACTTTAGCATACGTGTATTTTAGTCTTTTGTATATCAAAGTAAAATAATCCATTAACAGCGGCAACTAAAATGAAATAAGCAATTTTTTGCAAAAATGGGCTTGAGAGGTCCCTGAATATATCTTTTCTAACTCTGCCAAAATTCAGGGGACATTTTGACACCAAAAGGAACGATTTGCAGGGGGAGGGGGAGGGGCATTTTAGAAAAAAAAATAAAGCATTTTTCGGACCACCCTAATATTTTCTAGTAAATAAAAAATTTCTAATTCTTATTTTCAATTCCAGGAGCTTGGCACTTCAATATTAGACGTATTCGATCCCTTGCAACAATTTAAAAAGAATTTATCATCTCAACAACTGAAGGAGAAACTTGCACTCTATTTATGTCAGCTGTGTGCAACTTTCGATATGCTAGTTAAATTAATTGAGGAACAGCACCAATTAAATGCGCCAATTTTTGTAAGATAAATATTTTATATTATGTATGAATTCTGAACTTGGACTATTGTTTCCACTTTTTTGCATTTATTAATTTCGTACAGAGTTGCAAGAAATACGTTTGTGATCGCTTATGCTGGTGTTTTAAGGCTATAATCGAGATCCTTGATGCTTCAAATCCATCACCAGAAGAAGAATTTTTTGAAAAGGAAAATCATTTCGTCTACAGGTGCAACAAATATGTAGCAAATAAATAATTAAAATTTAAGAAATTAAATTCAGAATAAATCAAAATTTAAATACTTATTGAACGTCTAACATTCAAATTAAACTACTAAATTCTTGAAATTAAAAAAAAACAGGAATCCAACGATCAAATTTGGACAACACACTCTTAAATGTCTCAACTGAAATTAAAAAACAAAAATAAAAAAAGAGGAATGAAAAAGAAGGTAGCCTCCAAATCCCCTTCCTTCCTTTTTTTACGTCTTTTATTTGTATTTTTTTAAAATCACAATTGAAAAACATTTACAGAAAATTTACCAACGTTTCGGTGTTCATGCAACACCCTTTTCATGGTAATGAAAACAAAATTTTCAATAAGTCAAAACCTATGAGGAAACTAGGATGTTCTCATGAGTTTTGACTTGTTGAAAATTTGTTGTTTTTTTTTTGCCTTTAAAAGGGCGTTGAATGAACTCCGAAACGTTGGTAGATTCTTCGTAAATGTTCTTTAATTGTGATTAAAAACAATAAAAATAAAAAAAGTTGAGAGAAAAAAAGAAGGAAGGATATTTGGAGGTTGTCTTTTTTCATTCCTCTTTTTTTATTTTTTTTTTTTATTTCAATTCAGACACTTAAGAAGGTGTCGTCCAAATTTTATCATTGGATTTTTTTTTAATCTTGTAGAATTTCGTGCTTAAATAAATAATTGAACTGAATTGAATAATTGAATCTTTAGGATGGACTTGGTCTTGGATGTAATTTCCGGAATGGCTGGCAGATCGCAAAAGGAGCAAATGGGAGAATGCGAAGATTTATGGCGCGGCATAGAAGATGTATTCTCGCACGCAATGGCAATTGCTCAAGTTTGTCAGCCTCAGAACTTTAAGGCGATAAGCGGAGTTTGTCAATCAATTATGTCTGAGTACGAAAATCTGAAGGTTCAGCTGCAAAACGAAACTCCTGAGCCAGCGATGATCAATTTGTTTATGAATTCTTTGACCGACGCTTTATACCGTTTAGAACGCAAAGTGAATATCTCTGTTCTCGCGCTTGTTATGGAAGTGTTCAGCGATCCTTTCAAGCCTCTGCGAAAGCTTGTAAAGACCTGTGGAATTGCCTTAACTGCTCGGAAGAGATCAAAAACCGATCTGAGTAATACTATCGAAGATTTCGATCAGCTGATAGATAAGGCGATGCAGATTGGATCTTTTGCAATCGCTTGTTGCAGAGACACCAACAGTGAGTTTAGTTTTAGAAGAATAAAAAGTAAAAGTAAAAGTATAAATATTATACCAGCTTAATCTTTCAGGGGTCATGAAAATAAAAAATTGCTTGGCAAGTTTGGAATCTTTAGAGATGGAGTTAGTCCCTGCAATAACTGACTTTTACCTCCATCCGGATAAGAAAGAAAAAAGGGCAAGTGTGAAACTTTTGACTGCTCAGTGGCAAGCGGAGATTAATAAATTCCACAATTTCGTGGACCTCATTATCGACTCAGCTGCCTATTGTCAGGTAAATCTACCAAAGATCCAAATTCTGAATAATGACTCTACTTGTTCGGAAAATTTTGATGATAGAACGGTTCGTGTATTTACTATTTAGGTAATTTTAGATGATATTCAGGAACGCGTTACGACAATGTCGAATTGTTTAGATAATAGAGAAGGCGTAACTCCACAACACGTTCAAGGAGTCGTGCAAAGAGCTTTGGCCCTAGCAAGTCAACTTTCAGCCACTGTCGATGACATTGGACGGGACAATATCGACAGACAAACTATCATGAAAATCCGAGAGCTAAAAGCTGGTGATTATTGAATCTGATCCTTAATTTAGAATTAATATTTGACTGATTTTCATATGAACACTATACGTCAGATATCATTTGGAATTTCAAATTTCAGCAATTTATGAAGCAGACTCTGCTTCGAAAACTCTCCTCACTGAAAATACACCTGAGCCCCAACAACTGAGAGTGATAAAGCGCTGCGAAATGATTCTGAATGTCGTGAAAAATCTTCAGCCGGTTTTGGTTACGATAATGAACAATTCAATACTGATGAACACGACCTATAAAAATCCTGGCATGGGTCAAGGAGACACTCTTCATTCTAGTAGGTGTTTTAATATGAAAACCTTAAATCACTTTTTAGTAATTTTTTAAGATAAAGTCACTATAGTCACTTTTAAAAATGAAAAGATCACTTTAGTCACTTTTCTTTCAATAAATTAAAACCGAGACTATTGACATTTTACGACACTATTGAATTCAGGTCTATACATATTTTTGAATTTTCTTGAATTCTTGTGAATTTATATGAATTCTCGTGATTTTTTAAATTCACCCTGATTTATTTAAAATTCATCTTCAATTCTCCCTAAATTCTCTTGAAGTCCCTCAAATTTTTATAAATTCACTGCAATTCTACTGAAATCAATGGGATATTTTTTTATTTTATTTTTTTTAGTTCATTTTATTCATTTGGTATTCGCCGTGAATTCTGATTAATTTATTCTTAATTTTTTTTAATTATTTGGAATTCTCTTGATTATTTTCTCAATTTATCCTGAATTCTTGCAAATTCGTTCAATTCTTTTCGATTAAATGGATTTTTTTCCTTTCTCTTTATTTTTTAAAATGAATTTCATCGAATTCTTCTCATTTATATTAAATTCCTCTAAATTCGCCAATTCTACTCATTCCCATTTATCTGAATTCGATGGAATTTTTTGGTTTTTAAAAAATTCGTTCCATTCACTTGAATTATTGTAAATTTGCCCTGAATTTTTATATATTAACCTTAAATTCGTATGAATCTCATCAAATGAGCCGCCAGATGCAATAACCAGCTCGACGCTCGAAAACGCGTAAAAGAATTGACCATCCGTCTGAAAAAGAGAAAATTTTCAAAATCGAAAGATCAATTTTTGGAAAATATAGAACTGTAGAGAATAAGGAAATGAAACTTCTTTCTATTAGAATTTTTTTTTGTCAATAGTTAATTTTTAATAATAAAAACGAAATATTGATGAAAAGATTCTCCCTGATTTAATTAAGTTTTAAAACTTAAATCGTTCT